>CM030359.1:127174019-127539019 GCA_017893485.1 Hemerocallis citrina | reverse complement strand
AGACAGACAGATATCAGATAATCAGATCAGACAGATAGAACCTTTGGGTCAGGGTTCAGATAATCACATTCAGGAATCCTATAGGGAAGTAATGTAGTCAAAGTTCAGATAAACAGAGTTGTGAATCATGTAGTCATGAACACTTAATAGATAGGGAACACGGGCCCTCTTCTCAGTACACATTTCTATATTTTTCACTACTAGATATTTCTCTTAACCCCGGCTTGGTTATTTTGTTATTATTATCAGACAGGCATGTATGTGCAGAAAACAGAGTGAGAATAACATGGTAATAACATGTAATAGGTTCAGGGTGACAGATAAACATATACAGGCTAAGGATAACACATAAAAGAATAGTACAATGAAAACTCCAGTTCAAGATAGCAAGACTGTACTGCACTAAAATAGGAATTCCCGTTGCTACAAAAATAAAAATCTGGATCCGTTGAAGAATCTGGAAAATATACTCCCTTCCCAATCCAGAAAACATATAAAAGTCATATGGTATTTCACAAACTCAAGTCTCAAAACAGGTTTGAATCCAGAAAACACGTTCAGTCAGAAATCAGAAGATTGTATTCACAGTCAGAAAACCAGCATAAAAATTCATTAATTAAATCTACGAAAAATCGGGGGTATTCCCCTACATGTATAGTAACAGAATATAAAGTTTCAGAATTTTCTAATATGAATAGTTTAGTCAACGGAAATCAGATAACATCAAGAAGTAGTAGTTTTGTAAATCTGGAATTGTAAACACTGCAGTATGAAAACAACGATATCTCACAAACCATAAATTGAAATACAAATCTGCCAAAAGGTTAATAAAATAGATACAGTAGGCTAACTTTCATATTCAGAAATATTTTAGAAATAGCAAGTAGAAATATGTCGAAAATCAGGTTTTTTACTGAACAGTAGTAAAATTCTGCATATAAAATCTTTATTTGCAAGCATGACAAGGTTTGTAAAACTATTCAAATAAATTCACCAAAATTTTGGGTTAATCCCAATCAGGTCTAGAAGTACTGAGCAAAATTTCAGATCAAAATAATAATTTTAACACCTGAATAAAAATGTATTACTATTCAGAATTCATAGAAAACGTAGTCTGGAAATCTTTATACACCTCAGTAGTAAAATTGGCATAACTCACAACTCGCAAATCGAAGCTAAGATCCGTCAAAAGGGTTAGAAAATAGACAGAATTTTTTACAGTTCATGTTTGCAAAATATTTTCATATACTGACCTTAATAGGGTCCAAAATACTGATCAACATCAGGGTAACAGAAAATACAGATTTGTCTTTCATACACAAATCAACATAGATCACACGAAATTTATCCAAATCCACCCAAACATGAAATATAGTATATCAGATGTCCAAACAACATGGTATTGGGTATTTCACAAGTATTCTACAAGTATGTCACGAATAACAAATCAAACACTGATATCTCAAAATAACATGAACATATGCATTATAAGTGGTCAACCCTAGGTTAATTCATGTCATATGTGAGGCAACTACGGTCAATCATCACAATAAAGACAATAAATAACAGAGAATTCACACACAAATTGTCTCTAGAACCCAACTACACTACAGGCCGTATTTAGTACTTGTATTACACAAAGAAAAGAATACAGGTTACTTGCCTAAGAGGCGATGACGAAAACAAAGCAAAAGCGAGAATAATGGGAACGGATTCCCAGGCACGAACACAACACCAATGATCACGAACGAGATGATCACGAACAAGATGAACAACCGATCACAAACACAATCACGAACACAATTAGACAGCTGAGATCAAAGATCAAGATTAAGATCAACAAGATCAGACGGTCCAGATCAAGGTGATGATGAAGTTGATGATGATCGTAATCGAACGACCAAGATTCAAACCATCAAGATCAAGATCAAGAGATCAAGAGATGAAGATCGGATGGCCAAGGATAAAAACCAAGGGAACATGATCATGATGATCAAGATGATCAAGATGATCATGGTGATCGATGGCTCACAATCAAATAACCAAGAGTCCAAAGAAAACAGAGAGCTCCGGCCTTGGGGACAGCGATGTCGGCCAGGGGACACGGCGGACGGGGGGTCGGCACAGCAGCGAGGGCGACGACCAGGGACAGCGCCAATGAGGGCATCACACTGAGGGGACTGATGGCACTGCTCTCTGTGGGTGCGTCGTCGGGAGGAGATGCCATAGGGATGAAGAGAGAGAGAGTCAGGCTGCTGTCGAGGTCAGTTGTCGGAGGGTCGTGACTGGCTGAGGGTGCTGGGAGGGCTGTGTTGCCACTGTCGGAGGGAACATCACAGGGAGAGGTGCTTCGGCTAAGGTGGCTCTGGCTGTCGATGAGAGAGAGAGAGGGAGCAAGAGGCTGAGGAGAGGAGGACGGGGGTTGCTGGAGAAGACGACAGGATGGGTTAGAAGAGGCAGTTGAAGGGATGAAAGAACGGGAGAGGGTGCAGTCAGGTGTAGGGTTTAGAAGCGGTGCTAGGGTTTTGGTGAGAGGGGGAGGTGAACAGCCGGGGGGAGATATAAGGGGTATATATATGGGTTTAGGTTTATGCAGATGGGTTAACAGGTAGGGTAGATATAGGGTTTAGGTGAAGTTAGGGGTAAACGGGTAGGGTTATGGTATAATGGGTTATAGGGTATAATGAACAGGGTAAGGGTTTAATGGGTTGTATGTAATTGGGTTTTAATGGGTTAAAGGGTTTTAAAAACAAATAAGAGATTTAGGAAAAATATATAAATAAGATTTTTAAAAACCGGTCAAAATTAATAACAATAATAACAATAATGCTAATAACAATAATAATAATAACAGTATTAAAAATAACAGTAATAATAATTATACTTATAACAATAATAATAACAAGAAAATGATAAAAATAGTAATAGTACTAATAACAACAGTAGTAATAATAAAAGTAATAATAAGAATAATAAGAATTGTCTTACAATACAAAATTCATAGAAAAATAGTTACAACTAAAATTATTGATCAAAAGTAGATTTTAATAGAAGATCTAATAATACATTTTAAAAAATAGTTTGAAAGCGGAAAACTAATTTAGAAAAATTTGAAATACTGAAAATAAACAGAAAATACATTTTTGGAAAAACAGGGGGTTACAATATATATATATATATATATATATATATATATATATATATATATATATATATTCTTAACATGGGGTGTTACAGAGGGTTTACATTTTTTATGGTTAAACTTCTTATTGTGCATGCAAACTTAAAGAGATTCCAGCACTATGCTTGCCTTTCTAAAGGCCTGCCTGGGTCTGGAGATGGACATCCTCAACTAGGAGCTTGACTTACTGACAATGCTTTAGCCCTATAGTACTAGTTCACTATTAGTACTGGAGTAGTTCACTAGCTCACTGGCTGCTAGTTCAAATGACCAATATTACTAGTTCACTTAATATCAACAAATGGAGCTACAATATGTTAACACCAATCATCAATAATCCTCTCATGGTTTAAGCATCAACAAAAGGAGCTATAAGTTAACACCAATCATCAAAAATTCAACAGGAAAATAAATGAATACCACATCTCAAACCATTTACTTGTTTCAATACAAACATGTACTACCTGTAACACCCCTTTTATTTTATAATTTCAAAATAGTCATTTGTATTTCTTTTATTGCTATTAGATATTATTGTTATTGATATTATTATGCATAAATATGTAATTTTATTTTACATATATTCTTTAATTTATTCATTCATCTGGTGGAGTGGGTTTTGTTTGATTTTATTATGAAAAGTAGCACTTCAAGGACATGAATAATTAGAGAACCTAGGAGGGGATTATAGTAAATTATCCACGTTAATTGCAACCCTACCCATTCCCCTTTCTTCTCCTCATTCCTGTCCAGCAAAAAAGAACCCAACACCCCTTCTCTCTTTCTTCATTTTTGGGATTTCTAAATCCCATAATTTCTAGCCATTTAAAGAAAAATTTTAGAGGGTTTTAGATAATTTGAGTGTGCTCTTCAACGTCGGCGTTGGTTTCTCGGATTGGTTTCTTGGAAGGTGAGAAATAATTTCATTAAAATTGCATAGGGTTGTATGTTTTCAAATTTTGGCAAGAGAATTAGGGTAGTAGGGAGATTAGGAGATTATCTCTGTGTTAGAAGCGATAAATTCTTTATTTGATATGGTAGGAGTAAATTTGAAAAGAGTTTAGCGTTTTGGGTTTGAAATTAAAAGAGTTTATGCCTTAAATTTATTAGAGAGTGGCCATAGGAATTGTTGTAAATTATGATAAACAACTTAGAATAATTTTGGAGAAATTTATAGGCTTAAAATCTGGTTATTAGAATTGTGAGTGTAACACCCAAAATTTTTTTATTTTTATTTTTTATTTTTTTATTCAAATGTTCACTAACTTAATCTATTACTTATCTACACCATTTCTTACTTAGAAAAAAATTCATAGATTTTTATTAAAAAATTCAGCAGTTTTCCCTGAAATATTGGTCTTTTTATAGATATTCCTTACGGAATTCTGTGAATAATTACATGAATCAAAGTACCTGTAATATATATCAATCTTCCCTAGGCCAATTCATTCAACACCATACAGACAATAATATATGGGGCTTTGGGGGTATAATTCATCATAATAAGTAAGATACAATTAAAAACCAAAAATTCTTTTGAAAACATATATGATTTTTATTAAAAACTTTAGAAAAACCTTTCAAAAAGCAACCACAGCCCTAGTACTCCACAACAAGATGGGTACAGGTTTTCATACTTCGCCACAACAATATCTATATCATTATACCTTACAGTTATACACATAATCTTCCATTGTACAAAACAATACATCATTCTACTCCCATTTCTACATATAATATGTCACGCCCCGCTTCCCAAAAGGAATACGGAATACAGAACGTGACTAAGCCCAGCGGATTGTTTTCACCTTCCTTAAGCTATACAGATCTACTTGACTCAGCACAACAGTAAATATAATAGTATACTCAAGCAGTCATGCATAAAAATTATAAATCAACAGTATTTATTCGCAACAATAATGAATATTCCAAACAAATACGAGATCTGAAACAAAAAATATCCTAGGACTACAAGCCCAAATACAAGTCTCAATACAGTACATGAATAAAATAGTTCAACAGAACATTTAGCAAAATTTTCCAATGCGCAACTCAAAACTTTTGCTCACCAACTCTAGTAGCAAGCGATCACCAAAACCTGCACATATAGCAATTACAAGGAAAAAGGAAGACAGTAAAACATAATGCCCGTTAGATGCAAGTTCCACGCCGCAAGTAGTACAAGCAAGAAAAGGAAAGGGAAAATAATAAAACAAAAATAGGAAGTACTGACATGGAGGAAAAGCAACAAAGGATGACAGTCTACGGATAACAGCAAACAGTGGGTAAACAGAAAAGAGTATAACAGTAACAGTGAAGTCAACAATAACAGTGAAGTCAACGGTAACAGTGAAGTCAATGGTAACAGTGACAGGATGTGATAGTGAAAACAGTTGTTCTTATATCTAATATTCATTACTATCTAAGTAGCACTTCTTGCGTCCCAAATTATACCACATGGTTGCTACATCAAATAGTTTCGTTTTAAGATTTCATAGTGGAACCTATAGGGTCGTATATTCAGATAAACAGTAACAGTAACAGTAATAGCAAAAAGTAACGGTGTCATGGATCATGCCCTCATGCATCCAGAGATAAACAGTCGGTACCATGGTAACAGTGGGTAAAATGAGTTTCCTTTTTAATACACATTTCTATATTGTCCAATACTAGATCTTTCCTTTAAAATCCCGGCTAGATTATTTGTCATCATTATTAAACAGGTGTGAACGAACACAAACAAGGCTAAAAGACATGGTAAGAACAAAGGACATGTCTAAGATGAATAGGAAGCACAAACGGGTGACCAAAACAACTTATAACAGTAAAAACAACGAAACTTTCAGTTCTGGACAGCAAGATACTACTGTACCAAATCTGAGATTCCCATTGCTACAGAACTGGAAATCTAGATTCGTCAGAAAATACAGAAACTAGATTCACTTCCGAATCCATCGCTTATAAGTCATACATCAGCCACAGAAACAGGGTTGAAAACAGTGTTTAATACAGAACATATGTTCAGCCAGAAAATGCAAAATCTTGTTTATAAACATAAAAAAGGATTTGAAAACATCATAATTAATTCTGAGAAAAATCTGAAAGATTCCCTAGTATATCTAGTCTCAATATATGAAATATCATGAAATCAATTACAGATAGTATAGTCAATAAAATTGGAAAACAGAGTAATGCAACAAAATCTCAATTCTGAAAGTTCAGACACAACAGTACCAAAACAGAGATAATTAACAAAATACAATTCGAAATCCAGATCCGTCAAAAGGGTGATAAAATAGATAAATCAGGATACCATTTATATTCACAAAGTTTTCTTCAAAAATGAATAGAATCAGGTTGAAAATGTAATTATTTTCTGAACAACATGCAGTTTGAAAATATATCGGTTGGTTTCATTAGCATGAAATGAGATACAAAAATCATTAATTGATTCCAAAAAAATTAGGGATTGATCCCAGTCATGTCTAAACATACTCAGCAAAATATAAAGTTCAAATTCTACTTTTAATATCAATTTTAAAATAATAATTTATACAGCAATCACATAGTTCAGAATGTGGAGTATACGATCTGTTTGTAGTAAAACAGCAATAACTCATGCATCAAAAATCAAAATTCAGATCCGTTGAAAGTTTTGAAAATTAGAAATTGTAGCCTAAAAATCATGTTCAAAAATTTATTTATTTTGCTGATTTTAACATGGTCTAAATCACTGTAAAAAAATAGGGCAGCAGTGAAATAAAATTCTTTTATGCATTTTATCAAATGGTTTAATTACAAACGATCCAATCTAAGATGGCATATAAAGCATGGTATATAGGCAGCTCGAATCAGCATGGCATGTGAATAAACAATCTATAATAAGATAGCACATCATACAAACATCCATGAAGCAATCTTCTACAACATACGATATGACACAACAAGCATATACATCAAGATGTCCATCTGACCTAATTTGTTTCATGCAAAGGGTGACAACTACTATGAACTAATCATGATCAAGAGATGAAGGGACAGATCAACTAACAAGATATATGATCATCATGAGGGTACAAAACAAATGCATGCAAGACTACTTACGATATTTAACTTGTGTGACAAAAATTACATACAAGCTACTTATCTGATACATGATGACGAGAATGATGAAAGAATAACAGGAACAGATCGCAGACAATGAACACAAACACGTGTACAAGAGACATCACATACAACAGCAACAACCAAAGCAATACACGTGCGGTGCACGTGCTCTCCATAACAGACACAGCAACAGAAATGACAGCAGGCAGCACGACTGGCTTCGACAGCGATAACAACGACAGTAGGGACGATGGCAGCGACACAGGGATGGAGGGTCGGCAGTTGTCGACCACAACAGCGGCAACGGGGAGAGAAGGTGACGACAGCGGCGAGGGTGCATGGGTTACAATGAGGCAGGAGAGGGGGTTAGGAGGAGGAGAGAAGGGGGGTAGCGGTAGTGATGGGATGAGGAGCAGTAGACGGGAGAAAAAGAGAGAGAGGAAAGGTTAGGGATGAAAGGTTGACGACTGAAGTAGGGGAGAGTAATTAGGTTTAGGGTTTTGGTAATTAGGGTTATAGTGTAGACTGTCGATATATATGGAGTTGAGGTAGGTAGGGTTATTGGGTTAAATAGGATAGGATCCAATAAGAGAAGTGGGGGTTTAGGGTTTTGGGTAGTATCCAATAGGAAAGAGAAAAGTCCAATATGAGACAAATATGCCATGAATTAGGTTTAGACAATATACAAGGTCAAGAACAAATTGTAGATAAATCAAATGGGAATATAAAGCTAAATCAAGCAAAAATGAATCACAAGGAGAACAACCACAGACAATCAAAAGGGACGAAAAGAAATACAATCAGAAATAAAATAAAATAACCAGAAATTTAATTAAATACAAATAAAATACAAAAATGAGTCACAGGGGTTACAAATCCTACCCACCTAATAAGAAGAATTTCATCCTCGAAATTCAACAAGAAGTACATAGGGTAACCCCAAAAAGAAAAGAAAATAACAACAAAGTAAAAACAAAAAAACAAGAGCTACACAAAAAATGAGGAAACCTCCGCTGGATATCCTCCTTCAGCTCCCAAGTCGACTCACCCGGCAAGTAAGGATTCCGGGAAACACGATCAAGCTTGATCACTTTGTTCTTCAAAACCTTCTTCCGCCGGTCTAAAATAGCAACTGGTGGAATTTCAGAAGACAAATCCAGCCTCACGAATAATTTCGAGTAGTCAATCACGTGGCTATCATCACGGATATACTTCCTCAGTTGCGAGACATGGAATATGTCATGCACTCGTGATAAAGTCGGTGGCAATGCAAGACAATAGGCCACCTTGCCTACCGTTCCACGATGTCAAACGGTCCAATGAACCTAGGGCTCAACTTGCCTCCGCCACCAAAATGAATGACACCTCGCCATGACGATACCTTAAGGCAAACATGGTCTCCCACCTCAAACTCCAAGTCTCTCCTATGGACATCAGCCCATCTCTTCTGTCTGTCTTGCACAGCTTGAAGATGCTTCCTGATATGACTCACAGCATCCACCGTCCTAGTGATCAACTCTGGGTCCAACAACTTCCTTTCGCCAATGTCATCCCAGCACACTGGCGACCTGCACTTCCGACCATAGAGTGCCTCGAACGGAGCAGCTTTAAGACTGTCCTGAAAGCTGTTATTGTACGAGAACTTTACATGATGCAAGTGGTCCTCCCAAGAACCTCCAAATTGTAGCACACAGGACCTCAACATGTCCTCTAGAGTCTGGATGGTCCTCTCTAACTGTCCATCTGTCTGAGGGTGAAAAGTTGTGTTGTACTTCAACTTACTTCCCAGACTACTCTGAAGACTTTTCTCAAAACTGTGACCTGAACCTCGTATCCCTGTCAAATACACTATTGACTGGAACCCCATGAAGTCTGACGATCTCTTGCTTGTACTTCGCAGCTAGGCTCTCAGTAGACTGTCCAACTCTGAAGGGAACGAAGTGACCACTCTTCGTCAACCTGTCCACAATCACCCAAATGCCGTTGTGACCCTTAGGACTCCTTGGGAAACCGGTCACAAAATCCATGGTAATATGCTCCCACTTCCACTTCGGAATGGGAAGAGGCTGAAGAAGTCCGGCGGTCCTCTGATGCTCTGCCTTCACCTTCTGGCAGATCAAGCACTGCGCCACAAATCTCACCAAGGCCCTTTTCATACCATGCCACGAAAGTGAAGCTTCAAGTCCCGGTACATCTTCGTACCACCAGGATGAATAATGTACGACGACTGGTGGGCTTCCTCAAGCAACTTCTGACGAACCTCACCCTTCAGAACACACAATCTGGACCCAAAACGAAGCGATCCATCTGAGTGAACAACCATATCGGTCCTTGTACTTGCTTCCACTTCAGCTATGAACCCTTGCAATTGATCATCACCTGCCTGAGCCTCCTTAATCTGCTCAACAAGAGAAGACTGCAACTGAAGCAACATGCAACTCCGATCAGAACCTGGTAAGATCACATCCAAATCCAACATCCTTATCTGCTCAATAAGCACTCTCTGCTTACTCAGGAACATGGCGACTGGTCTCCTACTCAAAGCATTTGGCACCAAGTTCACTCTACCAGGATGGTATTGCACACTGATGTCATAGTCAGCCATTAACTCCAACCAGCGCCTCTACCTCATGTTTAGTTCCTTCTGAGTGAAGACATACTTGAGACTTTTGTGATCGGTAAAGATTTCCACTCGGTCACCAAGCAGATAGTGTCTCCACAACTTCAAAGCAAAGATCACCACAGCCAACTCCAAAATCATGGGTAGGGTAGTTCTTTTCATGCAGCCTCAACTTTCTGGGCGCATAAGCAATAACTCAACCCTTCTGCATCAGCACTGTACTTAGGCCCTTGCTAGAAGCATCACAGTGAACCACAAAACCACCTGAACCATATGGAATTGTCAACACTGGCGCTGACGTCAACCGGCTCTTCAACTCTGCAAAAGCTCCACTGGAAGCTCCATCCCAGACGAACTTCTTATCCTTTGCTGTCAGCTTAGTCAACGAACCAACTATCTTCAAAAAGTCTCTGACAAATTTTCGATAATACCCGGCCAAACCAAGGAAACTTCTCACATCTGAAACTAACTTAGGGATAGGTCAATCCTTGACCGCAGAAATCTTGGTTGGATCAACAGAGATACCATCGCCTGAAATAATGTGTCCCCAAAAGGTTACTCGATCAAGCCAAAACTCACACTTGCTGAGTTTCTCATAGAGCTGATTCTCCCTCAAGGTTTGCAAAACCAACCTCAGATGATCAGCATGATCCTTCTTATTCCGAGAATATACCAGAATGTCGTCTATAAAGACCACCACGAATCTGTCCAGAAATGGAGAGAAAACTCTGTTCATCAGACTCATGAACACTGCTGGCACATTCGTGAATCCGAAAGGCATCACTAGGAACTCATATTGCCCGTATCTGGTCCTAAACGCAGTCTTCTACACATCAGCTGTCGTCACCTTCACTTGATGATAACCAGAGAGAAGGCCCAACTTCGAAAAGACAGCAACTCCATCCAGCTTATCAAACAAATCATTGATCCTGGGTAGCAGATACCGGTTCTTTACTGTAACACTATTCAACTTACGGTAATCCATGCACAGACGACGATTCTCGTCCTTTTTGCTAACAAACAAGATAGGAGAGCACTACGGGGAAACACTGGGCCTGGTGAAACCTAAATCTAGCAATTCTTAAACCTGCACTTTCAGCACTGCTAGCTCAACTGGTGCCATCCGGTAGGGACTCTTTGATATCGGCACATTACCTGGCTAAACCTCAATACCGAATTGCACATCCCTATCTGGAGGTAGTCCATGCAACTCCTCTGGAAACACATCTAGAAATTCCCGCACTACAAGAGGTGCAGCCTCACAGCCTGAGTGTAACTCCATTGCACAACCTACGTCGACAACTACTTCCTGACCACGCCCAAGGGGAAACTCCCCAGCATGGAACTCAAACTCTGCACAGCCTGACATCCTGAAAACAACCTTTTTCGCTCGATAATCAACGATAGCGTGGGTCTCACCCAGCCAATCCATGTCGAGAATCACATCAAACCTTGAACTGACGATCACAATCAGATCTGCTCTGAAATTAGAACTTCCAATCACCACAGGACTCAGCTTGCACTCCCAGGAATAGACAACAACACCGCCACCTATGGTGATGTTCCAAGCCACCGGCAACTCACTGCACTCCAACTGATGCTGATCCACAAAGCGGGAGGAGACGAAGGAATGGGTTACCCCAGAATAAAAAAGAACATGAGTAGGAATGGAATGAACAAGAATGACACCTAAAATAGAGTCAAAACAAGGGAGAAGATGAACAGATGAAAGATAACCAAGGAATATGGAAAATGGTGCATGAAAGACAACATGAAAGA
This sequence comes from Hemerocallis citrina, assembly GCA_017893485.1. Taxonomy (NCBI): domain Eukaryota; kingdom Viridiplantae; phylum Streptophyta; class Magnoliopsida; order Asparagales; family Asphodelaceae; genus Hemerocallis; species Hemerocallis citrina. The sequence continues at coordinate 127,527,332 of CM030359.1, read as the reverse complement.
AAGATGCAAAAGAAATAAATAAAATAAGGAACAAATAACAGAACAACAAAAGAGAATACAAAAGAATACCTGCATTAACTTCTTCCACGGTCTTAGCTTCCTCCACTGTCAAGTTGAAAGCCTGACCTCTCCCTGGAGCAGCGGTCCTCTGACCGACGATCTGACGCTGAAGGAAAGTGGCAGTTTGACCTGACTACGGACTAGCGCGACTGCGGCCTAGTCGTGCCTCCTCTGAGGACAATCTCGAATCATGTTCGGTAGCAACACAACTTAGACACCGGTGGTTGGCCTTCCAGCAATCCTTGAGCAAGTGCCCAGGGGTCTGGCAAAAGTTGCAAACAACATCCCTCCGTGGAGGAGCAGGACGGTAGGGAGTTGTCCTGCTGGCAAGGACCGGAGCTGGCATCCTGATTGGACCTCCAGTAGGCCTGGTAGCAATAGCAGCAGGGTACTGCACAACCCGCTGAGAAGGGGTCTCCCGAGCTCGAGTCTGCTCTGTTGCTCGAGCTGCCCCCAAGGCATCCACATAGGTACGGAGATGATGGGCGGCCAAGTGCACTTGGATACCCTGATCAAGACCCAAAAGGAATCTTAGAGCACGATCCTCCTCATTTTCCCCCAAGGTGGTAGTGAAGCGGCTAAGCTTGGTAAGCTCCGCGGCGTACCCGTCCACAGATCTAGAGCCCCGTTCCAAGAGAAACTTGGTGTTACAATACTACATATATAATATGTAACAAAATCTTAAAACACGACACTAATAAATAAACCAGACAACCAACTAACCTACCTACTAACCAACTAGTCGGTAAACTTCTTAATCAGCATGAAGGGTATAAAACATGGTAAATAAGATTAAAAACACATACATACATCAACTTACCATCAATCAACCATCAATCAATCAAACAACATACAACCTAGGAATTCTTTTGATAATAATTAATTTGTGTGACAATTATATGAACAACCCTATTATCAATTCTATATGCACTCACGAAAGATTCAATCTTTGGAGTCAAAAGTGGCACGATGTTAAGAATATTGGGGTTAGCTCGTGTAAACCCTCAATAGACCCAACGAAGAGATGAACAAAGTATAATATGATAACATGGGATCTACTTGCAAGAGTTTCAAAAAAACTTGAATTTGATATAATTAACAATTCAAGAGGAAAGAGACTTGCCTTATAGACGGTGAAAATGAATATCAAGAATAACGGGTTAAGGATCCCGAAGCAACGAACCCATGAACTAACACAATCCACCAATAGCACGTGCAATATACGTGCAAAAGCAAAGAGCCAAAGCAGCAACAGTACAAAAGAGAACTCAGCCATCACACAATAACAAAGAGATAGCAACATAGCGGCCAAGGGGGCGGCAGCACTGGCAACTAGTGGAGGCATCAACGGCAAATTGGGGGTTGACGTCGACAGAAGGGGCAGTGAACGGCGTCAGCGCTCCGGGATTTGGGATTGGGCGGTTGCTGTCGACGGAAACAAAGAGGGGTTTTGGTCACTGCTAATGTCGAGGACAGAGGAGGAGGGTCAGGGGGTGGCGACGACAGGTCTGGGAGTAGGTGACGATGAGGGCATGGCCGGAAAGTGGGGAGATGGCCGGAGAAGATGAAGGCCAGCAATGGGTTCTTTGGAAATTTAGGCAGGAAAGAGTTGGGGGAGAAAGAATGGCGAGGAGAGAGGAGAGAGGAGAGAGGAGAGAGGAGAGAGAATTAGCAGCTAGAGTTTTGAATTTGCATAATTTTTAGGCTTTGCAGTAGTTATATTTATAGGGTACAATTAGGGGGTTGGATTTGTAACACCCCGAATTCCAAAATAAAACTGAATTTGAGATTCCACAGGATCTTTACACTTCTTTCGTACAATTTTACAAGGAATTTAAAACTTTTCACTTTACATCAGAGTTACAAGAAATCTTTACACTTTACATTTTACAGCGGAAGCAAAATTACAACATTTATATAAATGAAAGTACAACAACATTTGAGTAATCTCTAAGCATCAGTTCTTCTTTAATCTTTATCATGACATTTATCCTGCATACAAAACTGTCGGTACGTCAGTTTATTCAATCGACGAATATTATACACGGCCATCCTCTCTATGTCGGAAACAGAATAATTGATTTTCCATATTTAACAAACACAAACTTGTTCACATATCAAACTAAGGGGAATACCCTATTGATGTCATGTTGTGATTGTGCACTTAGTCCTTAATGCAATTATTTATATTACATGACACTAATGCGCACTTGTTCGGATTCTATGCATCCCATACTACATAGGTCCGAGGGCAAGCCTCTTAATCGTTCTTCATCTTGTAGGGTTCAATCCCTCGTCATGACTTAATCTACTACTGTAACTACGGTAAGTATCCTAGATGTCCTATGAGTACGAGCTCATGTACAGAAACACTGGAGGGGAATCCCACGTCATGTCACGACGCATCGTGAAGACTATCTATGGACAATTCAGGATCCTTCATGGTACACGATCTCTCATAGTCACCAAACATCCCATAAGCGTCGCCAAGATCCCGATAATTCTGGAGTAGTGCTTACGTCATGTCACGATGCATGGTAAAGACAAACTGTGAATCACACCCACATCGTAGACTCGAGGCCCTCATACTTGTATTTTTCTCTCACTTTCATCACCTCTTCTCTATGTACTAATTCTTAATTTTTATGAAATCATGAACAAAATCAATCTCTTAGGGTTAGCCCTCTCACCAATACCGGTCTTATTTCTTTCATTTCACATTGACCCAAACTTGGTCTTTTCAATTTCAATTATCATATCTCATCACTTTTCACTTGCCGATGTGAGTTTTGGCTACACCCTAATTTTCAATTTTAATTCACAAATTCACAATCTGAGTTGTCAAACTCAAGAACATTTTTCTTTTTCAATCACATGATTTTCCAATCTTTTCATGAGTCAATAATCATACATGGAGTTCAATTATCCATCATGCATTTCATAGCTAACATGTATTTCCACATTAAAATCATATCACAAAATATCTAGTCAAAGTGAATATTCACAAACTCACTATTGTCACACTATTCTTTAGCAAGAATAACTCATATAAAACTTCACATTTATACTTTCTTCCTTTCAATTTTCCTTTTTCTAACACTTATCTCAATTTCTTCGTAAAAACACATTTTTATGAAATTATACGAGTGTAAAATCTATAGTTCCAATTGCACTTTTACTTTCAAAAATGCACTTTATTTCATACTAATAACTCCCAATAAATTTTCATAAATCACACATGACTTTAGAATAATAATAGTATTTTTTTCGGAATTTTTACACATCAAGAAAACCAAAAAATCATTTTTTTTAAACAAAATTAATATTCTGGCCGCACCAGGAATCGAACTTGCGACCCAAGAGAAGACAGCTGCACGCGCTAGCTAACTGGCTATTTGCGCTCAGCGATATAGAAGAGAGCCAGAGGGTTTTATACTCTCTGTTCGAGATCTGTTTTATTTTTTAAAACGCACATAAAAGAATGGTGGACACAGGTATCGAACCAGCGACCTCAACACACACACACCCGTGCTACTGTAGCGCCAAAGGGCTCACCGACCACTTGAGCTATAGGCTCAAGTTGTCTCAACTACAATTCGAATTTCATTTAATTAAACTCTCTGTTCATTAGAACATTTCGATGTTTCAAAAGCTCTTATTTTAGTTTTGCTTTCACTAAAATTCCTGTAATTCTCCAGAAGGTCTATTTTAATATAATTTAACTCTACAGTAATTTAAAAATAATTTTTCAGTAATTAAACACACATTTCTCATACAATTAATTTAAATTGCATACTACTATTTTCATAAATCATTTTGACATTCCTCAAACAACTTTGTATTAAAAATTTCCTACATCAGTTCCCTGTTTTTCCCTCTTTCATAAACCCAAAAACATATTATAATTTATTCATTCCAAACAATCTCACGAAAGTCCAACTAAACTCACAAAACAAACAATTTCATCTACTAGCATTTTGTACTTAGTTTTGATATTAACAACAATTCTAATTCATATATTCCATCACTATAAAACGATTCGCATACAACTTAAGATTCATGACACGATAACATACAATCTATCAAGCAATCAATTTAATCAACTAGCAAGTCCTTTTTCCAATTAAGTGTACTCTTATTAGTTTCTTTCATGCATTATCATTTCAATCACCCCTAACATGGTGTCTAATTAGAAATATAGAAAACCAACCCACCTTATTTGGAGAGAAAGATTCACGACACCTCCTAAACGAAAGAGTCCTTCTCGAGCTTACCAAACGAGTGCTCCTCCCCCTCCTTGATGTGCAAACCGATGCTTCCCAAGTGCAACCCGAGCCTTCCTAGTAGCCGGCCTCCTTGAATGCAAGCACAAACACTCAACTCTCAATCTTTTATTCTCACTTCCTACTAATAACTCACTACTAATAATTGTATTTTCTTACCATAGGTTTGGAGAATGAAGAGTGCAAGAATAACTAGGCTAGGGGGAAGGGGGGGTATTTATACTAAAATTTGGGACAAATAAAGGGCTAGGATTAATCTAGAAGTTAAGGACCGAAGACTAGGATTTAATGGGAAGTTGTAGTAACCAACCATGATCCCAAAACTACCTCCCACAACTCCACTTCTCTTTTCCTTTCCCTCCCATTCAAAACCGGCCAAGGTGGAGTGCACACTACACGTGTACGTGCAATGCACGTGCATTCAATAGTCCCCCATATTTAAAAGTTGTACATTTTATTCTTTATAAAAAATAATCTGAAAAAATTGTCTACATTACAAGTTGTATTTAAAAGAGAAAATAAATTCATGGGCCTTTATTTAATGGGCCAAATTAGTTTACAAAAATAAATTAAATTGGGCTATAAAAGAAACTTATGTTCATTAAAGAAAAATGGGCTTTAATAAAAACAAATGGAGGAGACCTATATATATATATATATATATATATACTCATTTGTTTATGAAATGAAAATAATTATAAAATTTTATACTGCAAAATTGCACGTGCACAATACGTACAAAAATAAATAATAATTTTCATAAATAAAAAATCAGGGTATTACAGGATTAGCGGTTTAGGATCCAATAATAGCGGATTTGTGTTAAAAACAAATGAAATTGGGTTTTAGGGTTCAATAAGTGATAGATCCAAATCAATAGGGTTCAAATAACAATACCCACAATTAAATAGAAGAAAACGGGATCAACCAAAATAGCTCAATCACGAAGAACAAAGAATTTCATGAACAAGATTTAATTTAAATAATGAAGAAACAAAAATAGTGTATTTTATTCAATTTCAAATAAAATATTACAAAAGGGGAAAAAATGAAAATAACAATAACGGTAGTTACAAATAGCAACAACTTAGCAGTGGTGACGGGAGGAAGAACAGCATTGCAGCGAACACCCAGAGGCAGTGAGTACAAATAGAAAGCGACGACGGCGACTACAACAAGAACAATAGCAGAGGCAACACCGATGGTTGGCAGCATTAGTGGTTGGCAGCGAGCTCGGAAGAGGGCTCAGCAATGGTGGGGCATCGACAACGGAGGTGGACTATAGCAGGAGGAGTTCGGCGGGAGCAACGAGTCGGTGTGTGGTCACTGCGGTGAAGACAGGTGGAGTGGTCTAGCTGCAAGGTCGAGGCAAGCTGCAACGACGGTTGGTGGTAGTGCGATGAGGTGCAAGGCGATGGCAGGGATAGTAGTAAGAGGCGAGGAGGATAGACGGGCTAGCAGTGGCGAGGGCTGGCGACGGTGGTGGTGAGGGAGTCGATGGATGAGACTGGGGGGCAACGAGGAGGAGAGCGGAGGAGTGAGGTGGAGGATGGCAGATCTTCGGTGGGTGTTGGGGGTGATGGATGTCGAGGGGGGGTGACAAAGAGGCTAAGGTAGAGCTGCGAAGGGGATGTGGTGGTGGCTCGAGCTGTGGATGAAGGCAGAGACGAGGAGCGCTCGGGGTGAGGCGATGGCTGACGAGGTTGCAGGTCGAGGATGGAGATTGAGGTTGAGGGCGAGTGGAGATGTAGTGGTGGTTGCAGCGATGAAGGGGAGGCGACAGCGATGATGGAGGAAAGGAGCGAGGGCCTCGATGGATGGCGAAGAGGGGCTCGAGGGTGGGCTGGTGTGGGGATTCGGGTGGAAACAAGGAAGGTAAAATGTCAGGAGGGGGAGAGAGATAGAGAGAGAGAGATTGTTAATTAGGGTAATTAATTTATAGATATTCAGATTAGAGGGATTTGTTGGATTTGATTAGCGGGGGTGATTAAGAAAGTTAAGATAATGTGGTTAATTAGTTGGGGGGGGGGGGGGTGGAGAGATCTGAGGAGATTTGTGGGGGAACGTGAGAGGGAGTTGGATACTGGGCAATTAGCAAATTAGGAAAATTGGGTTAGTGGGTTTGAGTTTGGGTTAACGGGTTTGCGGGTTTGGGTTAGGATCCAACAAGGAATGAGCTTGGGTATTCAAATGAATTATGGGCTTCAATAAAACAAATAAATATTAATTAAAAAATAAGAATGGTCTGAGATTTATAAAATAAATAAACAATCCATAGGTTGGATTAGGAGTATGGGCCAAAATGATGAAATGATCAAATAGTAATAATATAATAGTACGAATTAAAAGTAAAGCAATTGGGCTCCAGTAGAAAATAAAGAATTATCTGGAAAATTGAATTCCACTAATACGAAGAAGAAAATATATGTACAAATCCTTATAAACGGGAACGGGGGTTACATACATAGAGCTTCTCTATGAGGATCCGAGATCTCTGTATACTACTTCACCTCCGCAGACAGATTCTTTTACCCATCATACACCATTTGCATGGCTCGACGATGGCCCCTATCTTTAGGCAAAGGTTCCTAACAAAGATTATGATTCATATGCATCAATGGAGTCTCCCACCTATCATTGAGAGAAGTAGGTTGTTCAAGACTGAGATTTCATCACCTCTCAAGAATCAAATACAAACTCCACACCAAGTCCCCGGGGACACCCTTTTCCCCTTCAAAATTCTGATATGCAATTCCACGCCGAGCTTCAACCCTTTTCCCTCTAATGCATCTTTTTCATACCCAGATTTCTCAGAATTATAAGCGACTCCAATATGCCCCTCTGAGCTAGGGCCTTTCAGAGCTGTAGCACCCCGATTTCTACATACTGGAAACTCGTGACCTATATCCAAAATCTATACTTCAAATGAGTCCATAACACAGAAAAATCACTGGAAATAAAAGCTTTTATTACATTATCATAATGTACAATGTAGTCTTGCATAAATTTACATCATGAATTACACCAATAATTTACATTGTACAAGATTATTAATTTAATATGCAAAACCTAAAAATTCAACCTAGCGGTTGGACTTTAATTTCAACAACAATTCCATCTTTTATTTTGCAGCAATTTCGGTTATGAATTTCAACTTACTTAAACATTCAACATACACACAACAAAACCCTAATACAATCATCTATTATCATAAATGAACTTTAAGCATATAGTTCAATTTGTTAGCAATTTTCTATCCCACATGAGTTACATTATCAAACAAGCAACTAAACATCAGCAAACAAATAACTAAACAACCAATGAAATTAACATACAATAAACACTCACCTTCTGGTTGGACAGCACAACCATAGCCTTTTCTCCTCTTATCTTGCTTCTCCTCCTTATTTCCAATACTCTCCTAAATTATTTCTAAAATCTAGAAAGGAAGCAAAGCAAGCAAGGAGGAGGAGAAAGAAGCTAGGAGGAGAAGAGGCTAAGGCTAGGATTATGCTATCCAAACGTAAGGTGGGTGTTCTCCATCCCCCATGGTTTGTTAGATTGTGTATAGTGAAGTCTCTATTCCATGATATGGAATTGTATGTGTGTGTTGATGATTGTTAATAGATGTTACTATATTTTGTTGTAGAATAACTTGGAAATCAACTCTTGATTTTGTCCTGAAATTAGGTCTCAACTCCGAAATCATAACTCCTTGGTTAGATGAAATTTAAGGCTAAAATTTTTATAGCAGTATCCCATGCATGTTTAGAATATCTCCTCCAAATTTCATAATTTTTTGAAAAATATTATCTATTTAAATAAAATCCGGAGTCACTGTTGGTTAAGAGGAGCATAAGCGGTGATTTTGTCTTGTTCACTACGCCCTTTTCAAAGAATCATATCTCTCTGGAGATTTGGTATTTCTAGATGAAAATTTTATATGTGATACTTGTATGCGTCTAGAACTTGATCACAAAATTTAATAAATTTTGGACATCATTTGTTATTTTAAATAAATTTGAACTCACAACTGGTTGACAGTTTATTTGGTTTCTGAAATTTTATGTCTTTCAGTTCTTGATCATTTTGACCTCTTAAATGAAGTATTTTGAGGAAACTCCCAACTAAGAACTTGTAGTAGACTCACTGACCTTTCTTTAGAACCTAAGATATCTAAATTCGAAGAAGTGTGTGATTATTAGTGACTTTTATAAGTAGCAAAAACTGTATATTGGATTTTTAACTTACTATTTGATGTATGTAAATTGTCACGACATTAGGACCTCTTAATCGACTTAGAAGTATTGTTTATGTCACGTCCCGCTTTCAAAAATACGGAATACGAATAGATGATACTGGCCCAGCGAATGACTAACGTCACCCATAAGTTGTTTATCCGATCAACTCAACAATATAATCAATACAGAACAATTACGCAGAGAATAATAATAATCTCATGAACAATAATTCTTGGAATGAAGCAATACAAAATATCGAAATACTATAATAATTCAACATCTAGAAACAATAATAAAAATTTTCGGGTCAAAATCCCACAATACATTGAAATAACAATAGTTCAATAATTAAATTTTCATAAAAAACAATAATTTATTAAGCAGCGATGCAATCAATTTCCTTCATCAATGTTGTTCTCCCAATCCATCAAGCAACTCTCCATCAACACTTGTAAACACTTCATCTAAAAAGATGAGAAAAATTGTCCTTAGAGCAAGTCGTGGACAGCAAGTAGAGAAAGCAAAGAATAATGGAATAACGGTATAACAAAGATCTCAATGGATAAATAGGAATCAATAACACGGGACAATAATCAATAATCAATATCATGATAATCGATGCAATGGCTATAAACAATGGTTCAATATTCGATAATAATAATCAATTATCAATATGAATAACACTTAGCCAATATTCGATATCAATAGAAACAATGATGAACAATATGCAATGTCGGTGATGTGTCGATCCTTATGACTATTAATCATTTGAATCCTAACTAATACACGTACTACTGTGTTTCATATGTTCTATACCGTAGGTTCGATGCATACAATCAATTTTGTTTAGACTCTAGTGGTTAATTCTATAGATCATTTGTCTGTACGGTAATCACTAATACGATACAATATTGTTTCACAATTCATTATAATGATACACTGATACACTAATTCACGGATTCACGAGTTCACGAGTTCACGACTCGAAAGATTGGGGTGTCGTAGTCAGCGCTCCACAATCAATTGATAAACACTAGCCGACACAATCACTATCTTATTCACTACTCAAATCATTTCCTTGAATCCCGACTTTTTAATTATTTTATTAATGCAACAATATAATATGCAATTCGAGACATTGGATGAACAATAACAATAATAGAGGGACAATAAGGTGATAACATGAAGTAGGACAATTCGAATGATGAGAATAAGACATTAGGATCATGCAATGCAACATACACACTTTAATTCATGCAATACTATGATATAAAACAATTAATCTATTAAAATCTGGAGTAGTGAAATTCTGGACAGTAAGAGTAGTCTGTAAAAAAATAAAGTTTCTTGCTGTTTCATAACTCGAAAACTGAATCCGTCAGAAGTTCTAGAAACTAGACTTCCATACGGTTCCAACTCATATTTAAAGTTCAAAATCCGACAACAGTAGCTAGGTCAAACACATTGTTCATTACAGATTTCATGTTCAGACAGAATTTCGACATTAAGTTATCATAATTTTATTATGGCTGGAGTCATTAGACTCTATCCGTTTCATCAAAAAAAAAAGTTATTATAATTTTAGAAACAGTAAAAACTCAATATTAAATTCATTAAAAATATTTTCAAGACTCCTAAACATGATTACTAACAATCTAGAAATTATCAGAGCAAAATTTTATCATTTGATTAGTCTTTTTACTGTTTAAACATGGAATGTACAATAATCTGAAAATCTGAAATTAAAAACACAGCTGTAGTAAAACAGGCATAACTTTTGCTACACAACTCGAAATTTAGAAATTCAAGATGTTCTGAAAATTAGAAAGATAAGGCTACAATTTTCATTCAGAAAGTAATTCATTTTAAGATCATTAATTGGGTAGAAAATAGCAATCAACATACAGCCAGCAAGCAAGATATAGGTTTTCGGTAGTTTTCATGAAATAAATTAATTTAAACGTGATGGGTATCAATTTTACTAGTCAATAAACTTCTCAATCAGAATGAAGCGTAAAAGAACATGGTAAATATGATTTGGAACACATACATACATCAATTTATCATCAATCAACCATCAATCAATTAAACAACATACCACCTATCAATTCTCTCTACAATAATTTATTGTGTCGTGATTATATGATTAACCCTATTATCAATTCTACATGAATGCATGACAGATTCAATCTTTAGAGTCAAAAGTGGTACGATATCAAGAATATTGGAGTTAGCTCGTGTAAACCCTCAATAGACCTAACGAAAGAGATGAACAATTTATAATACGATAACAAGGGATCTACTTGCAAGAGTTTCAACAAAACTTGAATTTTATACAATTAATAATTCAAGAGGACAGTGACTTGCCTTATGGATGATTAGTTTGAATACCAAAGAATAACGGGATGAGAAACCCAGGCGACGAAACACGAACCATGAAAGCACAGAAGCACGTGCAAATAACATGCGAAGAATAACCGGCACACCAAATAGAAAACACCCAATCCTTCTCCTACAAAACACCGAACAACGATCCCCTACACAAATCCTTCCACAACAGCATACGGCAACACCATCCAATCATAACAGCACACACAACAACATTAAAGAAGCACCAACCAAGAGAGAGAGAGCAACAATGGCAGTGATGGACTTCGGGTCTGATGTTGATGGAGGACGGTGGCGTCGCTAGCATCGGCGGTGACTGGGGTCGGCGTAGGGCAGGGCGGTGATGAGGTCGCGGCGGATCAGGCATCGACTGTGCGGCTGACGACGATCAGGAAGAGGAGCAGACAGAGGGCGTCAATGGGTGGGGTCTCGGTTGGGCTGAGGTCGACGGGATGGGAGCACGGCGATCAGGGGGTGGCGCTGGTCGACGTGGGTCGTTGTTGGAGGGAAGCTCAATGGGGGGTCGCCGGAGAAGGTGATCGGAGAACGGTCGGGAATTGGGTTCAGATCTGGGGAGAGAGAGAGAGGAGAGAGGAGAGAGAAAATTGAGAGAGAATAAACGGATCTTAGGGTTTAAAATTATGCAATTTTTAGGGTTTGTACTAAGGTTGTATTTATTCGGTAACAATCAGGGTGATGGGATAATGGTTTAGGATCCAGTAATAGTGGTTTTGGGTCACGAACAATTGAAATTGGGTTTTAGGGTTCAATAAAAGATAGATCTAAATAAATAGGGTTTAAATGAAATTCCAACAACAAAATAAAAGAAAATAGGCTCCACACGAATAACTCAATCAAAAAACAAAGAATTTCATGAACAATAATTTAAATCCAAATAAACAAATAAATAATACCAACGAGAAGAATATAAATTGGTTTGAAAATAAATTGGAATTCGCCAAGAAACTTAGATCAAGTACGAAAATAAAATAATTCGATAAATGAAATTTAATTGAATAATCAAGAAACAACAATTAATAATTTTATCATAATAAAAAAAATTACATGAAAAATTAGTATTTCGGTTTAATAGTTTATTAACTTTTGAATTATACTATGATGTGTAGTTGAATACACATAATTATATTAGAGTGTTTTTGTAGACATTATGCAACGGAATGATTGCACGTAAGGTGTTTGATAAAATATCTAAATGAAGATATAGGGGTAATAGAACAATATGCTATGAGAAATAAAGTTGCAATTGAGATTTTAAATATAAGGTGGTACATATACATATGTAAATTGAAATAAGTGTTGCCTATGTGGTATTCGACTAAATGTCTAAATGAAAATATATACACATACTGAATAAAAAGTCTAGTAGATTAATAAACAAGTTATAAGAATGAAGTTGCAAATGAGATCTTGAACATTATGTGGATATGAATTAGTATATTTAGTTATGTGAAATAACTTAGTGCATTTTAAATAAGTATAGATTGTCTACGAAGTGTTCGATGTAATGTGCATATGTGTAGATTCATGCTTGTAGTGTAATTAGACATTTGTATATGTGTAGGAAAGAATTATAAAGTGTATGTGTATAATTGTGGTATAGGAAACATAAAGTAATAAACCCAATTCATGAATAATAGTGTTGTATATGTGGTGTACGAGTTGGCACTTTTTTGGATCCAAATAACCTTTGGAACGGGATGAGAAGAGTTCATTAATGATAGTTTTGTTATATGGTGTTGTTGCTCCAAAGTGTCAATTGTTGTTGTTCATTTAAGCCGGAATTAGGCTATGTTTGGGTAAACTTTACGGCATAATTTGGATGGTCAAGTTAGATATTAACATGTGGAACTAGGTTGGAGTTACTTGGTGTTTGACTATTCAATTATTAAGTTAATTTAGTAAACTGAAGTTAATCTAGAAATTTTGATTTGGCTAACATTAGTAAGTTAACCTGGAAACTAGAAGTAAGTTCATGGATCCATTAGAATCGGGTAAAGCTAGCAAATTAATGAGCCAATATAGTGCAACTACATTCACTAATTTTAGTTGTATTGTAGTAGTTGTTGGTCATGTAATTGTTGTTATAAGGACATACACTAGTTGGGCGTGTACTCACCTGTCAATAGGACACGGCATTGTCTTGTCCGAATCACGTGTGATGTCGTCTCGGGGACACATGCGGCATTCTCGTCCGGGACACGTGTGACGTCGTCTTGTCTGTTAATTTCTGGGATCTATTGTAAGAACGAATGGTCGGAGCTAGGGGATGGACCCCTAAGTATCCATCTAAAGTTCTCGGTTGTTTAATGAGAACAAGGATCAAGAGTGGGTGAGATGTACGAAGGAAGGTATCAGGGTACTCCACTCCACATTAGATGTACGCCGGAGGGTATTAGGGTACTCCACTAGGAGTTCCGCAGGCACACCTTTATTTTCGTAACAACTTTTGATGAGGTCTGGAGCAGGGTACCGCGAAGACCAGGTGTAGTGGGGCTTACAAAATCGGAGTGTGGGTGAGATGTATGTTAGAGGGTATTAGGGTACTCCACTCCATATCAACCACTACTACCTGCAGAGGCTGAATTGGACCGAACGACTGCAACCTCTCCGGCCACTACATAAATGTCAGAAACATGGTAAGATTACAAGAGAAGGTTTGCATGCCGAGGGATCGAACCCTGTAATTAGAAGTACGTACAAGATTGATTGGGAAGTATGTAGTGTAGAATGCATTCGTTTCCATTAAAGTGTGAATTAGAATAAGAGCATCGTGTGCAATTGAGTTGTGCATTAGAATTCTAGGTCATGGCCTATACCGACACTTCTGTTGTATGACTTTCACATTTTCTATTGCATTAATATTGATTGTTGAGGATTTTGGAGATCACGGGTTTCATCCGTATTGCGTTAGTTGCATTCAATTGACGTGCCCACTGTTGGTTAGTTGGAGGACTGATCGTGGGAGCAGGAGATTCGAGCAGTGGAGCATCCAAGTGAAGGATATAGTTCCTTGTACAATTTATTTAATAGTGAAATTCATAATGTAAATCATATGTAAGACTACATTGTACATTATGATAATGTAATAAAAATTTTAACTTCTTGTGATTTTCTGTGTTTTGTATTGATTTGAAGTAAGATTCTGGGTATATTTCATGGGTTTCCATGGTACAAAAATTGAGCGCTACAAAGTGGTATTAGAGACAGACTTCAAATTGTAGTACTAACACAGTAGGTAATAAAGTTGCAATTGGGAGCATAATCCTGACCCTACCCCATGGCCGGCCACACCCCCTTCCCTTATATATATGTGTGAGGGCATCCTAGCTTATTTCCATATTAACTTACTAATAAAATGGACCTGTAATGCCCCGAATTCCAAAACACGGTAATTCGTAGCACAACAGGATCTTTTACTTCAAATTCGTACAATTATACAAGGAATTTAAAACTTTTATTACAACAAGTTGTTTTACAACCACGCAGCGGAAATTAAATGAAATACAACATGATATAAGTACAAGTGTAACAGCTTTAACATCTAAATAATCATCAGCATCAAATCATCTTTATATCCCCTTGCAATCCAAGTCATGCATCTGAAACTGTGGGCATGTCAGTTGCTTACAACTGAAGCAATATTATAAAAAAATGTTCCTCACTATGCCGTAATATAATGATTCTCTTACTTTAGCAACCACAAACTTGAATGCATTACAAAGTGTAAAAGTGACTATCCTAAATATGTCAGTGTATGATATGCCTTAGATGCCTAATGTAGTTGTTTACACTATGATGCACTAATGCATACTTGTTCAGATTCTATGCATCCCATACTACAGAGGTCTGAGGGCAAGCCCTTAAGGTACTCCACATTATAGGGTTTACATCCCACGTTATTCAACCTAACCCGATGAATATATTCCAATGCGTAGTCACCGAAGAGTCGCACCCCCAGGATATTGGACCTTATCGGCCTACCCCTAGCCCACCTCAGTGGATTACCAAGCGTATCCTCAGCCACGAACCCTAGCAAGTACCCTAGCTCACCTTAGTTGATTTACTGAGCGTATCTTGTATGTCTCGAACATTCTTAGGAACTGCAGTCTCTTTACCGACCTTTTCGATGACAGGATGGACATACCCCTAGCCCACACCGTCGATTTACGGGGTGTATCCTTAGTCGTGAACATTCCTACGGACCGGAGTTCTTTACCGTCCATTTCATCGACCTCACCGGCCTATCCCTAGCCCACACATGTCGATTTACCCGGCATACTCCTCGATCTTGAACCCCTAGGAGCTGCACATTCTTTACCGGATATGTTTGTCTTTTTTTTCTATCATATCTTCTTCTAGTGCCTATCCTTAAGTTCAATTTAAAATTATCACAACCTAGAGCTAGTTTACCATCCTACCAGTCTTAAAAAAATACCGAGAACGATGGCACCATATTGGCCACTTCTCAAAATCATATATCATTTTCCTTACTTTGCCGGTGCATGAGTCTCACTTAGCATCTAGATTCCAACAATTGTCTCATTATAGAGATGAATAGGTTATAACCAACCTCAACACAACCATCTTACTTTTTATTCAACATTCTTTCATTTTTCCAACTTTCTTCACATTTATAGATCATGCAATAATTAACTTCTTTTAATAGCATTAAACGACAATTTCTCAATCGACTTCTTAATGGTAAACACTTGATTAATTTGCCAAATTGTTCACTTTAACAACTCCCAAGATTCTTTTGATTTATAAAACCTTCTCATATTGCCCAAAGGTATTTTGAATACATTTTTCGAATGCAAAGTTCTATACACCACTTAATAAAACAATTCACTAGAAACTCGATTTATATCTCATATTAGTGTTTTAATTCAATTATCAACCACTTCAACTATTTTTCTAAGTCAAAAAAGTCGTATTCAAGATATTTCATAAAGTGCTCGAATTCTACAACCAATTTGCTTAACCCATTTATATTTCTCATTTTAGGATTATCCATAACTCATTAGCATGAATGTAAATTTTAAACTCCCAAACATATACCCAAAATAGTGAGAAATTATTTTTTATTGTTTAAATACTATTTAGAAACATTTATGTAATTTTTCCCAAATTTATAAAACTCAAAAACACTCAAAAAACCCAAAAAAACATCAAAAATGCACATTTGTGCATATGCAGATTTGAACCCGAGACCCCAAGGCCCAGCGAGCGCCATGTGGTGACACCAAGTGCAGGCCAAGCACACTTCCTGGCTACTTATGGGTTTAATTTTTTTTATAACCCCAGTTTCTGTTTCTCCTTCTATTTTAACTTCTCATATATTTTGCAATTTTATTTGTTTCCCCCAAAATAATAGTTCATAAAATATATCTACAAATCTCCAGAAACGTTTATTTGCTAATTTTAACCACAATAAAGTTATTTTTACATACATATTATAAATAGTGATTTTTAGAACCAACAAAAACATATACCTTTCATTTATTAACAAAACTACCTCTTTTCACCACAAATCAAGATTTCATATTTTTCTTTCTTCTTTTTATCAATTTCATGAGAAAATCTCATCTCCCATCAAATTATAACTCTCCCCATTGTTTACAAAATTTCTTTGCATGAATTAACAATTTTGTGCATAAATCCCTATTCAATTCATTTAATTTAATCATGGCACACTATTATGCACCAAACAACACAACAACAACTCTGCATGAAATTTCAATTTACTAACATGACAATTTATAATGCATTTTTTCAACTAGCATGCATTTGCTACTAAAAGTCAATACCATGTGCAATATAATAAAATTAGAAATTTAAGAACTCATGTCACATATTCATCACAACTAATTAAATATACATGCTACAAATATCTAGAATGTAAGAAAATCACCTACCTACTAAAAGAATTTAATTACTCCATAGTAAAGTAACTACAAGAAGCTCCAATCTCCCACTCCAATTCCTCCTCGAAATCCGCACCCAAAGGGAAACCGAAACTCACAGCAAGGCAACAGTGAACCTTCTTTCTTTGTTTTGTTTCTTTTTTTTTTATTTTTTTCTGTTTTAGGAAGGTAGGGGGGGGGGTTTATTAATAGGATTTAGTTAATTAATATAAGTTATTTTAATTAACCCACTAATCCTAATTAACTACCGACTAACCCTCTTACCCCACTCACCCTCTCTCCATGCAATTACCCGGTCAAAACCTATTACATGCTGTTGGATTTTGGTGTGCAATGCACGTGCACGTGCGTGCTACGTGTGTGCACACAATTTATTAATAATTTTTATTTAAATTAAAAGTATAATATGTAGTATGTATATAATGAAACTAGTTTAATTTAATTATACTTAGAGTTTTCATGCATGAAACAAAAATAAAAACACACACTGCATAAATTTTATTTTGAAAAAGAATACACCCGACACGTGCACCGCAAACACGTGCGCTGCACTAAAAACAAATATTCAAAAAGATTTCATTAACGAGGAAATAATTAATCGGAATATAACATACGAAAAATATTTATTTTGATGGTGTTACGAATATTTTGCGTAACTGTGAAATTTACGTAATCGACACGTGTATTGAAAGCATGTGCATTGTACGTAAAAATGTAAAGATTAAAATAAATAATTAAGTTGGCTAAAAATAGGATAAAATGAGTATGAACGGGAGGGGTTTCCTATCGGAGTTAGGGAAGTAGACCCTACACTACTGTCAAGTTCTAAGTTGGTGGACACGAACGGATCATGGGGCTGCAGTCCTGTAAATCTTGGGCACCATAGATATGCTACGGTATATCTGTAAGTTCGTCACGGCTTTTGAGTGAGGCTTCGGGCATCAGGCATTAGTGGCAAATGAGGACACCACTAATTGACTGCAGTAACGGATTGGACTGATTAATCTGCAACCTCATCAACCACATTGTATTTATTAGGAACAAGACGAGTACAAGAATATGATGCATGGCGAGGGGTTCAAACCCTGAACTTGGAGACAACGGCTTGATTTGGAGCGTATGTAGTATGGTATGCATGTGTTTCCCAAGTCTCGCTTTGCATTAGAGTAAGTGCATCTTGACCTGTCCATTAGACTAATATGTCATGTCATACACAGACACCATTAACCCAATTACACTTTTCCTGTTTATTGTCACACTTTCCTTGTGCATCAAATCTTGATTTGTCAGTTTGGAGATTGCTGCCATTATCAGCATTGCGTCAGTATGTGTACTGACGTGCCCACTCATTTAGATGCTAGATGCCGATCCGTGAGGTACGGGAGAGCTCTTGCCAGATGGTGCGTCAAAGTGATAGTATCAAGTTTCCATCATTCACATTTTTTGTAAACTCTGATTTGTAACTTCTGGAACATTGTATATTGTAACACTTGAGACTTGTTAATATTATGGAATAATTTTTTAAAAATTTCATGTATTGTGACATTTTGAAGGAAAAATTCTGGTTGGTGTCACGAATCGCCAGTATAGGGATTTAGGGCGATACAGAGTTGATATCAAAGCTATGGTGCATATCTCGCTCTGTTAATTCCTGATGAGCCATGGTAATAACGGGTAGGGGACTGTGTAACACCCCGTACTTAATAATGTATATATATAATATTATAATATTATATGGGAATATATATATATATATATATATATATATAATAAATTACAAAGAAAGCTATCAAGTGGCTCACAATCAATCTCCCCTAATCAAAGGCCTAGATCAAACCTCACAAAACATATTTTTTCTCCAAAATTTCAAATTCCAAATTTAAAATTTTTCCCCCAAAACTAAAAAACTTATTACTTTATTACTATCTCTCTCTTTTCTCTTCAGTTTTTCATATTTCTCTCTTTCTCTCTCTCCCTATCTCTCTCTCCCATTCTTTTTATATTTACTTAGAAATTTAGATTTTTAGAATTTTAATATTTTTTTTGTACATGTTATATTGAAAATAGTAAATATCTTTTCAACTCCACACTTAAAATTCTAAGAAGTTAGATTTTATACCCCCATTTATAATTATTTTTCCACATATACTAATGGAAACATGGACTTTTATTTACAACTAATTATTGTCATACTATTCAAACTTGAGCTACATAATTATTGTTTTACTGTTTACAGACTTTTTATGTTTTGTATCGTTCCGAAGACGTGCCGTAGGCACGTGCCCACGGGCAAATCTAGTACATATATATATATATATATATTACAAAGAAAGTTATCATGTGGCTCTCCTTCAATCTCCCCTAAAATCAATGGCCCAGATTGATTCTCGCAAAACATATTTTTCCGTCCAAAATTTCAAACCCCAAAAGTCAAATTCAAATACCCCAAAAGTACTCATTTCTCTCTCTCTCTCTCTCTTCCGAACCCCCCCTCCCTCTCTCTCTCTCCATCTTCCCAAAATCCCCACCCCCTCTCCCTCTCTGTGTGTGTTACTCCATCTTTCCCGACCCCCCCTCTCTCTCTTCCCGAAATCCCTGAAATCCCCGAAATCCCGAAACCTCGCCGTTTCTCTCCAACATCCCCAATATCAGAAGTATGTGCTGCCTCTCCTACTCCTACTATATGCTGCCTCTCCTACTCCTACTCAAGTAAGGCTCTTGATGCTTTTAATATTTGTACAGATTTACAGTTTTTTTTAATAGTTGGCTGTGTAAGTTGGAATCATGAAATGATGTTAGTATGGTTCTTTTGGTGTGACTGATTCAATTTCAATTAGTTGGATGTGCAATGAATCGATGAAACACTGGTTTTGGTAAAAATCGTTGTGAGTTATGTGGGGTTTTGAGTTTTTGAGGCATGGATTCGGGTCCTTAGAAGTTAATGAAGTTTTTTAGGCATGGATTAGTACGCTTATCTAGCAGAGCAATGTTACTTTTTTTTAATGGCTTTTGCCCGTAATATTTTAGTTTAATAGGATCAATTGATTGATTAGAAAGTGATGGTTGATTGTTTTCTGTTACTATAGATTACAGAAGGGAATACTGCATGCATTAAAATCAAGCGTGTCGAGAAGTTCTTCCCGAAAGTTGGATTTTAATGATATAATATGCAATAGGTTAATTATTTATAATGACAACGATATATATCTTGTAGCTGCAACATAGGTTTTCACAAATAAAGAATAGTTTGTTGTGTTATTATTCATATTTTTAGCATGGGTTATCATGGAGAAAAGGTTGCAGAGGATTTTAAATTAAAAAAAGATGAAGAAATATCAAATGATATCGATAGAATGGTGAGATCAATATGTTATTCTCATACTTATAGCTTTTAATTTGTTTGATCCTTACTGACAATGATGATTTTGTGCAGCATCTTGAAAGTATTTCACCAGAAGATTCAGATTGTAGAACACTTAAGAAATGCCTTAAGAAGATTCAGGAATTGAAGGAATTGGTTAGAAAAGTCTTCCCTCAGGAACTCTTCGAGGATCCCATATGATGTCACCATCAAGAAGCATATACACTGAAAGACCTGATGCATGTAAATACATTCATTGAAAAGCTTCATTTTAAAAAAATTTATATACGTTTATTTTAAGTCTTTCTGCAATATGTTAGAAAACCTACAACCGAGATTCAATTCATCTTTCCATATTTTTTTTGTAGGTGCATCAAAACACCAAAGAAATGAAGCAAAAATTGAAGGACTATCTTTGTCGTGAAGCAGATTTGTTCAAAAATGGTATTTATTCAAAAATTGAAAGACTATCTTGATTTATTCACTATCTTTTAGCTTATCTAGTTTTTACAGGTAAAGCTTGGTTGCGAGGGATGGAAGAACAATTATTACAGAGAAAAGTTCTCTGCGGAGGATCCAACCTAAATGGAAATCATATGGAAAAAAATGTAGGTTTGGATTCTCTTGATCTTCATCTCTGATAGCAACCGGAAATTATGGTTAATGTGATCTTCTTCATGCTAATCTAGGTAGAGAAGTATATGGAGGGTTCTGCATTATTGCTTTGCTGCAGTGAAGTCCTGGTCCTGGTAATTTACACTTGAAAGAATTCAATGCATTTTTTTTTGGTGATTTATTTTTACTTAATATTTTACTTAATATTTGGTGAATTTGCACTTGGCAAAACTTTCGAGGGCTTTCCTGCAAAGTAACTGAATTTGCACTTGGCAAACCTTTCGAGGGCTTTCCTGCAAATACATTCACTTTTCACTAACTGATCTTGGATCAGCTCAGTTTTATAGGAAGAAAGAGAAAAAAAATGGGAATCGAAATGAATTATGACACAGGACTTTCCGAAATCATTATCAGTACCATGTTTGATGGAGTACATTGGAAATGCAACTGAAGAAACTTTTACAGTTACTATTCTGCAAGGTTCAGTGTTAGTTTTTTGTGTTTTTTTAATACATGAGCAATTTTTGGGGCATTGGGAGTCTGCAGTACAATGTAAAACTGAACCTTGCACGGTGCGGTGTAATAGGATTTGTGATATTTGATACTAAAAATTAATTTCCTGTCTTGATGAAGCGTGCATGCTTTCTATGTTTCAGTTGATAATTTCATTCTCATGTCACTGTAGATTTTTTCATCTCATATTAGCTGCTATATTTAGTTTATTAATGTGAGTTTCGAGGTTTGCTGGAGAGCTTCAGCTATTTGGTGACTGGACTTCATTGAAATAGGGAGGTGTGTAAACGGTTTTTGAGTGGTCATTTCTTCGGACCAGCAGTTTAGATGGAGGGTGAAATAGATGAAAGTGTGATGCTCGATTGTTCTGTATTCCATATATCACCAACCAATAATAGGTGAAATTTGACCCCTAAGTTTCACTATTATTTTTCCAATTAAGATGTTTTTATATTTGTCCTCTTTGTTAATGCTTCTTGATCAAACTTAGTTTGTCAAAAGTTACCTTTTCACTGACTTAACTAATATTTGATAATTTTTTCTCTTTTTCTTTGAACTGTATAGTTATGAGGCAGTTGCTTGCAGCAATGAAAGGCAGAAGGGAATATGCTATTATTCTAATTCATTGGGTACTAGTTTCAGTTTGAAAATAGCAGAAAGCCAGAAGGGAAATCGTGGTTCACCAAACCCACTTTAGCAAGGTATATAAACTTCAAGTTATTTCTATTTCTTTTGTCTGCCTTAGATTTATCTAGATTGGTATTTCTTATAGGAAACGAGACCTATACAGAAAGATTATAGGAAACTTTATGTTTTAGAAACATAACTGAGGTGCTCATCTTTCATGTAGAGAGCCATAGTAGTCCTCAATAACTTGGTCAGCTTCCTGTCAGACCAATCCACCCAAATGTAAGGAGAAACCCATGTCTGTATAAAGTTGGATTTCAGCAGCCCCAAATCAAGGGTGTTCCAAAGCAATGGATCAGAACAAGCTAACCTCCATAAATGGAACACTTGAGAGACTGGAGCAAGCTGAATCATGTTTAGCTCTTTAAAGATTTTAACAATGACAACAGTTTTCATGTCCTCCCACCTCTTCCTGTAGGTTTTGTTTCAGTCATCCTAACCAACTCAAGAACCTAAACCTGAGAGGAACTATTCTCTACTAAGATATTCATAAATCACACGAAAAAACAAAAAAACTAGATGCACGACAGGCAAAACTACCAGGATTGACCAAATTTCACATAGTATGAACATATAATAAACTAAACTAAACTAAAATAAAATCAAGGAAAACATGGAGGGGAACCAAAACAAGCAAACATAACAGTGGGCAAACAACTAGGGGAAATGCACAAATGATCATCGTTGATCAACCCCATCCCTTATCAAAGTGCCTACTGCCTAATGTATACTGATCATCAAATGTGAGAAAATATTGTCGAAGGAGACATTCCTCAAATGCCATACATATTATACTGCATTCTGCTCAATTTTCTGTTAATACATAATGACCATATCAGAAGGCTATCTAATTTTGCTCTTTTTATATAGTGCAGTAACAGAGATATCATAATGCTTATAGAGGCCATCCATATTTCTTAAATGTATGGTTTCTAAAATTGATTGTATTATTTGGTTGCATGGTTAATGAATTATTTACTGTTTATTGTATATAGTTATGTGCAACTTACTCACCACTTCGGTCATATATGAAGCTCCCCCCCCCCCCCCCCCCCCCCCCCCCCCACACACACACACACACACACTAATAAGGCAGAAACACTAGCACTGAAACGAATTCCATGGTAATGAAAGCTTTCCTAAAACCCTCCAAAAGAACATTTTTTCGCTTAAATATCTATTTGCTCAGTACCAAAAAATTAATTACTGCTTAAAGTTTAAAATACATCAAAGTTGACTACTGTATTCTATACATTTCTAATTTTCGCATGTCTTAAGTCTGTTGTTCTGCAATTGTAGTTAAAATTGCAAATCATAAATTTAGTTTTATATATCAAATATAGACTGAGACATATTAGCTATGTCAGACTGGGTTTTTGCCAATCTGATCACTTGAAATTGTCCAAAACTATAATGAGTGTTCTAGAAAAAGGGCGAAATAGGGATTAAACGGAAACAGCCACTAGAGCATTTCAAAAAAATGGTGATTAAACGGGGAAAATGAGGATTGATAGAAAACAATGGACAAAATGGAAATGCCAATCTACCATTTTTCCCTGTTTCCATTTTTGAATTCGGACTATAATAAAGTTATTGTCTGAAATATGCCAAAAACATAAATAAACAAAAAAAACTAGGAAGTTTCACACTTCTTTATATGCTAAGTACTTGAAGCATTACAAGCTTCACATGAGAAAATTAGTTGGTCGAACAGAAGCACAGAAAATCATCATCAACACCATGGTTGTAATCAGTGTTTGTAATACTCTGATTTTTCAATTAATGAAAAATTATTTTTTGCACGTAGTGTGCACGTGCAATATTTTGTTTGGATTATTTTATCATGATGTTTATATTTAAATATATTTTCTCAAATTATTTTAGTACAAAAAGCCTTTCTTTAAAAAGCCTTATTTTAATTTAATGAAAAAGCCTTTTCTCAAAAAGCCCAATTGTATTTTTATTTTATTTACTTTTATAAACTATTTTGGCCCACAAAGAAAGCCCATGAATTAATCTCTTTTTATCTAAACTTGTCATGTAGAAGACTAAATTATCATTATTTTATTTTTGTACAAATTAAAAAGGTACAAATTTGGCCTAGTTGCATGCACGTGCACTACACGTACACGTGCATTGCACACTTTATTCTTGGCCGGGTTTCAATCTTTTTGGAGGGATTTTTGATTTTGGGTATGGTGATCATGGGGGGTAGTTTCATGGAAGTGGGTAATTCTTCTAACTCCTACTTTGATCTAGTCCCTTCATTCTACAACCACCAAAACAATCTTGGCCCTCCATCTCCCTCATTTCCTAGTATAAATACCCCCCTCTCATGACTAATTTTCATATGCAACGTATAATTTCTAAGTTATAGTATTGTAATAGTGAGAGTTATAAAAGATAAGAGAGTTGTGTGGGTTGTTGTTGCTTGGAGTGGCCGGCATCACAAGGAGGGGAAGCTTTCGGTTGGGGCTAGAGAAGCATTCGGTGGTGGCTTGGAAGCTTGGAGTTGTGCACTCTTTTGGCTAGGAGGAGGTGCTTTCATCTACAAGGACTTGGTTGCTTTTGTTTGGGTTTTTCTCTCCAATTAAGGTGGGTAAAACATTTCATATTTCTAATATAGATCCATGCTAAGTTTCCACCATTAAAGATGCATGAAAAATATTAATAAGAGCCCACTTGAATTGAGTAGTTAGTATGAGAATTGATTGAAATGTGGTGATTAACTTATATGGCTCTAGTGTTAAAATTAAATTGTGTGTAGATTGCTCCATGTTTATTAGTATGAAGTTATGATGGTGACTAAATTTAATTGAGAATGTTGTTATTATGATTAGAGACATAATGCATGCTTGTTAATTGTGAAATTGAGACATGGAACTTATTAAGAAAGAGTACACCTTATTTTGAAGAAAAAAATGAAGTACTTGTATGTTTGAGATGTGATTTGTATAATCGATAAGTGAGTATACTTCATTATGACATAGGTTGATTAATGAAAGTACTACTCCTAAAATTAGTAGTTGAATTGTGATGAATAGACCTTTATGTTGATATGGATATGGACTATTGAAATCATATGTATTGGTTGAATTAAGAACTAATATCAGTAAATTATCACCATAAAATTATTGAATGAAAAGACTAGTAGATCAATTATATGGCAATGTCGAAAATACAATATATTGTAGTTTAATATAACTCTTGGATTTGGGTGTGAAAAATACATGTCGTTAGTACCAAAAAAATTATTTTTCCTTACTGGTATGAACTTTATATGAATGAAGAGTAATCTGGAAGTTTTTAGAAAATTTTACCAAAGCAATAAGAAACTATGGATATTTGAATATCGAGTTATTTTTAAAGCAGTGTGAATATAATACAAATCGATTTTTATTTGGGTTAGTGACAACCCGAGCCAGTGGCTCAAGTGGTCTTGGACTGCGGTTTGCTTCTCTGGTTCACACAGTTCGAATCCCAGGATCAACACTTCTTTTTTTAAATTCTCTAAAAACTGGTTAACAGCGAACCGAGAGTATTTATTACTCTCAGTCGCTCTTATATCGTGTTCAGCGTCCGGCCTAGCGGTCTGGGCTCTGTGCTGTCTCGGTGCTGTGCCTGGTTCGATTCTTGGGATCGGCATATAGGAAAAAATATTTTTTTTTGGGAGTTTTTGAAGTCCAAAAATTATGAAATAAATATGGTAATTCTCATAAAAATACAAGGAATTTTATAAGAGTGATTTGGATATTATTTGAATGAAATACAATATGGTTTGTGAGCAAAAGGCATAATTAGAGCTTTGGTTATAAGATACATACTTATGGAATTTATAACTTCTAAAGATTAAGTGAAATAGGCTATTATAAAGTAATTGGAAAAAGTACTTTGTTGTGTAACATGATATTATTCTCACTTGTGAATATTGTGCAAAATGTGAAGTATGAATGTTACTAGTGATATTATGAAGTTGCATGAATTCATATATGATTATGAAATTAAAATCATGATTTATGAAAGGGAAAAAGAAATTGTTGGCTATACATATGAACTTTATGAGTTAAAAGTATTCATTATGGACTTGTGAATAAATTGTAATCATGAATTGAAAAAGAACATACATGTAAGTTTGAGAACTCGACATGGAAATTGTTATGAGTTTAAGATTGTGAAATGAAATTTGAAATAGAGTAGCTAAGTCTCCCCGGCATTGAGAAAAATGAATTGAGATGAAATTAGACCAAGGTTGGTCATGATGAAACAAATGAATAAGTCCGGTTGATGGAGAGGCTAACTCTAGAGATTATTTTGTTCATGATTTTTAAATAAAACTAAGGACTAGTACATAGTGAAGAGGTGATGAAAGTAGAAGAAAAACATGAGTATGGGGGCCATCGGATAGCGGTGTGAGAGCGATCCACAGGCTACCTGCTTGATGCGTCAAGACATGGCGTGGGCGCTACTCCGGAATTATCGTCCCGGTGGCGACGCTCGTGGGATGTTCGAGTGGCTATGGGTGGTGCCATTGTTCCATGGCGGAGGCTGAATTGTCCATAGGTTGCCTGCTCGATGCGTCGTGACAGTGCGTGGGATTCCCCTCCAGGCTGCCTGGACATGGGCTCATAGATCATAGGACATCTAAGACACTACCGTAGTTACAGTAGTAGTTAAGACATAATGGGGGATTGAACCCTATAAAGATGAAGAACGAATAAGGGCTTGCCCTCGGACCTATGTAGTATGGGATGCATAGAATCCGAACAAGTGTGCATTAGTGTCATGTAACATAATTAACTGCATTAAGGACTAAGTGCACAATGACAACACGACATCAATAGGGTAGTCCCTTTAGTTTAAATTGTGACAAGTTTGTGTTTGCTAAATATGAAAAGTTAAGTTATACTATTTCCAGCATAGAGAGGATGACCGTGTATAATGTTCGTCGGTTGAATAAACTGACGTACTCACAGTCTTATATGCAGGTATATGTCATGTTAAAGATTAAAGAAGAATGGATGCTTAAAGATTGTATCATTGTTGTTGTACTTTATTTCAATTGTTGTAAAATTTACTTCCGCTATGCAAAAGAAAGATGTAATTATGATGTAAACACTGATGTATGATGAAAAGTTCTAAATTTCCCTGTAAAATTGTACTAAAGAAAGTGAAAAGATCCTGTAGAACATCTCGAATTCAGTGTATTTGGGATTCGGGGCGTTACAGAGTGGTATCAGAGCCACGCTTTCTACACTTTCATACTTGTACAAATTTATAGGGAACGACACCCTAGAAGTGGACATTAGAGTGTGTGTTTGAGTCTGGAGATTTAAATGTAAGTGACTTACATTTGTGTTGCTCTAAGATTTATGCTTTCTCCTCTCTATTTCTAAGATGGCTGATCACTTCGACCCTGCTGGAGGCGACGACTGGCATATTATTGAGGAAGAGTACCATCCTGGACAAGCTGATTCCGAGGACGAGTACTACCCTGGACAAGCTGATTCTGATGATGAGGAGTACCCTGAATCCCGAGAGATCACCCCACCTCCGGATTCATCTGATGATTCTTCTTCTGACGAAGAAGAAGTACCAGTTCCAAGTGGTCTTGTGACTTCTCTTCAGAGACAAGTGGAAACCCTGAAGGAGAGAGTTGGATTGTTGGAGGCTCAGCTGGAGAAGCGGAAGGCCGACTATTCTGTTCTTAGCCATCGGATTTGGGAACTTGAGAAGAAAAAGAACCTAACTGATGTGCTGAAGGATGAGGTTGATGAACTGCGGGAAGAACTTCGAGCAGCGAAGAGGACCCGTAGGAGTTAGAGTGTTGTAGCTTCTATTTCCTTCCGTTCTGATGTCAAAAATGTTTTTTTTAAATTCGAATGTATAAACTTTTGGAATTCAATGAAATGGAAGTTGGTTTAAATCCTTGTTATATACTTCGAATTTGACGGATCTTTTTGCATCAGAATATGTCGAGAAGAGGAGCAAGGAATGGGGAAGGGTTGGATCTGGAGACCGAACTTGCTAGGGTCTACCAGACACTGAATGCAGTGGCTCAGAACCAAGCTAGGGGGCCGGTGAATCCAGTGCCCGAGGCGATTAAGCTGGTGGAATCGTTCAAGAGAATGAAACCACCTGTATTCGAGGGAAAGTCAGACCCAGATGCGGCTGACAACTGGATACGGCAAGTGGAGACAATCTTCGAGGTGTTGGAGACACCGGAGGGTAGCAAGGTCAAGTTGGCGACTTTGCAGCTGGAGAAGGACGCAGCGGTTTGGTGGCAATCCATGAAGAGGACCATGGGAGGTCTGTTGCTTGGCTGGGAGGAATTTCTGGAAGAATTTCGCAGCCACTATTTCCCCTCCGACGTCCAGGAGAAGAAGGCGATGGAGTTCCTGTCGCTTCAGCAAGGCAGTATGTCGGTGAGAGCATATGAGACCAAGTTCACTCAGCTCTCCAGGTATGCTCCAGAGCTGGTGATGGATGAGGCCAAGAAAGCTCGCAAGTTCGAGCATGGTCTGAGGCCTAGCTTGAGATCTCGTATGATACCCCTTGGTATCAGGAGATTCGATAAGCTGGTCAAGAGGGCGGCAGCGACGGAGGAGGATATGGAGCAGTTTCAAGTTGTTCAGAACAGGAGGAACAACTGGCAGTCTGGTAAGAGGCCTACACATTCGGGGAGTTTCAAGGGGCAACCATCTGCACAGAGGTTCAAACCGACAGGGGCGAACGCTGTTAGTGTAGCTGGAGGACCTGGAAACAATGTGGTGAGACCTCCTGCGGTGACTTGCTTTAACTGTGGGGAAGCGGGACACTACCGATCTCATTGTCCCAAACTTCAGCGCGGTAATAGCAGCGCACCAACGCAGCAGGCTGGGAAGAGGCCGTACCAATCAGGGCGAGTATTTGCCTTGACAGAAGCTGATGCTGAGGAGGCAGATCAGGTCATCTCTGGTACGAGGGCTGGTGTTTAGAGTCTTTGTCATTTCTTTTCCCTTTGTTTAGTGAGACTGTTATGTAATGGTGTATATTATGTAACAGGCGAACTCTATCTTAATGGAATGAAAGCTGTCGTATTGTTTGATACTGGATCCTCTCATACATTTGTGTCTCCAAAGTTTGCTAAAGTGTTGGGAGTTGAACCGAAGATTTTCCCAGGCAAGATCTTAGCAGTAGCTACTCCGTCAGGGAAAACTTTAACCACTGATCGGTATTATGCTGATTGCGAGATTGTGATTGGGGATAGAATCTGTGGCATTGATCTGATCGAGTTGACTATCTTGGGAGTCGATGTTATCATTGGCATTGATTGGATGTCGGTGTATAGTGCAAGCATCGAGTGTAAGACCAAGACGGTGACAGTGAAGGCTCCAGGAGGACCTGAAGTCGTGTTCCAAGGGAAGCGGAAATGTTCTAAGCTGGTGGCAACTATCCGCAAGGAAGAGACTCCTGTGGAAGTGCAAGGGATTCCTGTGGTTCGGGACTATCCGACTGTGTTCTTGGAAGATTTTCCTGGGTTACCCCCGCATCGTGATGTAGAGTTCAGCATCACTGTTCAACCGGGAAGTGCACCCATTTCTAAGGCACCGTATAGGATGGCTCCAGTGGAACAGGATGAGGTGAAACGGCAGATTGAGGAACTGTTGGGGAAAGGCTTTATTCAACCTAGTGCGTCACCTTGGGGAGCACCAGTGCTTTTGGTAAAGAAGAAGGATGGATCGATGAGAATGTGTATCGATTACCGGGAGCTGAATAAGGTCACTGTTCAGAATAAGTATCCGATTCCTCGAATTGACGACTTGTTCGATCGTCTGCAAGGAGCAGCTGTATTCTCCAAAATTGAACTTCGATCAGGTTACCACCAAGTTCGAGTGAAAGCTGAAGATGTGCATAAGACTGCATTTAGAACTCGGCATGGGCATTACGAATTCTTAGTTATGCCATTCGGAGTGACGAATGCACCTGCAATCTTCATGGACTTGATGAACAGAGTTCTGAGGCTGTTTATTGATTCTTTTGTCGTGGTGTTTATCGACGATATTCTCGTGTACTCCAAGACAGAGGAGGAGCACACTGCACATCTGGCAGCAGTTTTGCAGAAGCTGGAAGAGCAGCAGTTGTATGCCAAGTTATCCAAGTGTGATTTCTGGAAATCTGAAGTGGCATTCCTAGGTCACATCCTTTCTAAGGAGGGAGTGACAACTGACCCTCAGAAGATAGAGGCAGTGAGAGATTGGGCAAGGCCTACTACAGTGAGGGAAGTCAGAAGTTTCCTTGGGATGACTGGATATTATCGGAGATTCATTCAAGGTTATGCTCAGATAGCTGTACCGCTTACAGGGCTGACCAAGAAGAATGTGAACTTCAAGTGGACCGAGCAATGTGAGGCGAGTTTTCAGGAGTTGAAGGATAGACTGACTACTGCACCTATCTTGGCTTTGCCTAGAGCTGGTGTTGAGTACGACGTTTATAGCGATGCTTCACATCGGGGGCTTGGTTGTTTCTTAATGCAAGAGGGAAGAGTAATCGCTTATGGGTCTAGGGAACTACGACCGCATGAGAAAAATTACCCGACTCATGATCTGGAGTTGGCTGCGATTATCTTTGCCCTGAAGCAATGGAGGCACTACGTGTACGGTGAGAAGTTGAATATGTACGCGGATCACAAGAGCTTGAAGTATATATATCAGCAGAGGGATCTCAATTCGAGGCAGCGGAGATGGTTGGAAGTGCTCGAGGACATGCGACCTGAGATCAAGTATCATCCTGGAAAGGCTAATGTTGTTGCTGATGCACATAGCCGCAAGAGCAGTTTGGCCTGTTTGATTACAACTCAGAGGCATCTGATTGAGGAGTTGGATCGGGCAGGTATTGAAGTTGTCTTGCAAGGATTGGGAGCATCTTTGGCTCAGTTGAGGCTTCAGCCTACTTTGAATGCAAGGATCATTGCAAGTCAGGAAGTTGATGCTGATATTTTGGAGATGAAGGAACAGGTCAGTGCTGGCAGGTTGCCCAGATTTCAAATCAGGGATGGAGTGCTGTGGTTCAGAGATAGGCTGTGCGTTCCAAATCAGGCGGACCTGAAAGAGAGTATTTTTCAGGAGGCGCATGCTACTCTTTTGTCGGTACATCCTGGGAGTACTAAGATGTACAAAGACATCAAAAAGCATTTCTGGTGGTCAGGTTTGAAGCGGGATGTGGCTGAATTTGTCGCGAAGTGTGAGGTTTGTCAGCAAGTCAAAGCCGAAAATCAGAGACCCGGAGGTCTATTACAGCCGTTACCTATTCCGGAATGGAAGTGGGATAACATCAGTATGGATTTCATCACGGGATTGCCTAAGAGTCCTAAAGGCAATGATGCAATTTGGGTTATAGTCGATCGACTTACCAAGTCCGCTCACTTTTTGGCGATGAAACTCACTGCTTCGATGGACAAGTTGGCGGAGATGTATGTTGGGGAGATTGTCCGACTTCATGGCGTTCCTTCGACCATTGTGTCTGATCGAGATGCGCGGTTTACTTCACATTTCTGGAGGAGTCTTCAGGCAACCTTGGGTACCAAGACAGATTTCAGCACTGTTTTTCATCCGCAAACCGATGGGCAGACCGAGAGAGTCAACCGTATTCTTGAGGATATGCTTCGGTGTTGTATACTAGACTTTGGGGGCAGTTGGGAAAGGCATTTACCTTTGGTGGAGTTTGCCTACAACAACAGTTTTCAGGCCAGTATTGGGATGGCGCCGTACGAAGCTTTATATGGCAGGAAGTGCAGAACTCCTGTTTGTTGGTATGAAGTAGGGGAGCGTCAGTTGTTTGGTCCTGAGCTTGTGCAGCTGACTTCTGAGAAGATTGATCTGATCAGGAAAAGGTTGGTGGAAGCTCAGAGCAGGCAGAAAAGCTATGCAGACAACCGGAGAAGGGACCTTGAGTTTGAGGTTGGTGACTTCGTCTTTCTGAAGGTATCACCCAGTAAAGGTGTGGTTCGATTTGGCAAAGGCGGGAAGTTAGCCCCGAGGTTTATAGGCCCGTATAAGATATTGAAAAGGATCGGGAAAACTGCTTACCAGCTTGAATTACCGGAAGAGTTGTCTCAGGTGCACAATATCTTTCATGTGTCTATGCTGAGAGGTTATATTCCAGACCCGAGTCATCATTTGCCTGAAGTGCCGGAAGGTTTGCAGTTAGACCTGAATTACATCGAGTCTCCTGTTGAGATTGTTGATCGTCGAGAGAAAGTCTTGAGGAATAAGACGATACCGATGGTCAAGGTAGTCTGGAGAAACCACTTGGTTGAAGAGGCGACTTGGGAATCTGAGGAGAGGATGTTGAAGGACTATCCTGAGCTTTTTGCTTGATTGTATTTTTGTATCTTTTGTCCTTGTTGTGTGTGTTGTATTTTGTCTGTTTTCTCGCTCTTGATTGTAGTTCCGGGGACGGAACTATTCTAAGGAGGGAGTGCTGTAATACCCTGATTTTTCAATTAATGAAAAATTATTTTTTGCACGTAGTGTGCACGTGCAATATTTTGTTTGGATTATTTTATCATGATGTTTATATTTAAATATATTTTCTCAAATTATTTTAGTACAAAAAGCCTTTCTTTAAAAAGCCTTATTTTAATTTAATGGAAAAGCCTTTTCTCAAAAAGCCCAATTGTATTTTTATTTTATTTACTTTTATAAACTATTTTGGCCCACAAAGAAAGCCCATGAATTAATCTCTTTTTATCTAAACTTGTCATGTAGAAGACTAAATTATCATTATTTTATTTTTGTACAAATTAAAAAGGTACAAATTTGGCCTAGTTGCATGCACGTGCACTACACGTACACGTGCATTGCACACTTTATTCTTGGCCGGGTTTCAATCTTTTTGGAGGGATTTTTGATTTTGGGTATGGTGATCATGGGGGGTAGTTTCATGGAAGTGGGTAATTCTTCTAACTCCTACTTTGATCTAGTCCCTTCATTCTACAACCACCAAAACAATCTTGGCCCTCCATCTCCCTCATTTCCTAGTATAAATACCCCCCTCTCATGGCTAATTTTCATATGCAAAGTATAATTTCTAAGTTATAGTATTGTAATAGTGAGAGTTATAAAAGATAAGAGAGTTGTGTGGGTTGTTGTTGCTTGGAGTGGCCGGCATCACAAGGAGGGGAAGCTTTCGGTTGGGGCTAGAGAAGCATTCGGTGGTGGCTTGGAAGCTTGGAGTTGTGCACTCTTTTGGCTAGGAGGAGGTGCTTTCATCTACAAGGACTTGGTTGCTTTTGTTTGGGTTTTTCTCTCCAATTAAGGTGGGTAAAACATTTCATATTTCTAATATAGATCCATGCTAAGTTTCCACCATTAAAGATGCAAGAAAAATATTAATAAGAGCCCACTTGAATTGAGTAGTTAGTATGAGAATTGATTGAAATGTGGTGATTAACTTATATGGCTCTAGTGTTAAAATTAAATTGTGTGTAGATTGCTCCATGTTTATTAGTATGAAGTTATGATGGTGACTAAATTTAATTGAGAATGTTGTTATTATGATTAGAGACATAATGCATGCTTGTTAATTGTGAAATTGAGACATGGAACTTATTAAGAAAGAGTACACCTTATTTTGAAGAAAAAAATGAAGTACTTGTATGTTTGAGATGTGATTTGTATAATCGATAAGTGAGTATACTTCATTATGACATAGGCTGATTAATGAAAGTACTACTCCTAAAATTAGTAGTTGAATTGTGATGAATAGACCTTTATGTTGATATGGATATGGACTATTGAAATCATATGTATTGGTTGAATTAAGAACTAATATCAGTAAATTATCACCATAAAATTATTGAATGAAAAGACTAGTAGATCAATTATATGGCAATGTCGAAAATACAATATATTGTAGTTTAATATAACTCTTGGATTTGGGTGTGAAAAATACATGTCGTTAGTACCAAAAAAATTATTTTTCCTTACTGGTATGAACTTTATATGAATGAAGAGTAATCTGGAAGTTTTTAGAAAATTTTACCAAAGCAATAAGAAACTATGGATATTTGAATATCGAGTTATTTTTAAAGCAGTGTGAATATAATACAAATCGATTTTTATTTGGGTTAGTGACAACCCGAGCCAGTGGCTCAAGTGGTCTTGGACTGCGGTTTGCTTCTCTGGTTCACACAGTTCGAATCCCAGGATCAACACTTCTTTTTTTAAATTCTCTAAAAACTGGTTAACAGCGAACCGAGAGTATTTATTACTCTCAGTCGCTCTTATATCGTGTTCAGCGTCCGGCGTAGCGGTCTGGGCTCTGTGCTGTCTCGGTGCTGTGCCTGGTTCGATTCTTGGGATCGGCATATAGGAAAAAATATTTTTTTTGGGAGTTTTTGAAGTCCAAAAATTATGAAATAAATATGGTAATTCTCATAAAAATACAAGGAATTTTATAAGAGTGATTTGGATATTATTTGAATGAAATACAATATGGTTTGTGAGCAAAAGGCATAATTAGAGCTTTGGTTATAAGATACATACTTATGGAATTTATAACTTCTAAAGATTAAGTGAAATAGGCTATTATAAAGTAATTGGAAAAAGTACTTTGTTGTGTAACATGATATTATTCTCACTTGTGAATATTGTGCAAAATGTGAAGTATGAATGTTACTAGTGATATTATGAAGTTGCATGAATTCATATATGATTATGAAATTAAAATCATGATTTATGAAAGGGAAAAAGAAATTGTTGGCTATACATATGAACTTTATGAGTTAAAAGTATTCATTATGGACTTGTGAATAAAGTGTAATCATGAATTGAAAAAGAACATACATGTAAGTTTGAGAACTCGACATGGAAATTGTTATGAGTTTAAGATTGTGAAATGAAATTTGAAATAGAGTAGCTAAGTCTCCCCGGCATTGAGAAAAATGAATTGAGATGAAATTAGATCAAGGTTGGTCATGATGAAACAAATGAATAAGTCCGGTTGATGGAGAGGCTAACTCTAGAGATTATTTTGTTCATGATTTTTAAATAAAACTAAGGACTAGTACATAGTGAAGAGGTGATGAAAGTAGAAGAAAAACATGAGTATGGGGGCCATCGGATAGCGGTGTGAGAGCGATCCACAGGCTACCTGCTTGATGCGTCAAGACATGGCGTGGGCGCTACTCCGGAATTATCGTCCCGGTGGCGACGCTCGTGGGATGTTCGAGTGGCTATGGGTGGTGCCATTGTTCCATGGCGGAGGCTGAATTGTCCATAGGTTGCCTGCTCGATGCGTCGTGACAGTGCGTGGGATTCCCCTCCAGGCTGCCTGGACATGGGCTCATAGATCATAGGACATCTAAGACACTACCGTAGTTACAGTAGTAGTTAAGACATAACGGGGGATTGAACCCTATAAAGATGAAGAACGAATAAGGGCTTGCCCTCGGACCTATGTAGTATGGGATGCATAGAATCCGAACAAGTGTGCATTAGTGTCATGTAACATAATTAACTGCATTAAGGACTAAGTGCACAATCACAACACGACATCAATAGGGTAGTCCCTTTAGTTTAAATTGTGACAAGTTTGTGTTTGCTAAATATGAAAAGTTAAGTTATACTATTTCCGGCATAGAGAGGATGGCCGTGTATAATGTTCGTCGGTTGAATAAACTGACGTACTCACAGTCTTATATGCAGGTATATGTCATGTTAAAGATTAAAGAAGAATGGATGCTTAAAGATTGTATCATTGTTGTTGTACTTTATTTCAATTGTTGTAAAATTTACTTCCGCTATGCAAAAGAAAGATGTAATTATGATGTAAACACTGATGTATGATGAAAAGTTCTAAATTTCCTTGTAAAATTGTACTAAAGAAAGTGAAAAGATCCTGTAGAACATCTCGAATTCAGTGTATTTGGGATTCGGGGCGTTACAGAGTGGTATCAGAGCCACGCTTTCTACACTTTCATACTTGTACAAATTTATAGGGAACGACACCCTAGAAGTGGACATTAGAGTGTGTGTTTGAGTCTGGAGATTTAAATGTAAGTGACTTACATTTGTGTTGCTCTAAGATTTATGCTTTCTCCTCTCTATTTCTAAGATGGCTGATCACTTCGACCCTGCTGGAGGCGACGAATGGCATATTATTGAGGAAGAGTACCATCCTGGACAAGCTGATTCCGAGGACGAGTACTACCCTGGACAAGCTGATTCTGATGATGAGGAGTACCCTGAATCCCGAGAGATCACCCCACCTCCGGATTCATCTGATGATTCTTCTTCTGACGAAGAAGAAGTACCAGTTCCAAGTGGTCTTGTGACTTTTCTTCAGAGACAAGTGGAAACCCTGAAGGAGAGAGTTGGATTGTTGGAGGCTCAGCTGGAGAAGCGGAAGGCCGACTATTCTGTTCTTAGCCATCGGATTTGGGAACTTGAGAAGAAAAAGAACCTAACTGATGTGCTGAAGGATGAGGTTGATGAACTGCGGGAAGAACTTCGAGCAGCGAAGAGGACCCATAGGAGTTAGAGTGTTGTAGCTTCTATTTCCTTCCGTTCTGATGTCAAAAATGTTTTTTTTAAATTCGAATGTATAAACTTTTGGAATTCAATGAAATGGAAGTTGGTTTAAATTCTTGTTATATACTTCGAATTTGACGGATCTTTTTGCATCAGAATATGTCGAGAAGAGGAGCAAGGAATGGGGAAGGGTTGGATCTGGAGACCGAACTTGCTAGGGTCTACCAGACACTGAATGCAGTGGCTCAGAACCAAGCTAGGGGGCCGGTGAATCCAGTGCCCGAGGCGATTAAGCTGGTGGAATCGTTCAAGAGAATGAAACCACCTGTATTCGAGGGAAAGTCAGACCCAGATGCGGCTGACAACTGGATACGGCAAGTGGAGACAATCTTCGAGGTGTTGGAGACACCGGAGGGTAGCAAGGTCAAGTTGGCGACTTTGCAGCTGGAGAAGGACGCAGCGGTTTGGTGGCAATCCATGAAGAGGACCATGGGAGGTCTGTTGCTTGGCTGGGAGGAATTTCTGGAAGAATTTCGCAGCCACTATTTCCCCTCCGACGTCCAGGAGAAGAAGGCGATGGAGTTCCTGTCGCTTCAGCAAGGCAGTATGTCGGTGAGAGCATATGAGACCAAGTTCACTCAGCTCTCCAGGTATGCTCCAGAGCTGGTGATGGATGAGGCCAAGAAAGCTCGCAAGTTCGAGCATGGTCTGAGGCCTAGCTTGAGATCTCGTATGATACCCCTTGGTATCAGGAGATTCGATAAGCTGGTCAAGAGGGCGGCAGCGACGGAGGCGGATATGGAGCAGTTTCAAGTTG
This sequence comes from Hemerocallis citrina, assembly GCA_017893485.1. NCBI lineage: Eukaryota > Viridiplantae > Streptophyta > Magnoliopsida > Asparagales > Asphodelaceae > Hemerocallis > Hemerocallis citrina. Next base: position 127,489,912 of record CM030359.1, on the reverse strand, counting down.
TTCAGAACAGGAGGAACAACTGGTAGTCTGGTAAGAGGCCTACATATTCGGGGAGTTTCAAGGGGCAACCATCTGCACAGAGGTTCAAACCGACAGGGGCGAACGCTGTTAGTGTAGCTGGAGGACCTGGAAACAATGTGGTGAGACCTCCTGCGGTGACTTGCTTTAACTGTGGGGAAGCGGGACACTACCGATCTCATTGTCCCAAACTTCAGCGCGGTAATAGCAGCGCACCAACGCAGCAGGCTGGGAAGAGGCCGTACCAATCAGGGCGAGTATTTGCCTTGACAGAAGCTGATGCTGAGGAGGCAGATCAGGTCATCTCTGGTACGAGGGCTGGTGTTTAGAGTCTTTGTCATTTCTTTTCCCTTTGTTTAGTGAGACTGTTATGTAATGGTGTATATTATGTAACAGGCGAACTCTATCTTAATGGAATGAAAGCTGTCGTATTGTTTGATACTGGATCCTCTCATACATTTGTGTCTCCAAAGTTTGCTAAAGTGTTGGGAGTTGAACCGAAGATTTTCCCAGGCAAGATCTTAGCAGTAGCTACTCCGTCAGGGGAAACTTTAACCACTGATTGGTATTATGCTGATTGCGAGATTGTGATTGGGGATAGAATCTGTGGCATTGGTCTGATCGAGTTGACTATCTTGGGAGTCGATGTTATCATTGGCATTGATTGGATGTCGGTGTATAGTGCAAGCATCGAGTGTAAGACCAAGACGGTGACAGTGAAGGCTCCAGGAGGACCTGAAGTCGTGTTCCAAGGGAAGCGGAAATGTTCTAAGCTGGTGGCAACTATCCGCAAGGAAGAGACTCCTGTGGAAGTGCAAGGGATTCCTGTGGTTCGGGACTATCCGACTGTGTTCTTGGAAGATTTTCCTGGGTTACCCCCGCATCGTGATGTAGAGTTCAGCATCACTGTTCAACCGGGAAGTGCACCCATTTCTAAGGCACCGTATAGGATGGCTCCAGTGGAACAGGATGAGGTGAAACGGCAGATTGAGGAACTGTTGGGGAAAGGCTTTATTCAACCTAGTGCGTCACCTTGGGGAGCACCAGTGCTTTTGGTAAAGAAGAAGGATGGATCGATGAGAATGTGTATCGATTACCGGGAGCTGAATAAGGTCACTGTTCAGAATAAGTATCCGATTCCTCGAATTGACGACTTGTTCGATCGTCTGCAAGGAGCAGCTGTATTCTCCAAAATTGAACTTCGATCAGGTTACCACCAAGTTCGAGTGAAAGCTGAAGATGTGCATAAGACTGCATTTAGAACTCGGCATGGGCATTACGAATTCTTAGTTATGCCATTCGGAGTGACGAATGCACCTGCAATCTTCATGGACTTGATGAACAGAGTTCTGAGGCTGTTTATTGATTCTTTTGTCGTGGTGTTTATCGACGATATTCTCGTGTACTCCAAGACAGAGGAGGAGCACACTGCACATCTGGCAGCAGTTTTGCAGAAGCTGGAAGAGCAGCAGTTGTATGCCAAGTTATCCAAGTGTGATTTCTGGAAATCTGAAGTGGCATTCCTAGGTCACATCCTTTCTAAGGAGGGAGTGACAACTGACCCTCAGAAGATAGAGGCAGTGAGAGATTGGGCAAGGCCTACTACAGTGAGGGAAGTCAGAAGTTTCCTTGGGATGACTGGATATTATCGGAGATTCATTCAAGGTTATGCTCAGATAGCTGTACCGCTTACAGGGCTGACCAAGAAGAATGTGAACTTCAAGTGGACCGAGCAATGTGAGGCGAGTTTTCAGGAGTTGAAGGATAGACTGACTACTGCACCTATCTTGGCTTTGCCTAGAGCTGGTGTTGAGTACGACGTTTATAGCGATGCTTCACATCGGGGGCTTGGTTGTTTCTTAATGCAAGAGGGAAGAGTAATCGCTTATGGGTCTAGGGAACTACGACCGCATGAGAAAAATTACCCGACTCATGATCTGGAGTTGGCTGCGATTATCTTTGCCCTGAAGCAATGGAGGCACTACGTGTACGGTGAGAAGTTGAATATGTACGCGGATCACAAGAGCTTGAAGTATATATATCAGCAGAGGGATCTCAATTCGAGGCAGCGGAGATGGTTGGAAGTGCTCGAGGACATGCGACCTGAGATCAAGTATCATCCTGGAAAGGCTAATGTTGTTGCTGATGCACATAGCCGCAAGAGCAGTTTGGCCTGTTTGATTACAACTCAGAGGCATCTGATTGAGGAGTTGGATCGGGCAGGTATTGAAGTTGTCTTGCAAGGATTGGGAGCATCTTTGGCTCAGTTGAGGCTTCAGCCTACTTTGAATGCAAGGATCATTGCAAGTCAGGAAGTTGATGCTGATATTTTGGAGATGAAGGAACAGGTCAGTGCTGGCAGGTTGCCCAGATTTCAAATCAGGGATGGAGTGCTGTGGTTCAGAGATAGGCTGTGCGTTCCAAATCAGGCGGACCTGAAAGAGAGTATTTTTCAGGAGGCGCATGCTACTCTTTTGTCGGTACATCCTGGGAGTACTAAGATGTACAAAGACATCAAAAAGCATTTCTGGTGGTCAGGTTTGAAGCGGGATGTGGCTGAATTTGTCGCGAAGTGTGAGGTTTGTCAGCAAGTCAAAGCCGAAAATCAGAGACCCGGAGGTCTATTACAGCCGTTACCTATTCCGGAATGGAAGTGGGATAACATCAGTATGGATTTCATCACGGGATTGCCTAAGAGTCCTAAAGGCAATGATGCAATTTGGGTTATAGTCGATCGACTTACCAAGTCCGCTCACTTTTTGGCGATGAAACTCACTGCTTCGATGGACAAGTTGGCGGAGATGTATGTTGGGGAGATTGTCCGACTTCATGGCGTTCCTTCGACCATTGTGTCTGATCGAGATGCGCGGTTTACTTCACATTTCTGGAGGAGTCTTCAGGCAACCTTGGGTACCAAGACAGATTTCAGCACTGTTTTTCATCCGCAAACCGATGGGCAGACCGAGAGAGTCAACCGTATTCTTGAGGATATGCTTCGGTGTTGTATACTAGACTTTGGGGGCAGTTGGGAAAGGCATTTACCTTTGGTGGAGTTTGCCTACAACAACAGTTTTCAGGCCAGTATTGGGATGGCGCCGTACGAAGCTTTATATGGCAGGAAGTGCAGAACTCCTGTTTGTTGGTATGAAGTAGGGGAGCGTCAGTTGTTTGGTCCTGAGCTTGTGCAGCTGACTTCTGAGAAGATTGATCTGATCAGGAAAAGGTTGGTGGAAGCTCAGAGCAGGCAGAAAAGCTATGCAGACAACCGGAGAAGGGACCTTGAGTTTGAGGTTGGTGACTTCGTCTTTCTGAAGGTATCACCCAGTAAAGGTGTGGTTCGATTTGGCAAAGGCGGGAAGTTAGCCCCGAGGTTTATAGGCCCGTATAAGATATTGAAAAGGATCGGGAAAACTGCTTACCAGCTTGAATTACCGGAAGAGTTGTCTCAGGTGCACAATATCTTTCATGTGTCTATGCTGAGAGGTTATATTCCAGACCCGAGTCATCATTTGCCTGAAGTGCCGGAAGGTTTGCAGTTAGACCTGAATTACATCGAGTCTCCTGTTGAGATTGTTGATCGTCGAGAGAAAGTCTTGAGGAATAAGACGATACCGATGGTCAAGGTAGTCTGGAGAAACCACTTGGTTGAAGAGGCGACTTGGGAATCTGAGGAGAGGATGTTGAAGGACTATCCTGAGCTTTTTGCTTGATTGTATTTTTGTATCTTTTGTCCTTGTTGTGTGTGTTGTATTTTGTCTGTTTTCTCGCTCTTGATTGTAGTTCCGGGGACGGAACTATTCTAAGGAGGGAGTGCTGTAATACCCTGATTTTTCAATTAATGAAAAATTATTTTTTGCACGTAGTGTGCACGTGCAATATTTTGTTTGGATTATTTTATCATGATGTTTATATTTAAATATATTTTCTCAAATTATTTTAGTACAAAAAGCCTTTCTTTAAAAAGCCTTATTTTAATTTAATGGAAAAGCCTTTTCTCAAAAAGCCCAATTGTATTTTTATTTTATTTACTTTTATAAACTATTTTGGCCCACAAAGAAAGCCCATGAATTAATCTCTTTTTATCTAAACTTGTCATGTAGAAGACTAAATTATCATTATTTTATTTTTGTACAAATTAAAAAGGTACAAATTTGGCCTAGTTGCATGCACGTGCACTACACGTACACGTGCATTGCACACTTTATTCTTGGCCGGGTTTCAATCTTTTTGGAGGGATTTTTGATTTTGGGTATGGTGATCATGGGGGGTAGTTTCATGGAAGTGGGTAATTCTTCTAACTCCTACTTTGATCTAGTCCCTTCATTCTACAACCACCAAAACAATCTTGGCCCTCCATCTCCCTCATTTCCTAGTATAAATACCCCCCTCTCATGGCTAATTTTCATATGCAAAGTATAATTTCTAAGTTATAGTATTGTAATAGTGAGAGTTATAAAAGATAAGAGAGTTGTGTGGGTTGTTGTTGCTTGGAGTGGCCGGCATCACAAGGAGGGGAAGCTTTCGGTTGGGGCTAGAGAAGCATTCGGTGGTGGCTTGGAAGCTTGGAGTTGTGCACTCTTTTGGCTAGGAGGAGGTGCTTTCATCTACAAGGACTTGGTTGCTTTTGTTTGGGTTTTTCTCTCCAATTAAGGTGGGTAAAACATTTCATATTTCTAATATAGATCCATGCTAAGTTTCCACCATTAAAGATGCAAGAAAAATATTAATAAGAGCCCACTTGAATTGAGTAGTTAGTATGAGAATTGATTGAAATGTGGTGATTAACTTATATGGCTCTAGTGTTAAAATTAAATTGTGTGTAGATTGCTCCATGTTTATTAGTATGAAGTTATGATGGTGACTAAATTTAATTGAGAATGTTGTTATTATGATTAGAGACATAATGCATGCTTGTTAATTGTGAAATTGAGACATGGAACTTATTAAGAAAGAGTACACCTTATTTTGAAGAAAAAAATGAAGTACTTGTATGTTTGAGATGTGATTTGTATAATCGATAAGTGAGTATACTTCATTATGACATAGGCTGATTAATGAAAGTACTACTCCTAAAATTAGTAGTTGAATTGTGATGAATAGACCTTTATGTTGATATGGATATGGACTATTGAAATCATATGTATTGGTTGAATTAAGAACTAATATCAGTAAATTATCACCATAAAATTATTGAATGAAAAGACTAGTAGATCAATTATATGGCAATGTCGAAAATACAATATATTGTAGTTTAATATAACTCTTGGATTTGGGTGTGAAAAATACATGTCGTTAGTACCAAAAAAATTATTTTTCCTTACTGGTATGAACTTTATATGAATGAAGAGTAATCTGGAAGTTTTTAGAAAATTTTACCAAAGCAATAAGAAACTATGGATATTTGAATATCGAGTTATTTTTAAAGCAGTGTGAATATAATACAAATCGATTTTTATTTGGGTTAGTGACAACCCGAGCCAGTGGCTCAAGTGGTCTTGGACTGCGGTTTGCTTCTCTGGTTCACACAGTTCGAATCCCAGGATCAACACTTCTTTTTTTAAATTCTCTAAAAACTGGTTAACAGCGAACCGAGAGTATTTATTACTCTCAGTCGCTCTTATATCGTGTTCAGCGTCCGGCGTAGCGGTCTGGGCTCTGTGCTGTCTCGGTGCTGTGCCTGGTTCGATTCTTGGGATCGGCATATAGGAAAAAATATTTTTTTTTGGGAGTTTTTGAAGTCCAAAAATTATGAAATAAATATGGTAATTCTCATAAAAATACAAGGAATTTTATAAAAGTGATTTGGATATTATTTGAATGAAATACAATATGGTTTGTGAGCAAAAGGCATAATTAGAGCTTTGGTTATAAGATACATACTTATGGAATTTATAACTTCTAAAGATTAAGTGAAATAGGCTATTATAAAGTAATTGGAAAAAGTACTTTGTTGTGTAACATGATATTATTCTCACTTGTGAATATTGTGCAAAATGTGAAGTATGAATGTTACTAGTGATATTATGAAGTTGCATGAATTCATATATGATTATGAAATTAAAATCATGATTTATGAAAGGGAAAAAGAAATTGTTGGCTATACATATGAACTTTATGAGTTAAAAGTATTCATTATGGACTTGTGAATAAAGTGTAATCATGAATTGAAAAAGAACATACATGTAAGTTTGAGAACTCGACATGGAAATTGTTATGAGTTTAAGATTGTGAAATGAAATTTGAAATAGAGTAGCTAAGTCTCCCCGGCATTGAGAAAAATGAATTGAGATGAAATTAGATCAAGGTTGGTCATGATGAAACAAATGAATAAGTCCGGTTGATGGAGAGGCTAACTCTAGAGATTATTTTGTTCATGATTTTTAAATAAAACTAAGGACTAGTACATAGTGAAGAGGTGATGAAAGTAGAAGAAAAACATGAGTATGGGGGCCATCGGATAGCGGTGTGTGAGCGATCCACAGGCTACCTGCTTGATGCGTCAAGACATGGCGTGGGCGCTACTCCGGAATTATCGTCCCGGTGGCGACGCTCGTGGGATGTTCGAGTGGCTATGGGTGGTGCCATTGTTCCATGGCGGAGGCTGAATTGTCCATAGGTTGCCTGCTCGATGCGTCGTGACAGTGCGTGGGATTCCCCTCCAGGCTGCCTGGACATGGGCTCATAGATCATAGGACATCTAAGACACTACCGTAGTTACAGTAGTAGTTAAGACATAACGGGGGATTGAACCCTATAAAGATGAAGAACGAATAAGGGCTTGCCCTCGGACCTATGTAGTATGGGATGCATAGAATCCGAACAAGTGTGCATTAGTGTCATGTAACATAATTAACTGCATTAAGGACTAAGTGCACAATCACAACACGACATCAATAGGGTAGTCCCTTTAGTTTAAATTGTGACAAGTTTGTGTTTGCTAAATATGAAAAGTTAAGTTATACTATTTCCGGCATAGAGAGGATGACCGTGTATAATGTTCGTCGGTTGAATAAACTGACGTACTCACAGTCTTATATGCAGGTATATGTCATGTTAAAGATTAAAGAAGAATGGATGCTTAAAGATTGTATCATTGTTGTTGTACTTTATTTCAATTGTTGTAAAATTTACTTCCGCTATGCAAAAGAAAGATGTAATTATGATGTAAACACTGATGTATGATGAAAAGTTTTAAATTTCCCTGTAAAATTGTACTAAAGAAAGTGAAAAGATCCTGTAGAACATCTCGAATTCAGTGTATTTGGGATTCGGGGCGTTACAGTGTTGACACTAATGATTTTGTCGAAAATTACTTTTTTTTATCCAAATAGATCGAAGCAATTCACAAAGCCGCAGTACGAGGACTACTTGGTCTCACTAATGTCTGGATACATCAAGGTTTCAATATCTAACCCCTTCATATAATCTGGCATTTTTGACGTAATGTGATTGATTGACTACTAAAACATTTTGTTTAAAGTCTTTAATAACAAATGTACATTTTAACCAAGAAAAGCATTTATTTTTAAATAAACAGTCAGTAGTACACATCTAAACTCGCCCTTTAACACTTCCTTAGAACAGAAGTTTTCTTAGATTCTTGAACAGTTGAGGATTTATATCATAAAAAGTGAAAGTGGCTCTGAAAAATCCGTCAAGCAAATTTGTAAACAAGTTCCCTCATTTATTATTGTTTTTCAACATCTGAAGATTTAATTTCTGTTTTTTCTTAAGGAAATCAATCGAATTGGGGCGAAAAGATTCATATTGGTTGGAGTTCCACCTATGGGATGCCTTCCAATAGTTAAGACTATACTAGACAGTGCAGGATGTTTAGTTAGGTTTAATGATGTGGCAATGCCATTCAACTCAAAGATAGTAGCAGAGCTATCAGTGTTGAAAAAATTGGGTATTAGAACTGCCTGTCTCGATATATACCAAGTCTTTCAAGAGGTTGCTGGGAACCCTAAGAAGTATAGTAAGTAATTCTAGTTTTGATGCATTGTATAATTTAATTTAGATGAGTAGACTGCGAAAATTCTTCCTTACCTAAACACTATAACTATTTTCCAAATCCTTACGCTAAAAGATGCTTTACAAAACCCTTCAAATAAAGATGGTTTAGAAAACACTATAACTATTGGCCATGTAAGTTCTTAAATAGTTTTTCTTATGATCTAACTTTTTATTTTTATGTTTTGTGCTCATTCTTTTCATATGCAAACCTTATTTTCTTCTTTTTGTTTGCTGGACATGTTTGGTTAGTTGCTCTATTAGCTTTCTAAACACTCTTTAAGTAAAATAATGTTAAATACAAAAAAAAAAATCAAATTAAACAACTGTTTGGCGACATCAAGTTTCAATAACTTAACTCAAATGGCCTGGAGAGAAAGGTTTCCTTTTTACTTGAAGCTGTACCAGTTAGAAGAAAAATGTTATTTGATCTCATTTAGTATTAGATTTACATTTGTTTGATGGTCCACGTAAAACAGTTTTTGTTAAAACAAAATTTTCCATTCAAATAAAGATTTTTCGGACAAGCCGTTACTTTCCATTAGGGTCGGTCGGACAAATGATGATAGTGCCATGTTTTGCGAGACTCTAAGAACTGAGGCATTAATATGCAACCAAATGGTTTTCCATTCAAATAAAGATTTGTCTTTGTTCATATTAACCTATAGATAGATCCATTTTAACATTTAGCTGTTCCGAGTGGGACATCTGCAATAAACCAGTAGCTTTTATCTTTACGATAGAACAAAACAAACACATCTTAGTTGTCAAAACCCATTACAAACTGATCTCATTCCACTGTTCAAGGCGACCAATAATACAACCAAGCCAGAGGTTAAATCACAAATACAGCACGGTCGCTTTTGATAACTAATCCATTCTTAGTAGGAATTACATAATGGTAGACAGCCAACCAAGAAAAAATAAACTGAATATACTCTTCACCTTTAATTATACAAGCATTTGAGTATCTTAATAACAAAAACAGAAACAAAAACAAAAATGGGAGCAGTAGAGATTCTAATTTTCACATACAAAGTAAAGTACACCCTTTTAATAAATACAACAGCATCAATGTGGAATTGACGCAGGGCAGGATATCCAAATTCAGCACAATAGTACAGTTAGTGTCCTCCTCCAGGATTTCTGTTCCATGACAAATATGAAGGGTCGCCTAGCTTCCTGCAAAATTGAAGATCAAAGAAAAGAAAGATTGTAAGAATTAGTGGGGGTTATTTCAAGTTATGAAATGATCTGGCCAACAAATATGAACTATAAGGCAAGTTATTTGGCCAATGCAACTCGATAATGTCAGCTTTATTGCATATTGGCCTCAACATAACTGAGTGTTGTTCTCTTAACAAACAAAAATTGCTTCTTATAGTATACAATGAGCACTTCCATTTCTTTATGCTTCGCTTCCTAAGACATAATTCCCAAATTTATAAATGCAACTATATTGATCAATTGGGGTTGCAATAAGGTAAATTGATATTTACTACAACTAAACCCCATGTTTGACGTTAATTGCCGCTAATTTAATGTTTTTTTTTCTTCCCAGATTGTCGTCTACGCTCAGAACCGTTATGTACATATTGACAGTTTAACTTTTGGTATGGTGATGAAGAACATGTTGGGTTCAAACCATTGAGTTAAAATACATTGTCCTATTTGAAAGGTAATGGTTTCAAAACTCTTACTATTGTTTTAAAACTCTCATTATTTTAATTGATTATTGTAAACTCTTACTATTTGTTTCAAAACTCTTATTGTTTTTTAGGCTCACTGTTTGGTCCCATTTTTGAAGACTTGAAGCATTGTGTTTTCCTACAATCCTGTAAATTTTTGTTTGGTCATTCGGTTGGTTGGTGTATATTTTTTTGGAGGATGTAATGGTTGTAATAGTTGTAATATTTAGCATTTTGGGAGATGATGTAAGTATCTGTATATAATGATGATATAATATAGTTATGTTAATACCCGTACCCGCAAAGTTGTGGAGTATTGGGTTCTGTGTTTGATTTTTGAAAGGTTTTTCAAAGGTTTTTCTAAAAATTCATTATGTTTTCAAACGAAATTTTGATTTTTTGTTTGTATCTTGCATTATATTATGATTTTCCCCCCCAGGGCCTTATATATATGATGCCTGTGTGATGTTGCTTGGTTTGGCTTGAGGAGGATTGATATTTATTGCTTGTGATGTTATATTTTTAATTGTTAGCAGAATTCCATAAGGAATTGCTGTAAAAGGGACAATATTTTAGGGGAGTCTGTGTCGAAATTTTTACTAAATTTCCTATCTATTATGTTTTCAAACGATATCTTGGTTTTTATTTTGTATCTTTAGTCATATGAAGATTTTTTTTCCCCCGAGCCCTATATATATGATGCTTGTGTGATGTTGGTTGGATTGGCCTGGGGAGAATTCATATTGACTGCCTGTGATATTAATTTTTTATTTGTGAGTAGAATTCCGTAAGGAATTGCTCTAGAAGGTCTAATTTTTAAGGGGAGATTCTGTTGAAATTTTTACTGCAATCCTAAAAATATATTACGTTTTTAAACGAAATCTTGGTATTTATTTTGTATCTTGGCTAATATGAAAATTTTAGTGGAGACTATTTTAGAGGAGATTATTTTATATCTTCGCTAATATCTTGGCCAATATCAAACTTCCTGTAAAATTTTAGAGGAGACTGTCGAAATTTTTACTAACAACTTAATTAATTAATCATTCTTCGCGATGATGTACCGTAGGAAACAATTTAAAGGTGATTGTATTAGAAAACAATTAGGAAACAATAAAATTTCAAAGGAGGACTGTATAGAGAAGATGATTGTATTAGAAAGGTGGTTGTATTTGCTTACACTCAGAATTTTTTTTCATGTCATGGTGCATATTTTTAATGGATGTGCTCACATTTCTTGAAAAATAGCTAGGTTTTTGGAGAATTGTATAAGTCAATATTGAGAAATTTAAGGGAAATAGAGATGAAATAACTAAAAAACTGAAACAATTTAACAAATAATTGTTAAAGAGATATTGTGAATGACTTTTGATCTTTTAGCATGTATAATGCATAAATTTATATGCAGTTCACACTACGAAATAACTCCAAATAAATTTATATGCAGTTCTGAATACGTGCTGTAGGCACGTGCCCACGGCATACCCAGTATATATAATAAAATACAAAGAAATCTATCAAGTGGCTCTCCTTTAATCCCCCCAAAATCAAAGGGCCAGATCTAACCTCACAAAACACATTTTTTCCCGCAAAAGTTTCTCCCAAAAACTCAAATTTAAATCCCCCACCCAAACAACTCCTTTATTTATTTAATTATTTCTCAGTCTGTCTGTCTGTCTGTCTCTCTTCTATTAAAAAAATTAAAAAAATAAAAATTTGAAAATTTTTTAAAAAAATTTAAAAAGTTCAAAACTTAAAAAATAATTCAAAAAAATCAATAAAATCAAAAATATTTTTCTAAAAATATTTTAAAAATTTAAATATATAAAAAATTTAAATTTGTAAAATTTTTTGAAGTTTTTGAAATATTTGAAAATTTTGAAAATTTTGAAATTTTGATAATTTAAAAAAAAAAGTTTTTTTTAAATTTTTTTTAGAATTTTGAAAATTTGAAAATCTCAAAGTAAATCCAAATCCAAATCCAATGTCGAACCCCAATCAAGAGGTCGTCGCCGATATCTGATCCGATGCTGATTCTGAATCAGTAACTCCCTTCCACCAAATCGAGCGCGAATATCAAGGGACTCCGTATCAGCGACTCCCCTCCACCGAATCGAGAGCCTCTATATGCGGTGCGGCGACTCTAATTTCATCTCATTTACTAAATTCTCATTCTAATTTTTAATTTTTTTTGTGCAGGGGATTACTCACATCTGGTGTTCACTTCTTAACTTGCAGATCTCAACTTACTAAGCATGCAATACTCAAAATGTGATATCAAATCCTCACGAACTCCAAATTCCACGAAATTTTGCAGGCACAAACTAAACACATGCATGTGACACATATCCTAATTTTACATGAAAACTCTAAGTGTGCACGAAGTTAGAGCTATGTGAACATAGGTAAAATCTCAGCTGCAATACACAGTCAGTTCTTAGAAGCGAGCTACAATTAGGAGTTGTTTGAACCATCAAAACTCGTCTAATAAATCTCATATTTTGGGAAATCTTAGTAGACATATAAAAGAGCAATACCCCAAAATTTTAGGAAATCTTAGTACACATACACACATATAGGTATATTCAAGTATAAAATCCAACTCATTGCAATTCAATTAAATATATAAATATAAAAATGTATATAAATACATACATATACATATACATATAAAAATACATATAAGTATTCATGTATTTATATCATATACAATACAATGACAACATACATATATTACAATATGTATATGTTGTAACCCCCCTGCCCCTACCTCAGACAATTTATACAATTTAGAAGACAAATTAGATACTATGTAGTACAACTGCCCACCACAGGCTGCCTTTCAAAAGGTGGTTAACCGAATTGGTGACTCTTGATCATAGGCATTATTATTTATTAATATTGTATTCATTTTGAACTGCCGATATGGGACTAAATCTCATACTCTCTCTCTCTCCTCTCCTCTACCGAGAGAAGACAGTGGCATACTGCAGGTGGGTCCCTCGTGAAGCCACGTCACCCTAGGTGACGTCACCCCAATGAAAGCACAACAGCACGTTAATGCTTCCTCTTTCTCCATCACGTGGGCCCCCCTTCTACTATTCATTTTCCACTTAGTTACAACATATGCCATAGCTCTTATACCAAACAGCCATCATGCATATATTATATATATATATACTATATATATTTACTTTGAAAATTACGGGGTGTTACACACACCCCCCTTCAGAAGTCAGCATCCTCGCTGAGCACGGGGCATGCAAAACCTAGTGCAGGATCACCTTTCTAGCCGATGTGGAGTTGAGTACCCTGATTCTATTAGCTGCACAGTACCTTGATTATGCTAGTTGTACAGTCCCCTGCCTGGGCGACCTATCCCAACCTCGCTCCTTCTCAGGCATACTTACCCGTACATCTGCTAGCTCCATCTCAGGCATACATCTCACCCACTCTTATCCACAATCGGTGTCGAAAGTCAGCTCTGATACCATTTGTAACGCCCCTTGCCCCTAGCTGAGACAATTTATTCAATTTAGAAGACAAATTAGATACTATGTAGTACAACTGTCCGCCACAGGTTGCCTTTTCAAAAGGTGGTTAATCGAATTGGTGACTTTGATCATATGCATTATTATTTATTAATATTATATTCATTTTGAACTGCCGATATGGGACTAAATCTCATACTCTCTCTCTCCTCTACTCTCCTCTACCGAGAGAAGACAGCGGCATATTGCAGGTGGGCCCCTCGTGAAGCCATGTCACCCTAGGTGACGTCACCCTAATGAAAGCACAACAGCACGTTAATGCTTCCACTTTCTCCATCACGTGGGCCCCCCTTCTACTATTCATTTTCCACTGATTTACAACATATGCCATTGCTTTTATACCAAATAGCCATCGTGCATATATTATATATATATATATACTATATATATTTACTTCAAAAATTACGGGGGGTTACACACACACCCCCTTCAGAAGTCAGCATCCTCGCTGAGCACGGGACATGCACAACCTAGTGCAGGATCTCCTTTCTAGCCGATGTGGAGTGGAGTACCCTGATTTTGCTAGCTGCACAATACCCTGATTCTGCTAGTTGTACAGTCCCCTACCTGGGCGACCTGTCCCAACCTCGCTCCTTCTCAGCCATACTTACCCGTATATCTGCTAGCTCCATCTCAGGCATACATCTCACCCACTCTTATCCACAATCGGTGTCGAAAGTCGGCTCTGATACCATTTGTAATGCCCTTGCCCCTAGCTGAGACAATTTATTCAATTTAGAAGACAAATTAGATACTATGTAGTACAACTGCCCACCACAGGCTGCCTCTCAAAAGGTGGTTAACCGAATTGGTGACTCTTGATCATAGGCATTATTATTTATTAATATTATATTCATTTTGAACTGCCGATATGGGACTAAATCTCACTCTCTCTCTCCTCTCCACTACCGAGAGAAGACAGCGGCATACTGCAGGTGAGCCCCTCGTGAAGCCACGTCACCCTAGGTGACGTCACCCCAATGAAAGCACAATAGCACGTTAATGCTTCCTCTTTCTCCATCACGTGGGCCCCCTTTCTACTATTCATTTTCCACTTATTTACAATATATGTCATTGCTCTTATACCAAACAGCCATCATTCATATATTATATATATGGGAAAAAGGGGTATGAGCAACTTGCTCATTCAGTAAATAAGCAATTGATGATGTGGCATACATGTGATTGGAAAAGCCTTAAAAGGGTTAGTTGTCCAATGTATCACATGCATGACACATAATCAATTGCTCATTTACTAAATGAGCAAGTTGCTCATATCCCTTTTACCCTATATATATATACTATATATATTACTTTGAAAATTACGGGGCGTTACATATGTACATCCATATACAAATAAAATATAAGAATATATGTTATAAATATATTATTTTCTCAAAGACTGTCTCGCTAAAACAATCGGGATAGAATATGTAATCTAATTGAGAAAATGTCCCGAATCTATCTTATCGGGTTCAGAATAACAAATATATCTGAAATTTCTCAATTTAAAAAAATAATAACCATGAAAAATACATAATCACGTACAATTCTTAGATGTGCACGGATTAATATGCAAACTAGTTATTTACAATTTTTCAGAGCATTACACAAAGACTAATTACCGGATTCAAAGCAATGCTTGTACAAGAACAACAAGTGTACAAGGGATGCTTGCCTTTTAACGATGTTTGCACGTGCGACGAGAAAACACAACTGACGGCGGCACAACCAGCGACAGTAAGCAAAAGGCGCGACAACAATAGCAAGAGCAACAACAATAGCTGTCAGGGCATGGACACCACACAATAAGAGACGGAGGCAGCAACACACTGTTACGCAGCAACAACGACAAGATTCAACGACTATGCATAGCAAGTGCAACAAACAATGACAACAACCAGTAATTACAACAGCAACAACTCGACAGTGGTGACGGGAGGAAGAACAGCAGTGCAGCGAACACCCAGAGGCAGTGAGTACAATTAGCAAGCAACGACGGCGACTAAAACAAGAACAACAGCGGTGGCAACACCGGTGGTTGGCAACACTGGTGATTGGCAGCGAGCTTGGAAGAGGGCTCGGCAGTGGTGGGGCATCTACAGCGGAGGTGGACTGTAGTAGAAGAAGTTCGACAGGAGCAGCGAGTCGGTGTGTGGTCACTGCGGTGGAGACATGGGGAGTGGTCTGGCTGCATGGTCGGAGACAACTGCAACGATGGTGGGTGGAGTGCGATGAGGTGCAGGGCGATGGCAAGGGCAGTAGTAAGAGGTGAGGAAGATAGGTGGGCTAGCAGTGGCGAGGGCTGACGACGGTGGTGGCGAGGCAGTCAGTGGAAGAGACTGGGGGGCGATGAGGAGGAGAGCGTAGAAGCGAGGTCGAGGATGGCGGATCTTCGGTGGGTATTGGGTGTAATACCCCGAATAATATGATGCTTTTGTGGGTATATATATATATATATATATATATATATATATATATATATATATATATATATATATATATATATATATATACACACACACATATATATTGAAGTGTTTGTTTGATTATATATATATGATGATGGAGTGCGTTATGTTTACGGGACGGTTCGTGTGGGTGGTTGCGTTCTAGATGGTGCACGAGAATGAGAAGGACTGATACTAGTACATAACTAGTTTTGAGTGCGGTACGTATGCAAATATAAAATTGTATAGTACTACAATCGTTATACTTTGCATGCACTCAAATCTAACCTTTAATCTCTCAATTAGAGCTTGATCAAGACCAAAGAATTTCAGCCCAAGCCTTGTCTCAAAAACAAGGGGCTAGAACCATGGTTTTTGGCAAAACTACCAGCCACCTCACCCCAACCCCTACCCTATTTGGCCGGCCACCCTTTCCCCCCTATTTCCCTCATACCTTTACTGTAAACCCTGTTTTCGTAAATACGTATTTTGCGTGTATTTTCTGTATTTAAAAATTTTCGTAAATTATTTTTATTGCTTTCAAATTCTTTTGTACAATTGTATTATTGGATATCCTATTAAAATATATTTTCGATCAATAATTACATTGTAACTATTTTCTATGTTTTTTTTTATATATTGAAATACAGTTCTTATTATTATTACTCTTATTATTATTACCATTATTAATTTTATCATTTTCTTATTATTATTGTTATTAGTATTATTGTTATTATTATTATTAATTTTGATTGGTTATTAAAGATCTATTTCTATGTACAAATTGTATTAGTAGTCATTTCAAATTATTTCCACATTGTAGCACAATAATATATTTTTGTTATATAACCCTACATTTTATTGTTTAATTATTTTTTGATTAGTTTTTAAAAGCCTATTTCCCTATTGGATTTTATTAACCCTATAACCCAAATACCCATTTCCTTATTGGATATCCAATACCCTATTCTCTCTAACCTATTATACCAAACGCCTTTCACGCCCAAACCCATTACCCATTAAACTACCCTAAAACCCAAACCCGTTTAACCCTATCCCATGTACACCCCAAAACCCAATATCTATATATATATACCCCCTTATCTTTTACCTATCATCTAAATCTATACAACCGCCCCTTATTTTTTTCCCTTCGTCTTCCTCCTCTTTCCCGTGTGCACCTCCAAACCCATCCTCTCTTCCGGTCCTCCTCTTCATCTCCCTCTCGCTTTCCCTCCTTCCCGTCCCCTACTCCCGACTCCCCTCTACAACGAAGCCAGCCCTGCAGCGCGCACCCCCGTGTTCGGTGCTCCCATTCGCCGTTGCCATCCCCATCTCCATCCCTCTCACCCTCTCCCCGTCGCGTCGTTTCCCCCACAGTGCCAGTAGACCCCGTGGTCGACCCTCTCTCGATCACCTCTCTTCCTCTGCCCTGTGAACGCCTCCCATTTACTCCCCTCTCCTCCCGTCCTCTCCTGTGCTTTCTCCTCGCCAGTTTTACACCCAAGTCGACAGCCCCTGCATCACCCCGACACCGCAGCCACCCCTCGGCGTCCCCTGCTCTCTCCCGGCCTCAGCAATGTAGCAACCCCAGTGCTGTAGCGCCGCACCCCCTGTGTCCCTCCGTTGTCTGCAACATCTCCCGCTGCACCTGGTTGACGGAGGTAGCGCCTCCTTGTACTGCTCAGTCTCAACGACAGCCCCCTCCCGGTGTCTCCTCCCTCCTGCTTGTGCCCCCTGGTCCCCTCCTCTCCGTTGCTCCTTCGCGCTGCCCAGCACCCCCGTCCTTTCTGTTCCCTATCTTGTGCTCTGCCCTACACTGCAGCACCCGACCCTGTCCGTTGTGCATCCCTGTGCCGACCCCTCCCCTGTCTTGATCGATCACCATCAAGGGGGAACCAGAGCCTACCCATGGATTTTTTTTGCTGTTGATCAAGGTTTTGATCATGTTGAATCTGGGCCGTCGATCATCATGATCATCATCATCATGCTTGATTGGATGTGGGCCGTCCGATCTCCTCTTGATCGTCACGATCATGATGATCATCAACTTCCTTTGATCGCATCCGTTCGATCGATCGATCTTGATCATCATCATCATTTTCATCATCAAGGAGATCTAGCCGTCCAATCCGATCTGATCATCTTGATCTTGATCTCTTGATCTTGGCCGTCCGATCCGATCGTGATTATGATCATCTCATCCAAATTCGTTGTTTGTGTGTTCGTTCGTGATCCGTTTGTTGTGTTCATTCGATCCATTCATCGTGTTCGTGCCCGAAAATCTGTTCCCGTTATTCTTACTTTTGTGCCGTTTTTGTCGTCGTCTCTCAGACAAGTAACTTGTATTCTTTTCTTTGTGTAATACAAGTACTAAATACCGCCTATAGTGTAGTTGGGTTCTAGAGATAATTTATGTGTGAAACCCCATGTTGATATTGTCTCTACTGTGATGATTCGACCATAGTTGCCTTACGACATACATGACACGAATTAACCTAAGGTTGACCACTTTTGATGTATATGCCCATGCTACTTTGAGATATCTGTGCTTGATGTGTTATTCGTTCCATACTTGTCGTGGACTTGCAAAATACACTGTAACATGTTGTTTGGACATCTAGTACACTATATTTCATGTTTGGTTATGATTTGGACAATTTTCGTATGATCTATGTTTACTCGTGTATGAGGATAATTCTGAAATTTCTGTTACTTTGATTTTGATCAGTATTTTAGATCCTATATTTTAGATCCTATTAAGGCCAGTATTAGAAAATATTTTGTGAACATGATTTGTAGAGAATTGTGTCTATTTTCTAGCCCTTTTGACGGATCTCAGTTTCGTTTTACGATTTGTGAGTTATGTCTATTTTACTACAGTGGTGTTTCCAGATTTTGTTTTCTATGAATTTTGTGGAGTAATCTATTTTTATCATGATTTTAAAAGTATTATTTTGATCTAATATTTTGCACAGTTCAACTAGACCTGATTGTTATTAACCCTGAATTTTTATGGATTTATTTGAAGAGTTTTACAAACCGTTCTATGTTTCCAAACAACTACTATTCTAGAAGATTTTTCTTACTGTTAAGTAAAGAACCTGATTTTCGACCAAATTCTACTTACTATTTGTAAAATATTTGTGAATATGAAAGTTAGACTACTGTATCTATTTTATCACCCTTTTGACGGATTTGGATTTGGATTTATGGTTTGTGAGATATTGCTATTTTTGTACTGCCGTGTTTGCGATTCCAGATTTACAAAACCGCCGTGTCTTGTTGTTTTCTGATTTTACGTGACTACACTATTTATTTTGGAAAATTATGAAACTTGATTTTCTATTACTAAACATATAGGGGAATACCCCAGATTTTTCGTGGATTTAATTAATGAGTTTTCATGCTAATTTTCTATTCTTGAATACGATCTTCTAATTTCTGGCTGAACGCATTTTCTGGTTTCAATTCAGTTTTGAGTTATGTTTTTGTGAAATACTATATGGCTTATATATGTTTGCTGGATTTGAATGGGAGTCTATTTTTTAGACCTTTAGACAGATTCAGATTTGCATTTTTTTAGCAACGGGAATCTCAGTTTTAGTGCAGTCCTATTTTGTTGCCCTAAACTAGAGTTTTCGTCGTATTATCCTGCTATGTGTTATCTTACACCCGTGCATATTTATCTTTCAACTTGAACTTGTTACTTGATCATACCATGTTATTCTTGCTCTGTTTTGTACACGTACATGCCTGTTTGATAACAATAACAATTAATCAAGTCGGGGTTAAGGAAAAGACCTTAGCAGTGGACAATATAGTTATGCGTACTCAGAAGGGGGCCCGTGATCCCGTTACTTGTTGCCATGTTTCATGATTATATGATTTATGTTTGTTATTATATGCCGTCATGTTTCATGATTACCTGATTCATGCTTGTTATTACTATATGATTATATGTTGCCATGATTCGTGACGATTCATGCTTGTTACTACTTGTTGCCATGTTTCATGACTACATGATTCATGCTTGATACTACTTGCTGCCACGTGTTTATGATTACGTGACTCGTGCTTGATACTTATTACTTGACTTGATGCCTGAGTACACGACCCTATAGAAACCCACCACTTGGCCTAAGCGAAACTGTTTAAATGTAGCAACCATGTAGTAAAAACTGGGATGCATGAAGTGCTACCAAGATAGTAATAACTACAAGACTTGAACATGCTCACTTGACACTTGATACTTGATACTTGACACTTGCTGCTTGTTTACATAATACCCGATACTTGTTCACTTGCTACTTGATACTTGCTACCTATACTTGATACTTGTTCACTTGACACTTGATACTTGTTACTCGTTTACATGATACTTCTTCACTTGATACTTGATACTTGTTACTCGTTTACATGATACTTGTTTACTTGACACTTGATGCATGCTACTTACACTTGTTCATCTTGCCATGCTAGTACTCTATTGTGTTATCATGCCTATTCCATGTTATTAGTTAGTCTTTTTTCCATGTACTTGTATCCTGCACTACAAGCGGCCCGTAACTTGCATTGACGGGAGTTTGTTTTTCCTTTTTTGCTCTTCCTGCAATTTATTAAATTACAAATTTTGGAGATCAGCTACCAAATGGAATAGGCGAGATGAGATACTAGATGCTGGAGTTTTGCTATCATGATTTTCCTGTAATTGCATATTATTTCCTATTGCTATTTGAATAATGTATCTTGTACTTGTAAATATTTGTATTTGGAAAATGTGATCCAGGATATTTGACTTGTTCAGATCTGGTTTATTTGAGATTAATATATTTTGTTTTAAGTAAATTCTGTTGGTATTGGTTGATATATGCATGCCTGATCGATTCTTTTGCTTCTGACTCTGATTATTCTTGTGAAATGTTGTAAAGATTCTGAACAGCTTATGGATGATACAAATCATTCGCTAGGATTAGTCACATATCCGTATTCCGTATTCTCTTTTGGGAAGCAGGACGTGACAATAAAACCCCTCCTTTCCCACCTCTTGAGCTCTGGAATTTCAGAAAAGAAAAAGAAAGGAGAAGGAAAGAGTGAAAGGAGCAAAAGAAAGAAGGAGCATTTCCGAGCTTTGGTGTAGGATTTTGGAGGAGCAAGCTCAAGACACACCCCATCTTCTCAAGACAACCAAGGGTGGGGAGTTCTCTGAATTTGTTCTTGTTTATTCTTGTTTAATTACTTGCATGCAATGAGTATATTAGTTGACGATGGTTGATTTAAGAGTAGATTATTAGAATATGAAAATGATAACAAGAAACATGATCTGTATGCTTTAGTTCCAAATTTCCACTGAGCAAATTACTTAGAATTTGATCTTCAAATTTTCACAGAATGATCTCATACATGTCTACTAGATTCTTGATTTATTTCGGAATTTTCTTATGATTATTGATATTTAAATAAAATCCAATTTGAGGATTGAGCCGTAAGGCAGGAACATGATCTGTCTATTATGATAACTGATTTTGTGGGAATTATTATAATTAATTGACACATGAATTAATTCTGAAATTTTTACCAGGATTTCTTTCATGCATCTAGACACTACAGAAAATTCATTAAATTATTTGGATGAAGTTCTATGCTTGTTCAAAATTAATCAATCAACAGTAGTCAAGACTGTAACTGAAGAATACCAAAATCTTTATGCATGTTTGTAACAAGGAGAACTCAGCGAATACTTGGAATTTGGATATGAAATTTTTTTCATGTTACTCATGATGATGTCTAGTTTCTGTAAGGAAAATTTGGTGACCATTTGATAAGTAAGTGATTTATGATGGATTTTTTTTATCATGTATTGTACTTAACTCAGTCAGTATTGACACTCTGATAAGATGGTACTTTTATGGCTCTTTAAGAGCATAATTTGAGAGAGTGTTCTACTAGAAAATTGTAGTAGACATCTAGATCATTACAACAAGACTTATTTGAAGGAATTCCTGTGCGTAAATTATTAAACATGATTTTTGCAATATTGGACAGAAACTAGGTTTGAGCTGAAGGCTCTGTTTGAGTAAAGCCTTATGTGTGGTTCGGTATACTTGAGAGTAATGTCTGTTTTATGGTGATCAAATGACATAATTGGGATTGGTGATCAACTAGGAAGTTGTAGAGGACATTCACACCTTTCCACAGAACCTGGATTTGAGCTATTCCGATGAGTGAGTAGATTTTCATGCTATCGGTAAGGTGCAGCTAGTGAACAGAAAATACAGAGGCTGAGGCTTGTGAGACTATTTTGAGGATTTAGATGACTGGATCTGAGGTGATGATCAACTAGAGAGTTGTATCCTAGGTCTTTACCTTTCCAGATTGGGCCTGAATACCCAAAATCGAGTTGTAATGTGGGAGATACGATCTTTCTAAGTTTCAGGTAGAAGCAACGTAGTTGGCTAGTCATGATTTTTGACTAAGTGTTGAAAGTACTGCTTCCCCTCTTGCAGATAAGAGTTAATGGACTTGCTTTTGGAGGTAATAGGTGATATTCATGCAAACCCACTACAAGTTATGGACTTATGGTTAGTAGCATTGCAACACTCAAGGAACCGACCTTATCACATTTGGAGTATGTTATTTGTGTTTACTCCTTGGTCTGTCAATAGTTTGGGTTATGATTGAAAGCATTGCCGGTAAAAGGCATTTCTTGGGCATCGTTGTACCACCCGCTGAGGGTCATGGGCCGGGAAGTGGTCAAGGACCAACAGGTGTGTGGCAGCCGATAAGTATCGACTCACCCGATTATTATTTTGACAGACCAGTCAGGGATCAATTGTTCGATAGAACTGCGTACATGATTTTGGATGACAAGAATTTTTTAGTAGTTGTTAGTTAATTAAATTTCTCACTTCCGCTTAAGGACCAAGTTGGTATTAGGTGTGATTCCCTATAATTCGACTTGTTCTGAGGGCCAGCACTAGGCAGTGCTAACCAGGGTTGTTCTTTTCCTATCGTAGGGATATGGGCTGTGTTCGCTCACTAGATGAGCACACGGAAGCCGTATCTTGCTATGTTATTTCCTGAAGTACCGTGGTAAGAATGGAGAGAAACTCTGTTGGCTAGGGCCTTAGAACCTTGAAGCCGTTATGTTCTTATGTTGGTGGACACAACGGACCATAAGGGACGGCAGTCTCATGGATCTTTGACGCCATGGATATGCAGGATGCATATATGTAAGATCGTCACGGCATTTGGTGTGATCCAGACCGGATTGGGCCCAAGTGGCAAACGGGGACACTAATGTGTTAGTAGTAATGACTGTAGGATTACCCCATACTTTCAGGAACAGGTTAAGTACAATAATAGAATGCATTTGCATGGCTAGGGTTCGAAATCCTGAAATTGGAGAAGATCGCTTGATTGGAGCATATGTAGTATGGAATGCATGCATATCCATAGTCTTGCTGAAATTAGATGAAGTGCATCTGTTTCTGTGCCCTTGTATTTTGCATTAGACTTCAGGTCATGGCATATACGAAGACTAGGAAATTAGGATGCACGTTTCTTTTTCCATTCAAGATGGTTTGTGTTTGCCAGTTTGGAGATCGCTGTTTCTTATTAGCATTGCGTCAGTCGAAGTACTGACGTTCCCCACCTTTTAGGTACCGGTCCTACCTTTCGAGCACGTGCAAAAATATCAGAGTCGCGCAGCGCAAGACCCAAGCCGAGGAACAAGTCCCAGGGGAAGCAGATTGACCACTTAGTTGAGCTTCGGCGCAGATCATTCGATTGCCATTTCAGGAGACAGCTGATAACTTTACAAGAGGAGTTGATAAATATTTTGTAATAAGATGTAATGAGTTAATGTAATTTGTATTCTTGTTCAAGAACAAGATATTGGTTGTAATCGATGATGTAATGACCTTATTTGGCAATAAAAAGTTTTTTTAAATTTTCGTGTTATTACTGTGTTGAGATGCATTTGAAGGCAAAGATTCTGGTTGTGTCAGGGATGTCCGGTAACGGGAATTTGGAGCATTACAAAAAGTGGTATCAGAGCTGACTTCAAATTGCAGTCTAACACGGTAAGAAGTTAGACTTGAAGGCCAGATAAATTGAGTTTAGTTTGGCAGATAGGATGATCGTAAATCATATGGTAGCGCTTTTCAACTTATGATTATGATCTTCCCTATATCTAAACCAGTCTCAGTGTACTTCATTTTTACTAATAAACTTGGTGCAGTCAAATTCAAATGGTGGCTAGTCTGTAAGCAGACATCAATGGAGGCAAACCTGCAACTGGATATCGGAGGGAAGTCTACATCTGAAGTTCCAGAAGGCAATTCTGCTACTGGATATCGGAAGGCAAATCTACAACCGAAGGTTCAGAAGGCATACCTGCAACTGGATATCAGAAGGCAAGTCTATGGCCATATGTCTAGAAGGAAAATCTGCAACCAGATGTCGAAAAAGCAAATTCATAACCTGATGTGCAGGTAGCAAGTCTGCAGTCGAACGACAAATGAGGGCGAGTCGCAGCACAAAGTTGAGGAAGAAGGATAAGGCCACACCGAGACTCAGTATTGAGACTAGAATTCATGACATACCAACGAAGGAAATGGAGGAAATCTGTGAAACAAAGAATGGGAAGAGAAGCCATAGAATGGAGTGGACTTCCTGGACGAGTTTAAGAAGCAATATTTCCCCCCAGACTTACAAGAAGAAAAGACAATGGAATTTCAAAATCTAAAGCAGGGCGGTATGACCATCTGGGAATATGAAACCAGATTTACTCAACTGTCTCGTTATGTCCCAAGAAATGGTGCAAGACGAAGTAAAGAAGGCCAAGAGATTTGAACAGGGACTTAGGCCTGGACATAGAACCAATTTAGTACCATTGTGCATTCGGAGGTTTGAAAAACAATTGGTTCAACGAGCTTCACCTTAACTGGAAAGAAGTATGAAGTGGTATGGACTATCATGATCCAGAAGTAGTAATATATTTTGTTAGTTGCATTTTGGCAGCCATGGACGACGAACTTGTAATATGTTCTACAGCAGGATAGTATGACTTTTATTAAAGCATGAAAGTTTTTGGGCATTTGGTCATCTCGTGTCTTGTGCTTATTTTATTAAGTGTTTGGGATAAGGCATAAAGCTAAAATTTTAAACTTCTCCTTGGTAAGCCTCGTTTTCTTCTAAGGAGGGAGTGGTCACCGACCCTCAAGTAGTGCAACCAAGAGCTAGAAGATATGCTGAGAACTTGACTCGGGCACTAGAAGGGAGATATGATGAAGCAAGAATGATCGTGAGTAGGGAAGCTCCAGAATGATTCATGAAGCGAGATATTCCCCAGCATTCCAGACGAGGGATGAAATAGGACCCAGAATGAATTGTGGAGTGGGATTGATCACTAGTATTTCGGGACGAGAGCGATACTCACGGGGAATTCGTGTGATGAAGTGGGCTCCAGAATGATCCATAGAGTGAGACATTCTTTAGTATTCCAAACGAGGGATGAAATAGGCCTCAGAATGATCTGTGGACTAGGAATTGTTCTCCAGTATTCCAGGGACGAGAGCGACGCTCATGGGGAAGATTGTGTGACATTGGAACCAGAATGATCCATGGAGTGAGATATTCCCCAGTATTCCGTAACGTCGGATGAAATAGGCCCCAGAATGTTCTGTGGAGTGGGATTTATCTCAAGTGTTGTAGGGACGAGAGCAACATTCACAAGCAGGTTAGTGGGACATCGACTCCAGAATGATCCAAGGAGTGAGATATTTCTCAGTATTCCATACGAGGGATGAAATAGGCCCCAGAATGATCTGTGGAGTGGGATTGATCTCCAGTGTTCCGAGAATGAGAGTAATATCCATGAAGGAATTCAAAGATGAGTAGGTGCTCTAGAATGATCCATAAAGTGAGATATTCCCCAACATTTCAGACAAGGAATGAAATAGGCCCCAGAATGATCTGTGGAGTGAGATTGATCTCCAGTATTTCGAGAGAGAGCAATACTCGTGGGGAGTTCGTGTGGTGAGGGCTCCAGAATAATCCATGGAGTGAGACATTTCCTAGTATTCCAGATGAGGGATGAAATAGGCCCTAGAGTGTTCTGCGGAGTAGGAATTAGTCTCCAGTATCCCAGGGACGAGAGTGACATCACCCAAAGTTATTCATCCCCAGTACGGTGGATGTGGGATGAGGCATGCCCCAAAATGATTCACATTATGAGATTGATCTCCAGGATGGAATGATGCATTGAGCACTTTAAGAGTCAGCTTTCGAGGGTATTCCTCGAGGAATTGGAGATGATCAAGGAAAGTATCTTCTGATCATTGATGATTGTCTGCTATTTTTTGCCTTAGCATCGTTCTGGGGACAGAACGATTTTAAGGATTGAGCAATGTATTACCCTGGATAATATAATGATTTTGTGCATATATATATATATATATATATATATATATATATATATATATATATATATATATATATATATATAGCAGTGTTTTTTTGATTATATATGTATGATGATGGAGTGCGTTATGTTTGCAGGATGGTTCGTGTGGGTGGTTGCGTTCTTGATGGTGAACGAGAATGAGAAGGACTAATACTAGTACATACACTAGTTTTGAGTGCGGTACATATGCAAATATATAATTGAATCGTTCTACAATAGATATACTATGCATGCACTCAAATCTAACCTCTCATCTCTCATTTAGAGCTTGATCAAGACCAGAGAATTTCAGCCCAAGCCTTGTGTAAAAAACAAGGGGCTATAACCACGGTTTTGGGCAAAACCACCTAGCCACCTCACCCCTACCCCTACCCTATTTGGCCGGCCCCCCTTTCCCCCCACTTTCCCTCACACCTCTCTTGATAAAATCCCTCCTTTCCCACCTCTTGTGCTTTTTAATTTCAGAAAATAAAAAGAAAGGAGAAGGAAAGAGTGAAAGGAGCAAAAGAAAGAAGGAGCATTTCCAAGCTTTGGAGTAGGATTTTGGAGGATCAAGCTCAAGACACACCCCATCTTCTCAAGCCAACCAAGCGTGGTGATTTCTCTGAACTTGTTCTTGTTCATGTTTGATTAATTACTTGCATGCAATAAGTATAGTTGTTGAGGATGGTTGATTTAAGAGTAGATTATTAAAATCTGGAAATGATAACAGGAAACATGATCAGTATGATTTAGTTCCGAATTTCCAGTGAGCAAATTACTTGGAATTTGATCTTCAAATTTTCAAAGAATAATCTCATACATGTCTAGTAGAGGCATGATTTATTTCGGAATTTTCTGATGATGTTTGATATTTTAATGAAATTCAATTTGAGGACTGAGCCATAAAGCGGGACTAGGATTTGTTTATTGTGATAACTGAGCTTGTGGGAATTATTATAATTAATTCACACATGATCTAATTCTGAAATTTTTACCATGATTTCTTGCATGCATCTAGACATTACGGAAAAATCATGAAGTTATTTGGATGAATTTTCATGCATGTTAAAAATTATTCAATCAACAGTAGTCACGACTGTAACTGAAGAACAACAGAATCTTTATGCATGTTTGTAACAGGAAGAACTCAGTGAATACATGGAATTTGGATATGAAACTTTTTTCATGTTACTCATGATGATGTCTAGTTTCTGTAATGCAAATTTGGAAACCATTTGACGAGTATGTGATTTATGATGGATTTTTTTAGCATGTGCTATGCTTAACTCAGTCAGTATTGACACTCTGATAAGATTGTACTTTTGTGGCTCTGTAAGAGCATAATTTGAGGGGGTGTTCTACTAGGAAATTGTTTGAGCTTTGTTTGAAGAAATTCCTGTGATTAGATTATTAAATATGATTTTTGCAAGATTAGACAGAAACCAAGTTTGAGCTGAAGGCTCTGTTCGAGTAAAGCCTTATGTGTGGTTCTGTATACCTGAGAGTAATGTTTGTTTTAGGGTGATCAAATGACATAATTGGAATGATGATCAACTAGGAAGTTGTAGAGGACATTCACACCTTTCCACAGAACCTGGATTTGAGCTATTCCGATGATCGAGTAGATTTTTATGCTATTGGTAAGGTGCAGCCAGTGAACAACAAGTACACAGGCTGAGGCTTGTGAGGCTATTTTGAGGATTTAGATGACTGAATCTGAGGTGATGATCAACTAGAGAGTTGTAGCCTAGGTCTTTACCTTTCCAGATTGGGCTTGAACACCCAAATCCGAGTTGTATTGTGGGTGATATGACCTTTCTAATTTTCAGGTAGAAGCAAAGTAGTTGGCTAGTCATGATTTTTGACTAAGTGTTGAAAGTGATATTTCCCCTCTTGTAGATAAGAGTTAATAGGTGATATTCATGCAAACCCAGTACATGGATTAGATGTTATGGACTTATGGCTAGTAGCGTTGCAACACTCAAGGAATCGACCTTATTACATTTGGAGTATGTTGTTTGGGTTTATCTCCTTGGTCTGTCTAGTTTGGGTTATGATTGAAAGCATTGCCGGTAAAAGGCATTTCTTGGGCACCATTGTACCATTCACTGAGGGTCATGTTCCGGGAAGTGGTTAAGGACCAACAGTAGTGTGACAACCGATAAGTATCGACTCACCAGATTATTATTTTGACAGACCATTCGGGGATCAATTATTCGATAGAACTACATACATGATTTTGGATGACAAGAATATTTTAGTAGTTGTTATTTAATTAAATTTCTCACTTCCGCTTAAGGACCAAGTTGGTATTAGGGGTGATTCCCTATAATTCGACTTGTTCTGAGGGCCATCACTAGGCAGTGGTAACCAGGATTGTTCTCTTCCTATCGTAGGGATATAGGCTGTGTTCGCTCAGTAGTTGAGCACATGGAAGCTGTATCTTGCTATGTTATTTTTTGAAGTACCGTGGTAAGAATGGAGAGGAACTCTGTCGGCTAGGGGCTTAGACCCTTGATGCCGTCATGTTCTTATGTTGGTGAACACGAACAGACCATAAGGGGCGGCAGTCTCATGGATCTTTGGCGCCATGGATGCAAGATGCATATCTGTAAGATCGTCACGGCATTTGGTGTGATCCAGACCAGATTGGGCCCGAGTGGCAAACGAGGATACCACTGTGTTAGTAGTAATAACTGTAGGATTAACCAGCCACGTGGTATCTATCAGGAACAGGTTGAGTACAATAATAGAATGCATTTGCATGGCTAGGGTTCGAAACCCGTGGAGAAGACGACTTGATTGGAGCGTATGCAGTATGAGATGCATGTGTATCTAGAGTCTTGCTGACATTATATTAAGTGCATCTGTTTCTGTGCCCTTGTATTATGCATTAGACCTCGGGTCATGGCATACACGAATACTAGGAAATTATGATGCACATTTCTTTTCCCATTCAAGATGGTTTGTGGTTGCCAGTTTGGAGATCGCTGTTTCTTATCAGCATTGCGTCAGTCGAATTACTGACGTTTCCTACCTTTTAGGTACCGGTCCTACCTTTCAAGAAGGTGCAGAAATATCAGAGTCACGCTGCGGAAGACCCAAGCCAAGGAGCAAGTCCCGGGGAAGCAGATTGCCCACTCAGCGAAGCTTCGGTGGAGATCAGTCGACTGCCATTTCGAGAGACGGCTGATAACTTTACATGAGGAGTTGGTTAATATTTTGTAATAAGATGTAATGAGTTAATGTAATTTGTATTCTTGTTCAAGAACAGGATGTTGATTCTAATCGATGATGTAATGAACTTATTTGGCAATAAAATGTTTTTAAAAATTTTCGTGTTATTACTGTGTTGAGATGCATTTTAAGGCAAAGATTCTGATTGCGTCACGGATGTTCGATAACGGGGATCCGGGGCATTACGTTGGGGGCGATGGAGGTCGAGGGGGGTGATGAGGAGCCTGAGGTGGAGCTGCGAAGGGGATGTAGTGGTGGCTCGAGCGGTGTATGAAGACAGGGAGGAGGAGCGCTCGGGGTGAGGCGATGGCTGACGGGTTTGCATGTCGAGGATGGAGATTGCAATTGAGGGCGAGTGGAGATGTAGTGGTGGTTGCGGCAACGAAGGGGAGGTGACGGCGATGATGGAGGAGTGGGGCGAGGGCCTTGGTGGATGGCGGTGGCGGCAATGGCGATGAGGGGCTCGTGGGTGGGCTGGTGTGGGGTTTCGGGTGGAAACAGGGAAGGTGAAAGGTCGTGAGGGGGAGAAAGATAGAGAGTGAGATTGTTAATTAGGGTAATTAATTGATAGATATTAGGATTAGTGGAATTTGTGGGATTTGATTAGTGGGGGTGATTAAGATAGTTGAGATTGTAATGCCCTGATTTTTCAATTTATGAAAAATTATTTATTTTGCACGTAGTGTGCACGTGCAATATTTTTGTAAATATTTTCATCAAGATGAGTAAAGATATTTAATATGTGCTTTTAATTATTTTATACAAAAGCCTTTTTCTTAAAGCCCAAAATGTGATTCATTTATTTTATTTTATCTTAAAATAATTATTTTGGCCCATAAACTAAAGCCCATGAGTCAATTTATTTTTTTTTAAAAAGCAACTTGTAATGTAGAATACAAACTAGAGTTTATTTTTATATAAAATAAAATGTACAATTTTTGGGCCTAGTTGCATGCACGTGCACTACACGTACACGTGCAATATGCACTTTTTCAACTAGGCCGGTTGTAATCTTTTTGGAGGGAAATGAATATTTGAGTGGGATCATAGTGTGGTGGTTACTTGATTATGGGTGGTTAGTATAACTCCCCCTTAAATCTCAACCATTCAATCCTAACTCCTACTTCAATCTTGGCCATCCATTCTCCTTGATTTTTAGTATAAATACCCCCTCCCATGGCTAGTATTCTTGTGCAAATTAATTCTTCCCAAACCTATAGTTCTATTACATTATCTAGTAGTTATTTTAGTAAGTAAAAGATTGAGTTGTGTGTGAGAGTGTGCTTGCAACAAGGAGGGGAGGCCAGTTTCATTAAGAAGGGGGAGCATTCGGTTGGGTGCTTGGAGCCTTGTGTGCACGTGTTCAAGGAGGAGCATTTCGTCGCAAGGACATTCGTCTAGGGATTGCTAGTTGTATTTTTCTCTCCATACAAGGTGGGTAAATTTTCTATATTTCTAATTAGGGATGCATGCTAGATTAAATTGAATGAATGAAGCATGAAAAATATTAATAAGAGTACACTTTTAATTGGAAAATTGACCTATGAATTGATTGGAATGTGGGTGTTTCTCATGACTTCTAGAATAGAATTCATGTTAGAATTGAGTTTGAATTGTGTATGCATGTGTAGACTGAAGTGATAAAATGCCCGTTCAATTGAAATCTTTTCATGCTATATGTAATATAGAAAATGTGAATGACTGATAAAGAAATAATGATATTTAGAAAACTGGAAACGACCTGTACAGTCGACAGATAATATGAGCAGTCGACTGACACGAGAAATATAAATTAGGTACAGATTGGAATTCCATGAAATGGTGCATGTTAAATCCTGATATTCTAGCATGCTAAGTTTGGAATTGATGCTTATCTCTGTAGACAAGTAATGAGGAAAAGACAAGTGTGTGATCAGAATTGTATTTGAATAAAAGAAAATACTAGTTATGTGAAATTTACTTTTAATTGAAAACTATGTTGTGATGTTGATAAACAGATAAGAATCACATGGTTGTGTGCACAATGTACATATTGTAGTGTGGCAAAATGATGTGTGCTTATTGAAGAACAGAATAAAGAGATGATCTCTTAATTCGAAATTAACCCTGTTCAGTCGACCGAATGTATGTAACAGTCGACTGTACTGAACACGAAAAGTTGTATAGTTGAACTACCTAGGACAGCCGACTGGTATGAATGACAGTCGACTCCCCTGTAATTGATAATTGAGATTTTGAACGCTGCGGAACAGCCGACTGACCATGTGCAGCAGTCGACTCTTCCGAGCGATTATTGAAGAACTTTATTTGACTGAACAAGTCGACTGGATGAGTTCCAAGTCGACTGTTCAGAGTACTTTTGGTATATCAGAAATTCTATGATTTGTTTATAATAAAGGTTATGAATCTTATGTTGATTATTGGTTATGACAGTAAATTCTATTTGTCTTTGCGTGAATTTACATGAAGCGAATCATTTATTAGAATTTGTGAAAGTTGTATGAATGTGAAAGCTATGAACATGAAAAATGAAATCTATTATGATTATGAAGAATGAACTTATGAGCTAGTAACGCTCAATGTTGGAAATTGTGAATTGGAATTGAAACAAAAAAAGTAGCTAAGTCTCCCCCGGTATTTGGAAAGAAATGAAATGAAATATTGAAATGAAAGACCAAGGTTGGTCATGTTTGAATAAATGAATAAGTCCGGTTTAGTGGAGAGGCTAACTCTAGAGCTTTGATTTTTGTTCATGATTTTAATAAAAATTAAGGATTAGTACATAGTGAAGACGTAATGAAAGTAAGAGAAAAACATTGAGTATGAGGGCCATTGGATAGCGGCGAGAGCGTATCCCAGGATGTCCCATGATGAGTCTGGGTGAGGATACTGCTCCAGAGTACCGTCCCGGTAGGCGACGCTCGTGGGATGTTAAAGACTACGGGTGGTGTCATGTCTATGGTAGGAGCTGAATTACCACAGGATGTCTGCATGATGAGTCATGTCAGCGATGGGATTCCCTCCAGGGCGCCTAGACATGAGTTCGTAGGTCAGAAAACATTTAGGATACTTACCGTAGTTACAGTAGTAGATTAAGTCATGACGAGGGATTGAACCCTACAAAAAGGAAGAACGATTAAGGGCTTGCCCTCGGACCTATGTAGTATGGGATGCATAGAATCCGAACAAGTGCGCATTAGTGTCATGTAATATAAATAAATGCATTAAGGACTAAGTGCACAATCACAACACGACATCAATAGGGCAGTCCCTTTAGTTTGATATGTGACAAGTTTGTGTTTGCTAAATATGGAAAATAAGTTATACTATTTCCGGCATAGAGAGGATGGCCGTGTATAATGATCGTCGGTTGAATAAACTGACGTACCCACAGTCTTATATGCAGGTAAATGGCTTGATACAGATTAAAGAGGAACAAATGCTTAAAGATTATTCAATGTTGTTGTACATTTGTTTCATTGTTGCAAAGTTTACTTCCGCTGTGCAATGTAAAGTGTAATATTGATGTAAACTCTGATGTAAAGTGAAAAGTTCAAATTTTCTTGTAAAATTGTACTAAAGGAAGCGAAAAGATCCTGTAGAACATCTCGAATTCAGTGTATTTGGGATTCGGGGCGTTACAGAGATAATGGGGGTAATTAATGGGGGGTTAGTGGAGAGATCTGGGGAGTTTTGTAGGGGAACGTGAGAGGGAATTGGGGACTGGGCAATTAGTAGATTAAGGAAATTGGGTTAGTGGGTTTGAGTTTGGGTTAACGGGTTTGCGGGTTTGGGTCAGGATCCAACAATGAATGGGCTTTGGTATTCAAATGAATTATGGGCTTCAATAAAACAAATAAATATGAATTAGAAAATAAGAATGGGCTGAGATTTATAAAATAAATAAACGAACCATAGGTTGGATTAGGAGTTTGAGCGAAAATAATTAAATGATCGAATATAAATAATATAATAGTACGAATTAAAATCTCTGGGTTCTACCAAATTAATCGGATACCCAAAATAAAAGCAATTTGGCTCCAGGAGTAAATGAAGATTTATCTTAAAAATTAAATTCCACTAATACGAAAAAGAAAATATGTACAAATCTGTATAAATGGGAACGAGGGTTACATACATAGAGTTTCTCTTTGAGGATCCGAGATTTCTGTACACTACTTCACCTCTGCAGACAGATTCTTTTTCCCATCATTGTAATACCGAATTTTTCATTTAATGAGATTTTTACGTGTTGTGCACGTGCAAAATTTTGTATGCATATTTTCCTATAAAATTATCTTTTATAAGAGCATCTGTAGTCGTTTGCCAAATATCGATAAAATGGATATTTGGCAAACGAACGTGCTGCACTCGTTTGCCAAATATCCATTTTATCGATAAATCGCTACAGTCGATTGCTATAAATGAGAATCGATATAGCTTTTATCGATATTTGAGGGACGGCACTTCAAGTGCCGTCGCTTGATTTTTTATAATTTTTTTTCGATTAAAAAATCCCCCAAATCCCATCGGACGGCACTTCATGTGCCGTCCTTTGATTTTTTTTTTGTCAATTAAAAAAATCCCACCGCTCCCCAAATCCTCGGACGGCACATCAAGTGCCGTCCGAAGGGTTTTGTATTTTTTATTTTTTTGGCAATTTGTGAAAATGTTTTTGCAATTTTTTAAATTTTTTTGCAATTTCTGAATTGTTTTTGTAATTTTTTGAAATTTTTTTGTAATTAATGAAATGTTTTTGTAATTTCGGAAAAAGTGGAAAATGTCAAAAACAAAGTCAACTTGCTCTTGGACGGCACTTCATGTGTCGTCCGACCCTTTGGTGATTTTTTTTTTTTCCCTTCTCCGATGGCACTTCATGTGCCGTCCTTTCTCTAAAAAAAATTATTTTTTTATTTTCGCGCTTCGACGGCACTTCGAGTGCCGTCCATCCAAAATTTATTTATTTTTTTTATTTTTTTCCCTCTCCGACGGCACTTCATGTGCCGTCGCTTATTATTTTAATATAGATTGCTAAAAAATAGCTTTGCACGAGTGCAGCAAAAGTAGGATTCCTATTTCCATTTATCCATATATGGATATTTTTACATTCAACGACTACAGATGCTCTAACATGGACTATTATTTCTTTATTTCTCTTTATTTTTCTAAAAAGCCTATTTATAAAGCCTAAACTTGTTTTCTTATTTTAAGCCCACCCTAATAATTAAATATTTTATTAAATAGCCCATGAGCCTAAAGCCCACTATTTTGAGGCCTACAAACTTAGTTAATTTTTTAATTGTCACAACTTGTCATGTAGACACAATTAGTGGACAATTGATTAATTAAATTTGTACAACTTTAAATAGGGGGTACTAGAAGGGGCACGTGCACACACTTTGGTGTGCTTTGCACACTTTTGGGGAGGCCAGTTGTGGCTAAGAGAGAGAGGGAGAGTGGGATTGAGTTGAGGGGTAGTTATTGAGTTCATAGAAGTTGCTACAACTTTCCAACTCATCTTAGTCCTTAATTTCTAACTCCTTGATTAATCCTAGCCATCTATTTCCACCCTAAAAGTGTATAAATACCCCTAGCTTTTCTTCTCATTGGTGCACTAAACATTTGTTAAGAAAGAAGAGAAAAGAAAAAGATAAGAGAGCAAAAGATTGAGGAGATTTGTGAGCAAAAGATTAGAGTGTGAAATCTTTGTGTGTGTCCCAACCAAAAGGAGGCCGGCCATCACCATCAAGCAAAGAGGGCTCGGGTTGCACCAAGGAGCAAGGAGGAGGAACATTTTGCAATAAATTCTAGGATGAGAAGGCCACTTTTTCTTGCACTCTAGGAGTTTTCATTTTCATTTCTCCAAATAGGTGGGTGTTTAAAATACTTCTAGAACTAGATACCATGCTAGGGATGATTTAATGAAATTATTATGAATCAATTAGTTGAAATTGGAACCATGCTTGTTTAATTAAAATTGGAATGATAACTTAGAGAATGTTGCTAGAATGATTGCTAATGGATGAATTGTGAATTAAAATGCTAGAAATCACCATATTGTTATGCTACATGTTCTAATTGAATGCTATGATAAAATTTGTACTTATGAGACAACTAGTTGAATTAAATGCCTTTTGTGTAATTGATTGCTTAAAATAAAGTTTCTTTGTTGTAGAAAGATGAGAAATTGTCTCTAAATTATTGTAGGTGGTTAATGAAAAAAGAACAAAGAAATATAATAGTTGTGGAAATTTAACTCTAAGTTATGAAGAAATGTGGTGTTTGTTCTCAAAGTTGAAATTATGGACATAGAACATAAAGTAGGGCCAAAATACATGTTTTATAAAGTAAATAATGGTTATAAAAACACTGGTTTACTGTAAATTCTGGTTTGGTAAAATCTGGAGAATTTTGTTTTCAAAAGAGAAGAAAAAGAAACAAAATCGTTTTGAGATTTATAAAATTTAGAAATGAACAGAGAACTGGGTTATAAACAACTCATTACTCTTTGAGACAATTTGGTCCCTTGGACCAAGTGGTTAGCGGTGCGGTGGCTTTTACTGTAGCTGTGGTCAGACCCTAGGGTCTTGGGTTCGAAACCCAAGCCTTACATTTTATCTCCGTTTTTTTGAATAAAAACCCAAAATCCGAGAACAAGCTTATCTCATTAAAACTCCCTTTCACATCGCTTAGGCACCTTAGCCCAATTGGCCTGCGGTGGCTGCTGACTTGGTCCAGGTTACAGGTTCGAATCTGGCTATCAGCAAACTTGAGCATTTTTGATTTTTTTTGAGTTTAAAATCAAATTTTTGACTTTTAAAAATCCCAAAAAATACTACAACTATTCTAAAAATATGTAGATCTTGGGAAAAATATTTGAACACTATTTAGACAAAGTAAAAATGAGTTAGAGGTGAAAATTGGGTAGAATTCCATAGAAAATTGTATTTTTGTTAACTATAAAAGTAATCTCTTTTATGAGAAATTATACTAAGTGAAAAAGGATAATTTTTAGAAGAAAGAAGATTCAAGTGTGTTAGCTATGGACTCTCATTGTTAAATTAAGTATTGTTTATGAATGAATATACGACTTTGTGCCTATGAATTAGATAAATGAAGTGAACATTAGTAGGAGAATTAAATAAAGGTTACTGTTGATTAAAATAAGATTAAGAAAGTTTTGTGGAAAGAATAAACTATTTGAGTATGACATATTGTATTTATTTATTTATGCATGATGTTGCACATGAAATGGGAATTGAATGACTTGATGAATTTATGAATATACAAGTGCTATGAACATTAAATGGAAATTAGTGTTAACCATGAAAAAGAGAACTTATGAGTATGAAAAACTCAATGTTGTGATTATGAGTTGAAATTAAGAAATAGGGTGTAGCTAAGCCTTATACCGGCAATAAAAGAAATGCTGAGATGAAATTTGAAATGAAAAGACCAAGAGTTGGGTAATGTGAAATGAAGGAATAAGACCGGTATAGTAGGAGTGCTAACCCTAAGGGATTGATTTTGTTCATGATTCAATTAAATTAAGGATTAGATACATAGTAAAGATGTGATGAAAGTAAGAGAAAAACATGAGTATGACGGCCATTGGATTGGCGGCGTGAGAGTATTCACAGGATGTCCCATGATGCGTCATGAGTAGGATGTTGATACTGCTCTAGAGTACCATCCCGGTGGCGACGCTCGTGGGGTGTTTGGTGACTGCGGGTGGTGTCATGTCTATGGTAGGAGGTGAATTACCACAGGATGCCTGCATGATGAGTCATGTGATAGTGCATTGGGATTCTCTCCAGGGCGCCTAGACATGAGTTCGTAGGTCATATAACATCCAGGATACTTACCGTAGTTACAGTAGTAGATTAAGTCATGGCGAGGGTTTGAATCCTACAAGATGAAGAACGGTTAAGGGCTTGCCCTCGGACCTTTGTAGTATGAGCTGCATAGACTCTGAACAAGTGCGCATTAGTGTCATGTAACAGAAATAATTGCATTAAAGACTAAGTGCACATTCACAACACGACATTAATAGGATAGTCCCTTTAGCTTTGTTTGTGAACAAGTTTGTGGTTTGTTAAGTATTGAGAATCGTTATATTGTTTCGGCATAGAGAGGATTGTCGTGTATAATATTTCGTCAGTTGAATGAACAGACGTGTCCACAGTTTCTATGCAGAGTAAAGCACATGAAAAAGACTAAAGAAGACTTGATGCTTAAAGATTATTTAACTGTTGTTGTATTTCATTCATTGATGTAAAATTTGCTTCCGCTGTACAAATATTAATGTAAATGTAACTCTGATGTAAAGTAAAGTTTTATTTCCTTGTAAAATTGTACGAAGAGAAGTGAAAAGATTCTGTGGGACTCGAATTCATTTGTATTTGGAATTCGGGGTGTTACAATCATACACCATTTGCATGGCTCGATGATGGCCCCTATCTTCAGGCAAAAGTTCCTAACAAAGATTATGATTCATATGCATCAATAGTCTCCCACCTATCATCAAGAGAAGTAGGTTTTTCAAGACTGAGATTTTGTCACCTCTCAAGATTCAAATACAAACTCCACACCAAGCCCTCGGGGACACCCTTTTCACTCTCGAAATTCTGATATGCAATTTCATGCCGAGCTTCCCCGGGGGAACCATTTTCCCCCTAATGCATCTTTTTCATACCAAGATTTCTCAGAATTATAAGTGACTCCAATATGCCCCTCTGAGCTTGGGCTTTCAGAGCTGTAGCGCCCTGATTTCCACATATTGGAAACTCGTGACCTATACCCAAAATCTACACTTCAAATGAGTCCATAACACAGAAAAATCACAGGAAATGAAAGCTTTTATTATATTATCATAATGTACAACGTAGTATTGCATAAATTTACATCATTAATTACTCCAATAATTTACATTGTATAAGATTATTAATTTAATATGCAAAACCAAAAAATTCAACCTAGCGGTTGGACTTTAATTTCAACAACAATCTCATCTTTTCTTTTCTAGCAATTTCGGTTATGAATTTCAACTTACTTAAACATGCAACATACACACAACAAAACCCTAATACAATCATGTATTATCATACAATTATTCTATGCAAATATTTAATTACAAGTGAGGAATCTAATCATCCAAGTCTAGAATTTAATCTAGCGGTTAATCATGCAAATATTTAATGTCATCTAGCAATTTCCTTCAACTTAGTTTTACTAAACATGAACTTTAAGCATACAAGTCAATTTGTTAGCAATTTTCTATCCCACATGAGTTACATTATCAAACAAGCAACTAAACATCATCAAACAAATAACTAAACAACCAATGAAATTAACATACATTAAACACTCACCCTATGGTTGGACAGCACAACCCTAGCCTCTTCTCCTCTTATCTTGCTTCCCCTCTTTATTTCCAATATTCTCCTAAATTATTTCTCAAAGCTAGAAAGGAAGCAAAGCAAGTAAGGAGGAGGAGAAAGAAGCTAGGAGGTAAAGAGGCTAAGCCTAGGATTATGCTATCCAAACATAAGGTGGGTATTCTCCAACCCTCATGGTTTGTTAGATTGTGTATAGTGTAGTATCTATTCCATGATATGAATATTTTATGTGTGTGTTGATGATTGTTAATAGATGTTAATATATTTTTTGGTAGAATAACTTGGAAATCAACTCTTGATTTTGTCCTGAAATTAGGTCTCAACTCCGAAATCATAACTCTTTGATTATATGAAATTTAAGGCTAAAATTTTTATAGCAGTATCTCGTGCATGTTTAGAACATATCCTCCAAATTTAATAATTTTTTGATAATATTAACTATTTAAATAAAATTCGGAGTCACTGTTGGTTACAAGGAGCATAAGCTGTGGTTTGTCTTGTTCACTACCCCCTTTTTAAAGAATCATATATCTCTAGCGATTTGGTATTCATGATGAAAACTTTATATGTGATAATTATATTCTTCTAGAACATGATCACAAAATTTAATGAATTTTGAAAATCATTTGTTATTTTAAATAAATTTGAACTCACAACTGGTTGACAGTTTATTTGGTTTCTGGAAATTTATGTCTTTCAGTTCTTGATCATTTTGACCTCTTAAATGAAGTATTTTGAGGAAACTCCTAACTAAGAACCTATAGTAGACTCACTGACCTTTCTTTAGAACCTAAGATATCTAAATTCTAAGAAGTGTGTGATTATTAGTGACTTTTATAAGTAGCAAAAACTGTATGTTGGATTTTTAAATTACTGTTTGATGTATGTAAATTGTCACAACATTAGGATCTCTTAATAGACTTAGAAGTATTGTTTATTAACTTTCGAATAATACTATGATGTGTAGTTGGTTACACATAATTATATTAGAGTTTTTTTATAGACATTATGCAACGGAATGATTGCACGTAAGGTGTTTGATAAAATATCTAAATGAAGATATAGGCGTAGTAGAACAATATGCTATGAGAAATAAAGTTACAATTGAGATTTTAAATATAAGGTAGTACATATACATATGTAAATTACATAAGTGTTGCCTATGTGGTATTCAACTAAATGTCTAAATGAAAATATATACACATATTGAATAAAAGGTCTAGTAGATTAATAAACAAGTTATAAGAATGAAGTTGCAAATGAGATCTTGAACATTATGTGGATATGAAATAGTATATTTACTTGTGTGAAATAACTTAGTACATTTTTATGAAGTATAAATTTTCTACAAAGTGTTCGATGTAATGTGCATATGTGTAGATTCATACTTGTGGTGTAATTAGACATTTCTATATGTGTAGGAAAGAATTATAAAGTGTATGTGTATAATTGCGGTGTAGGAAACGTAAAGTAATAACCCCAATTCATGCATAATAGTGTTGTATATTGGGTGTACGAGTTGACACTTGTTTGGATCCAAATAACCTTTAGAACGAGATGAGAAGAGTTCATTAATGATAGTTTTGTTATATGGTGTTGTTGTTCCAAAGTGTCAATTGGTGTTGTTCATTTAAGCCGGAATTAGGCAATGTTTTGGTAAACTTTATGGCATAATTTGGATGGTCAAGTTAGATATTAACATGTGGAACTAGGTTGGAGTCACTTGGTGTTTGACTATTCAATTATGATGTTAATCTAGCAAATTTGATTAGGCTAACATTAGTAATTTAACCTAGAAACTAGAAGTAAGTTCATGGATCCATTAGAATCGGGTAAAGCTAGCAAATTAATGAGCCAGTATAGTGCAACTACATTCACTAATTTTATTTGTATTGCAGTAGTTGTAGGTCATGTAATTGTTGTTATAAGGACATACACTAGTTGGGCGTGTACTCACATGTCAATAGGACACGTGCGTCATTGTTTCGTCCGGGACACATGTGTCGTCGTCTGAGGGATACATGCAGCATTATCTCGTCTGGGACACGTGCGATGTCGTCTCGTCTGTTAGTTTCTAGGATCTAGTGTAAGAACGAATGGTCGGAGCTAGGGGATGGACCCCTAAGTATCCATCTAAAGTTCTTAGTTGTTTAATGAGAACAATGAGCAAGAGTGGGTGAGATGTACGCCGGAGGGTATCAGGGTACTCCACTGGGAGTTCCGCAGGCACACATTTTTCTTCGTAACAACTTTTGATGAGGTATGGAGCAGGTGTAACCCCTATTTTTCTATTTTAGATTTTTATTGTATTTTTATTTTATTTTCTTGATTATTGTATTTGGATTCTTTCTATAATAGAATTTTCGCTATTATTGGATTCATTTATTCTCTTTTGATTGTTCCGTAATCTTTTCTTCAATTTTTGGCTCATTGCAAATTTTGCTCTTTATGGTTTAAGTTTGAATTGTTCCACTCTATGTTCATCTCATTGATTTATGCTTGTTCATCTCTTTTTGGAGCCTAAACCTGTACCTTAAACCCATCAATCTGCAACCCAAAACCCCCAATTTCTTAATCCCTTTAAATACCCTATTAATTAACCCTAATTAACTATCTCTCTCTCTCTTCGCCGCTTTTTCTCTCCCCCATCCCGCTCCTCTTCTTTGTTTCTTTTCCAAAATCCCAACCGCCCAAACCCAACTCCCGTTCCCATCTCCTCGCTGCTACCCCCTCGACCTCGTCGGCCTCGTCACCTCTCATCCCCGACGTCGCCACTCGAACCCATCGCTTGCACATCCCTATCCAATCATCGCCATCGACTTCACCCTCTCCGTTCACCCTGCAACCACCGCTGACCTCTCACCACTTCGTCGTTGTCATCCAAGCCCCGAGCCCCCCGCTATTTCGCCTCCTCTGTTTCGTCGCGAAACAGAGTTTTCTCGTGTCGTTTCCCTTGGTCGCTGCCATCGCCAGCCGTCGCCGCCCTCTTCGTGGTCGTCACTATCGTCGCTTCTTGACCGCAGTCGCCGTCGAGGACTCCCACCATCTCTATCTCTCTGTCGCATTTAAGAAGAAGAAGCCGGAGTGGGTGCAATTGATGTTTGTTGTTTTGTCTGGAGAGGATCTGATCTTGGTGTTTTGTGTTTGGAGTGATCCTGAGTTGCAGTTGGGATCTTGAGTTTGGTGTTTTGCAGTGTGGATATTGGTTTTCGCTGTTTTGGTGTTTTGTACGGGCTCGCACGTGTTTTCTGTTCGTGGTTCATCACCCGGGATTCTCATCCTGTTATTCTATATTGTCATGCCCCGCTTTCGAAAATACGGAACACGAGTACGTAACGTAGGCCCAACGAATGATTAAACACCATCCATAAGCTGTACTAGACTAACTC
The DNA here is from genome assembly GCA_017893485.1 of Hemerocallis citrina. Taxonomy (NCBI): domain Eukaryota; kingdom Viridiplantae; phylum Streptophyta; class Magnoliopsida; order Asparagales; family Asphodelaceae; genus Hemerocallis; species Hemerocallis citrina. Next base: position 127,447,718 of record CM030359.1, on the reverse strand, counting down.
AACAATATGAAAAACAAAGACAACCAAGCAAGAAATATAACCACATGAATCAAAGATAAATTCCAATAATAAATGAGATAATCCAACAATATAAATATCAACATCTGGGATCAAAACAAACTCTGGGTCATAAAGCCCAAAACAAAGTACAAGTCATAACAATATTCGAGAAATAAATCTAGCAAAAAATAAGTTTAAGCAGCGCAGTCCAGTTCCATCTTTAGAAACATTCCTCACCAATTCGTTCGGGGATCGATCCTTCAACACCTGTAAAATCTTGATCTAAAAAGAGAGAAAAGAGTGCCCTTAGAGCAAGTCGTGGGCAGCAAGTAGAGAAAACAAAGAATAAGGAAGCATGTATATCAAAGGAAAAAAGGGACATGATCAAAGACAAAAAGCAAAGCATAGACGGGCAATAATATCAAAGGTCTACAATTAATCACGCATGTAATGAGTGATGTCAAGTCAAGATCAAGAATGAGATGCAGGTTATTAAGTATTTTATTAATCTGTCTGGTGCACGTACTACTGCGTCCCATTCCACAGGTTCGGTGCAAGCACAGTGATCATTTTAGACTGATGGTAAATTCACGAATCGTGTACTCGGCATTGATAACAATTTACATGCAAGAATCAACAATTAATCACTGCAATCAATACTCTTCCTTCCATGTCAAGTGTTCATGCGAGCGAGAAGGCCTTTACCGAGTACATTTTCCGATCATATACTACCAAGTCTACCCATAATTTCTCGGCTTGTTAATAGTTTATTTTTATCCTATGTGCGCATGCAAAAGGGTGTCAATGTTGTATGATACTAAGTGTTTCTAATTCTATGCATTACAGACAAAGCTTGAAGCAAACAAATCATATACGCACAATTCACACAATCAGGACAGTTTGACCTTGATGTACTGAAACATGGATTACGGCCATTACAAAATAGCAAATCTGAATCCTTTGGTACTTACACACGGTTCTAGCGAATATAATTAAGGCATACAAAAGATACAGGAACTAGGGTGAAAACTCTATTCTATTCAGGTTTTATGTTTAGGCAGCATGCAGTAAGTTGTGTTCAACTATTTTTTTCAGGTCAGAGAACTCGTTAATAAAATCTATAAAATTTCTGGGTGGTTCCTACATGTGTTTAGGTTCACCTAGATTTATTTCAGATTTTTCTTTTACTGTTAGCATAGTCAATTGAATTAAGAAACAACAGGATACGCATGCATTTATGAATCTGGAATTTCTAACATGGCTCTACTAAAATGATGATATCTAGAATTCAAATCTGCAAAAAGGGAATGCGAACTAGACATCCGGGGCTACAATTTATGTTCAGCAAGTTATTTCAATTTATGATATTAACGTGGTTGAAAATCTGATTCAAATTGGAACAACTAGCAGTCCAGAAATTGTTTTAACATAAAAGGGAAATAAATAAATCATGCAACCATATATTTCATGCAAAATGGTAATCAAAGTGATCCTAGGTGTTAACTTGCAAATTTCTAATTTTAAGATACAATTATCACAGGCATGGTACCAATTCATCGATCAACTTCAATCTAGCACATTCAATTTAACATGTCCAACTTATCAAGTAGTCCTATGCATGAATCTAGTTATTTAAATGTGCATATGCATGAAGGGACTAGGTTTTAGATCAAAGAGACGGCACGATGTTAAGAGTATGTCGGGTTAGCTCGTGTAAACCCTCGATAAACTTAATGGAATTGTCAAAGCAGTATGATAACAAATGGGATTGGATCTACTTGCAGGGATCAAATAAACTTGAACAAAAGAATAAATTAGTTCAAGAAAAGACTTGTCTATTAATTTGCAGATTCAAATAATAAGAATAACGAGATCAGAATCCCGAGTGAAAATCCCAAAAGAGCACGTTCGAAACTTATGCGAAGAAACCAACAGCAATGCAACAGCAGCAACTCGGGTAAAAGCTCCACAACGGATCGGGATGAACAGCAAACAGCGATTGGGGATCAACTGTGCACACAACACCAAACGGCGAAAACACCCAATGGGCTCTCGTCTTCAACCTTCGGTAGAGAGAGAGAATGGGCAACAGCGATGTGAGGCGACAACGCCGGAGTGGCGAGACGACTGACGACGACGACGGAGGCAACGCTACGGTCAAGAAGCGACGCAGCGGCGAGACTCTGATGTGCACTCTCCATTTTCGCTCGAAAACAGAAAAAGACGACGAAGCGGCCTCGGGGATTGGACGGTGACGCTAGGGATCTACGGTGGATGCGAGGGTGAGCGGTCAAGGATGGCGAAGGCACTGGGGGCATGGAGATGGAGGAATGGCGACAACGAAACTCGGGTGATGGGTTACGGAGAGATGGGTTCGAGCGGGAAACGGTGATGACGGGGTGACAACGGAGGGCGATGAGGTTGCAGGTGGCGAGGAGATGGTGAAGACGATGATGGTGACTGTGGAAGGTGGTCGGAGATGGCAACGGGAGGGGGTTTGGTTGGGTTTAGGTGCAACGAAACAGAGAGAGGGAAAGAGAGAGATTGGGATCGGGGAGAGAGAAAACGGCAGAGAGAGAGAGAGAGAGTGGAATAAATTAGAGTTATTTAATAGGGTATATATAGAGGATTATGAATTAGGGTTTTGGGTTGAGATTTTGTGCGTTTTGGGTATCAGTTTTGCTCCAAAAAGAGAAAAATGAATGCAATGAGATGAGACGAACATAAAAGAGAACAAATCAGACTCAAAATAGAAAGAGCGAAATTTGCAAAGAGAACAGAATCCAACCAAAGAACACAGATCGATCAAGAGAGAATAAAAGAACCCAAGAAAAATCAAAATATACTATAATAAAGGAATCCAAGTAAAATAATCAAAAGAAAACAAAATACAGTAAAATCCGAAAATAGGGCTTACAAATCCTACCCACCTTACAAGAAGAATTTCATCCTCGAAATTCATACAAGAGGTACATAGGCAAACCTCAAAACAAACAAACAAAACAAAGCAGAACAAGCACTACTCAAACAAATAAGGGAACCTATCCCGAATTTCTTCCTCTAACTCCCAAGTAGACTCCCCTGGCAAACGAGGATCCCAAGAAACTCAGACCAACTTGATGACTCTATTCTTTAGCACCTTCTCTCAACGGTCTAAGATAGAGACTGGTCGAATTTCACAGGACAAATCCGGCCTCACAGACAAGTCTGAGTAGTCAACCACTTGACTGTCATCTCTGATGTATTTCCTGAGTTGAGAAACATGGAATACATCATGGACACCCGTTAAAGCTGGCGGTAGCGCGAGCCTGTAAGCTACTTTGCCCACACGTTCCACAATATCGAATGGACCGATGAATCGAGGACTCAACTTTCCTCCACTACCGAAATGGATAACACCTTTCAAAGGCGATACCTTGAGGAACACATGCTCGCCTGCCTCAAACTCTAGAGGTCTCCGACGAAAATCAGCCCACCTCTTCTACCGTTCCTGAGCGGCTTGCAAATGCTTGCGGATCTGAGCCACGACATCAACTATTTTCGTGATTAACTGAGGACCTAAAAGCTTCCTCTTACCGATATCATCCCAACAGACCAGCGATCTACACTCGCACCCATACAAAGCTTCGAATGGAGCAGCCTTGAGACTCGTCTGGTAACTGTAATTATAAGAGAACTTGACCAAGTGAAGATGATCCTCCCACGAATCTCCAAACTGAAGAACGTAGGATTTCAACATATCTTCTAGGGTCTGAATCGTCCTTTCTGACTGCCCATCCTTCTGAGGATGGAACGCTATACTGTAGCTCAACTTAGTACCAAAGCTCTTCTACAAGCTCTCCCAGAACTGAGATCTGAATCTCGTATCTCTATTCGATACGATGCTGACAGGAACTCCATGCAGACAATTAACCTCCTGAACGTACTGCTTGGCAAAACTCTCCATGGACTGACCCACACGGAAAGGAATTAAGTGAGCACACTTCGTCAGCCGATCCACTATCACCCAGATAGCATTGTGACCTTTAGGACTCCTCGGCAAAGCTATCTCAAAGTCCATCGTGATATTCTCCCACTTCCATTTAGGGATAGAAAGAGGTTGCAAAAGTCTTGTGGTTCTCTGATGCTCCGCCTTCACTTAGTGAAAGATTAGGCACTGGGCGACGAATCGAGCCACATCCCGCTTCATACTATGCCACCAGAAATGTTGCTTCAAGTCCCTGTACATCTTGGTACCACCAGGATGAATAGAATATAGGGCCTGATGATCTTCCTCGAGTAGCTTCCGCCTGACTTCAACTTTAGTACACACAACCTAGAGCCAAACCGAAGAGACCCATCAGCATGAACGACCAAATTAGATCTCAAACCAGCTTCTACCTCACTTCAAAACTCCTGCAATTGCTGATCATTCCCTTGGGTTGCCTTGATCTGCTCTACCAAGGAAGACTGAAACTGCAACAACATGAGCTGCCGATCTGATCCGGAAAGCAACACATCCAATCCCAGCCTCCTCATGTCCTTCACTAGTTCCTTCTACTGAGTAAGGAACATAGCAGCAGGCCTCCGACTCAAAGCATCCGGCACCAAATTTACTCTGCCCGGGTGATACTGCAAATTGATGTCAAAGTCTGCCATCAATTCTAGCCATCTCATCTGCCTCATGTTCAACTCCTTCTGCGTAACACATAATTGAGGCTCTTGTGATCTGTGAAAATCTCAACTCTGTCCCCAAGCAAATAGTTCCTCCACAACTTCAAGGCAAAAATTACAGCTGCAAGCTCCAGATCATGCGTAGGATAATTCTTCTCATGAGGTCTCAACTACCTCGATGCATAAGGGACAACCCTACCTCGCTGCATCACACTGCTCCTCTACCCGAAGCATCACAATGGATCACAAAACCACCCGAACTTTCGGGTACAGTCAGCACAGGCACTGACGTCAACCGATGCTTCAACTCGGCGAAAGCTTCATCACAAGCTTCATCCCAGACAAATTTCTGCTCCTTGGTCAAACTGATCAAGGGTTCCAGCGATCTTGGAGAAATTCTGAACGAACTTCCGATAGTAACCAGCAAAACTAAGGAAACTTCGTACCTCAGGAACAGACTTCAGAATAGGCCAATCCTTGACCGCAGAGATCTTCGACGGATCCACAGAAACACCAGCACCCGAAATAATGTGGCCAAGAAAAGCAACCTGATCCAGCTAAAACTCACACTTATTGAGCTTCCCATACATCTGGTTCTCCCTCAAGGTCTGTAGAACCACCTTCAGATACTCAGCATGATCTGCCCTGTTCCGCAAGTACACCAATATGTCTTCGATGAAGACCACGAAAAACTGATTCAAGAACGGCGAAAACACTATGTTCATCAGACTCATGAATACAGTCGGTGCATTAGTCACTCTGAAAGGCATCACCAAGAACACGTAATTCCCATAACTCGTTTGGAAAGCCGTTTTCGGAACATCTTCTGACTTCACTCTGACTTGATGATACCTGGAACGAAGATCCAACTTCGAGAACACTGAAGCACCTCCCAGTTGGTCGAACAAATCTTCAATCTCTGGCAATGAATACCGATTCTTGATAGTAACATTGTTCAACTCCCTGTAGTCAATGCAAAGCCTGCGACTTCCATCCTTCTTGCTGACAAACAGAACTGGGGCTCCCCAATGTGAAACACTAGGTTTGACGAAACCCTTATCAAGTAGCTCCTAAGCTTGCACCTTCAGTTCTGCCAATTCAAACGGTGCCATATGATACGGACTCTTAGAAATAGGGGCCGTACCTGGCTGAACATCAATGCTGAACTCCACATCTCGGACTGGTGGCAGACCGGGCAATTCCTCGGAAAACACATCAAGGAAGTCCCACACAACTAAGGGTGCAACAACCCCATCAGAACCCAGCGACACAAGAGAAACAGCCTTGGGGTCCATCGAGTTGTTGACATGCCCTGACGATGTCTCACCCACATGGAAAACAAACTCTAGTTGACCAGAGAGTCTGAAAGTCACCTTCTTCTTCCGGCAATCAATCACGGCACAAGAAACACCCAACCAGTCCATGCCCAGAATGACATCGAAACTGGAATTGGGAATCACAATCAAATCAGCCGAGAAAACCACATCACCAATCTGCAACGGGCTCTGCTTGCAAAACCTAGAACAGACAATGACACCTCCACCTGTGGTGATATTCCAAGCTACGGGCATAGCATCGCTATCTAAACAATGCTGATTGACAAAGCGAGAAGAAATGAAGGAGTGGGTAGCACCCGAATCAAACAACACATGTGCTGGAAGAGAGAAGACTAAAGTCACACCTAGAAGAAGATCAAACAAAGAATAAGGTGCTAGCAGGATATATACACGAATAACTGTACAAGGGAGGGAAAATAACAAGCAGAAAACTGAAAGAAAGAAAAGAAAGTACAACTACTGTGATATACCTGCAACCACTCCAACATTAACTTCTGCTTCCTCGGGTGTCAAGTTATAAGCCTTACCACGACCTCCAACCTGACCTCCTCTAGGAGCCACATGCCTCTGATCAAAGACTTGCCTCTACGAGGGAAGAGGCGGCCTACCCTGACCACGAGTCGGTGCTCCTAGATGAGCAGCACCAGCAACTGGCGTAGGAGCTCTGTTTCTCAGACAGTCACGAACCATATGCTCACTGCTCCCACACACTAAACACATTCGGTTGGCCATCCTGCAGTCTTCCTTTGAATGCCCAGTCTTATGGCATTAGCCACAAGTCTCAACATTACTCGGGACAATAGGTGCGTACGGCTGTACTCTCGAGGGAGGGAGCAGAACTGGCCTCCAAATAGGTCCTCCAAAAGGTCGAGCAGCAACAGGGTGTGAAACAGTCTGCTGAGGAACACTAAACATGCTGAGAGTCTGCTTTTGGATCCGAGCCGCAGCCAGAACATCAGAATAAGCACGAAGCTGAGGAGCAGCCAAATGGTCCTGGAGGGGAAAACTCAAGCCCGATTGAAATTGACTTCCCCGAACCTTATTAGTGGCAACGAGGGTAGGGGCGAAGCGTCTGAGCCAAGTAAACTCTGCAGTATACTGATCCACAGAACGGTTTCCCTAATTAAGATAATGCACAAATTAATACCGTCACAAGTGAAGTAGGTAACAACAAATGACATTTAAGAACATTATCTAGCTGACCTGAGTTAGGAAAATAATGTGTCGCTCCATCTCTGCCTTGGTGATACTGGGAAAGAACTTCGCCACGAAGCTCTCAGAAAAAGTTGCCCACTCAATGGGTCTCTCCATCCTTTCAGATTCAACACACCACCAGATGTGAGCGAGATCCACCAATTGGATGCAAACCACATCCACACGATCCGCCTCAGCAACACGAGCGGCGACCAGCAGTTTCTCCAACCGGATAAGCCATTTGCTCGGGCTCCAACGGCAACTTAGTACCCGTAAACTTATCCGGGTGCAGGCTAATGAAATTTGCTACCGTACCGGGCCTAGGTGGCAGGGGCTCAGGTGCAAGTCCAGCGACATTCCCATTGGCTGCCAAAGTGGCTCTCATCAATTCATTGTGTTCCTGCTAAAGAGCCATCATCTGCTGAATCGTCTAGAGAATAGCAGTGTTGTCCGGCTGCCCATCTCCCAAACAGGAAGAAGAATTCCCATGAGCCAAAGCCTGAAACATGATTAAAGATAGTCAATACCCAGATTATATGTTGGTTATTATACAAGTATCCATGTAATTATCGTGGTGTGCAAATCACTGAGTTAACCCGGTTAGAGCCAAACTCGACTAATATATCAATCAAAGATAAATCTTCACAAAGTCTGTCACGTTTGACTGATATATTATCCAAAATATGGGTTCTGATACCACTAAAAACCCTTTCACGCCCCGCTTTCCAAAATACAGAACACGAGTACGTAACGTAGGCCCAACGAATGATGTAAACACCATCCATAAGCTGTACCAGACAAACTTAGCAATATGAACAACAAAGTACAACCATGCAAGAAATATAACCACATGAATCAAAGATAAATTCCAATAATAAGTTAGTTAATCCATCAATATAAATATCCAACATCTGGGATCAAAACAAACTCCGGGTCATAAAGCCCAAAACAAAGTACAAGTCATAACAATATTCGAGAAATTAATCTAGCAGCAAATAAGTGTAAGCAGCGCAATCCAGTTCCATCATTAGAAATCTTTCTTACCAATTCCTTTGGGGATCAATCCTTCAGTACCTGTAAAATCTTGGTCTAAAAAGAAAGAAAAGAGTACCCTTAGAGCAAGTCGTGGGCAGCAAGTAGAGAAAACAAAGAATAAGGAAGAATGTATATCAAAGGAAAAAGGGACATGATCAAAGACAAAGAGCAAAGCAAAGACGGGCAATAATATCAAAGGTCTACAATTAATCACACATGTAATGAGTGATGTCAAGTCAAGATCAAGCATGAGATGCATGTTATTAAGTATTTTATTAATCTATCTGGTGCACGTACTACTGCGTCCCATTCTACAGGTTCGGCGCAAGCATAGTGATCGTTTTAGACTGATGGTGAATTTACAGATCGTGTACTCGGCATTGATAACAATAATTTACATGCAAGAATCAACAATTAGTCACTGCAATCAATACTCCTCCTTCCATCTTAAGTGTTCATGTGAGCGAGAAGGCCTTTACCGAGTACATTTTCCGATCGTATACTACAATGTCTACCCATAATATCCCGACTTGTTAATAGTTTATTTTCATTCTATGTGAGCATGCAAGAGGGTTTCAATATTGTATGATACAAAGTGTGTCTAATTCTATGCGTTACAGACAAAGCATGAAGCAAACACATCATATACGTACAATTCACACAATCAGGACAGCATGACCTTACTGTACTAAAAACATGGATTTCGGCCATTACAAAATAGAAAATCTGAATCTGTCGGAAGGTCTAGAAAGTAGACTTCCACACGGTTCCAGCGAATATAATTAAGGTATATAAAAGATACAGGAACTAGGGTGAAAACTCTATTCTATTCAGGTTTTATGTTCAGGCAGCATGCAGTAAGTTGTGTTCAACTATTTGTTTCAGGTCAGAGAACACATTAATAAAATCTATAAAAATTCTAGGGTGATTCCTACATGTGTCTAGGTTCAACTAGAATTATTTCTGATTTTTCTTTTACTGTTAACATGTTCAATTAAATTAAGAAACAGCAGGATATGCATCCATTTGTGAATCTAGAATTTCTAACATGGCTGTATTAAAATGTTGATATCTAGCATGTTACACATCGGAATTCAAATCCGCAAAAAGGGAAAGTGAACTAGACATCCGGGGCTACAATTTATGTTCAGCAAGTTATTTCAAATTATGACATTAACGTGGTTGAAAATTTGATTCAAAATGGAATAACTAGTAGTCCAGAAATTGTTTTAACATAAAAGGGCAATAAATAAATCATGCAACCATATATTTCATGCAAAATGGTAATCAAAGTAATCCTAGGTGTTAACATGCAAATTTCTATGTTTAATATACAATTATCACATGCATGGTATCAATTAATCGATCAACTTCAGTCTAGCACATTCAATTTAACATGTCCAACTTATCAAGTAGTCCTATGCATGAATCTAGTTATTTAAATGTGCATATGCATGAAACAATAGGGACTAGGTTTTAGATCAAAGAGACGACACGATGTTAAGAGTATGTCGGGTTAGCTCGTGTAAACCCTCGATAAACTTAACAGAATTGTCAAAGCAGTATGATAACAAATGGGACTAGGATCTACTAGCAGAGATCAAATAAACTTGAACAAAAGAATAAATTAGTTCAAGAAGTGACTTGCCTGTTAATTTGCAGATTCAAATAATAAGAATAACCGGATCGGAATCGCGGGCAAAAATCCCAAAGAACACGTGCGAAACCCGTGCGAAGAAACCGACAACCAAGCAACAATAGCAACTTGGGTAAAAGCTCCACACTGGATCGGGATGAACAGCAAACAGCGATTGGGGATCGGCTGCGCACACAACACCAAACGGCGAAAACACCCAATTGGCCCTCATCTTCAACCATTGGCAGAGAGAGAGAGAGAACAGGTGACAGCGACGTGAGGTGACGATGGCGAAGCGGCACGACGACTGACGACGACGATGGAGGTAATGCTACGGTCGGGAAGCGACGCAGTGGTGAGACTTCGACGTGCACTCTCTATTTTTTCTCGACAATAGCAGAAGACAACGACGCAGGCCTCGGGACTTAGACGGCGACGGTAGGGATCTGCGGTGGATGCGACTGTGAGTAGTGAGGGACGACGAAGGCACTAGGAGCTAGGAAACGGAGGAACGGCCACGATGAAACTCGGGTGATGGGTTACGACGAGATGGGTTCGAGCGGGAAACGGCAATGACGGGGGTGACAACGGAGGGCGATGAGGTTGCGGTGGCGAGGGGATGGTGAAGACGATGATGGTGACGGTGGAAGGTGGTCGAAGATGGCAACGGGAGGGGTTCGGTTGGGTTTAGGTGCAACGAAACAGAGAGGGAAAGAGAGAGATTGGGATCGGGGAGAGAGAAAATGGCAGAGAGAGAGAGTGTGTGGAATAAATTAGGGTTATTTAATAGGGTATATATAGGGGATTAAGAATTAGGGTTTTGGGTTCAGATTTTGTGGGTTTTAGGTATCGGTTTTTGCTCCAAAAAAAGAAAAATGATGCATGAGATGGGACGAACATAAAGGAGAACAAATCAGACTCAAAATAGAAAGAACAAAATTTGCAACGAGAAAAGAATCCAACCAAAGAACACAGATCGATCAAGAGAGAATAAAAGAACCCAAGAAAAGTCAAAATATATTATAATAAAGGAATTCAAATACAATAATCAAAACAAAACAAAAAACAGTAAAATTCGAAAATAGGGCTTACATATATATTCGAATCTACTAATTAAAATGCAAGTCTCTTCTTGAACTAGTTATTTGTTTTGTTCAAGATTTCTTGGTCTCTGCAAGTAGATCCAGTCCTTTTTGTTTGTGCTGCTATTTGAAATTCTGTTAAGTTTATTGAGAATTTACACGAGCTAACTCGATATACTCTTAACATCATGCCTACATCTTTGATCTAAAATCAAGTCCCCCTTGAATCTTGCATATGCATAATTACCAGAAGAACAACTAGATCCATGTTATAGAATTGTTTGGTGAACTTAATATGTTAGATTGAATTTGATTGATGAGTTGATTACCATGCCTGTGAAATTGCATCTTAAAACTGAAATTATGTATGTTAAACATCTGTTGGCACTTTGACTATTAATTAACATGAATTATATGGTTGTATGATTAAATTGTTGCATATTCATATCAAGATAAATTCTGGACTGCTACGACAGAGAGTTTAGTTTCTAGAATTTTTGACGGATCCAGATTTGCTTTTCTGTAGTAGCAGTAATCTGTGTTTTTGTACAGCTACGTCATGCTGTCCAGATTGTGTGATTTGTGCTTAATTAATATATTTGCTTCTTGCTTTGTTTATAACGAGTAGAATTAGTCACACATGTCATCATACAATATTGACAACTTCTTTCATGCTCACATAGGATGAAATAAAATGATAACAAGCCGGGGTATTATGGGATGACTTGGTAGTGAACAATCGGAAACTGTACTCGGTTGGGCCCTACTGCTTGACCTGTACTGATGACCATAAAATACTGATTGACAATCACTGACATTGAACATTAAACACTGATTACTGGGCTGAGTACACGAACTATGAATTCACCATCAGTCTAAAGAGTACACTGTGTGCTTGCACCGAACTTGTGGAATGAGATGCAGTAGTACGTGCACTAGATAGGATTAATAAATTGATTAAAAACCTGCATTCGTCATTTCATACTTGATCCCATTTACTATCACCAATATTGAACTTGAATTGAAATTATTAAGTGAATGCATGATTAAACATAGACCCTTGTCATTATTGACATTCCTTGATTTTGTTATTTGACATTGATCCCGTCCCTTTTCTTTTGATATATCATGCTCCTATTATTCTTTGGTTTCCTATACTTGCTGTCCATGACTTGCTTTAAGGACATTATTTTCTCTCGTTTTAGATTAAGAATTTACTGGTACTGGAGGAACAATACCAAAAGGAATTGGTAAGCAATGATTCTAGAAGATGGAGTCCAAGATTAGATTGCTTGAATTATTTTATTGATAGAATTTTTTTATTTGAACATTGTCTTGATATTATACCTTGTTTTTGGGCTTTATGACCCGGAGTTTGTTTTTATCGCTGATGTTGGATATTATTATTTGGACTATTTCATTTATCATTGAAGTTGATTCTTGTTTATGGGATTATATCTTATTGCGTGGTTTTGATTGTTCTTTCATATTGTTGAGTTAATCTGGTACAGCTTATGGATGGTGTTTGCATCATTCGCTAGGCCTACGTTACGTACTCGTATTCCGTATTTTAGGAAGTGGGGCGTGATAGGTTTTCTGTGGTATCGGAGAACCAGGTTTGGATAAAATATCAGTCAAACATGACTATCTTTATGAAGGTTTGGCTTTGATTGATATATTAGTCAAGTTTGGCTCTAGCCGGGTTAACTCAGTAATGTGCACACCACGATGATCACATGAACATATAATAACCAACATAATCTGGGTATCTTTTGATCCTTTTGGTCCCTTTCCATTCATTGATTCCTTTCTGGGTATAGTTCCATCCTATTGTACCCGTAATCTTTTCATTCTGGATTCATCCAGTCTTTTTATTCTTGGATGTTATTCCTTTTCCTTTTGCATGATTTTTCATGCATATATCCTGGTAGAACCTTATTCTTTTGTTTGATCTTCTTCTTCTAAGTGTTATTTTAGTCTTCTCCCTTCCAGCTCATGTTTTGTTTGATTCTGGTGCTACCCACTCTTTCATTTCCTTCTGTTTTGTTAATAAGCATAGTTTTGGCTAGCGATGCTATGCCCAGAGTGTAACGGCCCGATTTCCATACACTGGAAAAGGTGACATAATCTTTTCATTCAATTAGCCACAATACACAGAAAAACAAGAAAATTTAAAAAAAATTATTCAACACAATGTATTACAAGTCCGAATGTTATAAAACTGCAATACATTACATCAGTGTTATAGTAATGCCATACAAGACGAAGTATTACAAATTTTCAATAAAAAATTACATCAGAGTACAATGAATAATATATAACACTTGGTTCTTTCACTTGGATGCTTCTCAACATAAATAAATTTACAATTGAAACAAAATCAACACTTTGCTTCTCTTTCCTTGAGTCCTCTTGAATCCTGTACCTGTAAATTTGTAATCCAGTACCTATTGAAGTGGGAATGTCAGTACATATACTGACGCTTTAAGGCTGAAGACTAGCAGCCGATCTCAACTTTAAACAAAATGATTGATGAAAAGAGAAACATGTATATATAATTGATGTGTCAGTGTATGCTATGACTTAGAATCTAATGCAGGATTAACTAATGCAATGATGCTCTTATTCTAATGCAAGCGAGTCTCCAGAATAGTATGCAGCTCATACTACATACACCCGTAACAAGCCGTTTCTCTTCATATATAGGAATTTGAACTCGTGCCATGAATTCTACTCTTGTACTCAACCTGTTTCTGAAGATACAGCGTGACTGATGAGATTGCCCTGAAACGGTCTAATCCCGCCATTCACAGTCATATTGTGGTATCTCCGTTTTCCACTATTGCTCGGCGTACCGGACCTCACTCAAAAATCTGACGAACCCTCAGAGTTAACTACAACACAGGTTAGCTCGGAGCATCTCCTATGGCCCCCTAGCTTATAAACCGTAGTCTATGGCCTGTTCGCCTTTCCTGATATAGAACATGACGGAGTTCTAGGGTCCATCCCCTAGCTCCGACAGGAAATTTTCCACCCATATCATGGCACTTCAGAAATTAACAGATGAGATATAGATCCCGTGCTCCCAACTCTTGAGAAGGCACAGACTGTATCCCTTTGATAGGAAGGGTACAACCAATAACACTACCTACTGTTAGGCCTATAGAATAGGTCGGATCATAAGGTATCACCCTTAATACCAAATCTTTTCCTTCAGCGAAATCTATACTATTATTAAGCAAAGCCCCATTTTGACGGCTTTTTACTATCATGTCCCCATATACATAAAAAGCTAAGAAAAATATATAAGGTTAATTCCGTAATTTTTACTTCACATTTAAAGTCACCATAAAATTTTGTTCCCTTTAAAAATTGAAATTGTCTCTTCCTCTCCCTCCATCGAATCCTTCTCTTGATCTCCCTCCAAGTTGCATATATATACAAAAGGGTGCACTTGACCAACAACAACAACAAGAGGAGCACAACACAGTAACAACACGTGCAATGCACGTAGTAGCGACACAACAGCAAAAGCAGCAATGACAGAAAGTGCGACGGCAATGGCGCTGCGGGGTTCTTCGGAGTGGTGCAAAGGCGAGGAAGGTGGCAGGTGGGTGCCGTGGCGCTCGACGGTTAGCGAAGGCAGGGGCTCGCGAGGTGGGACTCCGGGGTGGCAACAGTCGAGGTGATGAGGATGGAGACGGAGGTGCGGGGATCAGGAGTCGATGAGGTAGTTGTGGTCGGAGGGCGACTGGTGATTGGTTTGGAAGTCGATGGAGGACTGGAGGTGGTGACTGGCGATCGGGGTGATGGAGGGCGGCCGATGGGATGCTAGGCGAGGCTGCGAGCGGCAGGGACGAGGTCGATGGTGGCTCGAGTGGTGGTCAAGGAGCAGGGGTGATGAAGATCAAGGTGGGGACGGTCAACGGGGTGCTGGAGAGGGTGGTCGCCGACTCTGGCGAGGAGGAAGGTGAGTCGAGGCTTGGAGGAGATAGGTTTCGGAGGAAGGAGATGAGTGGTTGGGTTTTGAAGTCGACAGGGGAAGGTGAAGGGACGGCAGAGTGACGAGGTGGCACTGCAGGCGGTGCGAGGAGGATGAGGTGGCGATGATGGCAAAGTTGGGTTGTGCTAGGAGCAGTGCGAGGGAAGGCCGCTGTCGTTGGGTTTCTTCGGAGTCGAAATGGAAGAGGAAGGAAGGTGAAGAGCTGGGGAGAGAGAGAGTTATGAGAGAGGGATTTAGGGTTTTTAATTAATTAAGGTTTGATTAATAGTAGGGATTAATAAAGATGATAAGGATTAGTTGAGATAGATAGGGGATTAGTGGGAGATTCTTGGGATAGTGGTGTAGTTGTTTGGCAGTAAAGTAGGGAATTGAGGGGGTGAACGTGGAGTGGAGGTTGAACTGGTCAACAGGCAAGTAATAGGGGGATTGGGTTATTGGGTTTGGGTAGGATCCAATAAGAGAGGAGTTTAGGTTTAGCCTTGCACAAAATAAAATAAGTAATTATACAAGAGATTATGATTTTAAAAAATGTTGGGTTGGGTCTAGGCTTGGGTTTCTTTTACAAAAGCAACATAAAAATAATAATAAGCCTGGGCTGAAATTGATATGGAGTTTGGGCAAAATATAGAATCATTCAAATAAAAAATAATAAACTTATAGAATGAGATAAGATTTGTATTAGTGTATATAGTCATTTGATAATAGTTACCATTACAATTAATGATTGGAACTTTAATGAGAGATACAAAAATAAATTTAAACAAAACAAATTTAAGAAAACGTAAAACTTTTATGAATAGTCGAAGACACAGAAAATACACAGTAAAATACGTATAGTCGGAAACGGAGGTTCCAGTTACCATAATACCCTCAAAGTTTAAATTTCTTTACGACATTATTATTTATAAAAGTGCAACTCATATAAAATAAAAGTTGGTGCCACTAGGGGTAATTTTTAAAGAGTATGTGATGCGTAATGGGAGGCCTCAGGTTTGAGGCTAGATTATCTCTTAGTATTTACTTAAATAAAAAATAAAAATAAAACGTGCATTGCATGTGCGGATTACTAGTGATAATAAATAAAGATTAAGTAGTAATAGCCATAAGTTACTAACCTAACGATGTCACTAACCCTATACAATCCGAGGGATGACAACAGTACTAACACAACATGCTTGGTCTTAAGTTAGACTTCGCAAGATAACTCTACTAGGTGCTCAACCTAGACTTACCAGAATCCTTGAGGATCCTGCTCATAGCCTATCGATCTAAGACCCTGGAAATACGAACGTATTTGCATGCTACTACCCTGAACTTGGATTCTGTTTTCACTCCCGGTCCGTGATCAACCTACAACGGTTAAGATCCGACTGTGCATGAGGGATGACTTGTCCACAGTCCACGATGAGTAAAATAAATACACGTCTTGATGGTCGATGGCTCCTAGGGCAATGATATCACCCTAGACGAGCACAATAGCTGCGTACCAGCTAATAAGCTACATACGAGCAAAACAACTTATATACGAGCCGACTGGCTATGTATGTTGCAACAATTTGCTAATAATTAGTGTGTGAACTATTTCCCAACATAAACATGCTACTTATGAACACAAGGAACACTTATTACTCATAATCAAGTGTATGATTCAAACTACTAACAAAACTTGATCTTTTATTCATAAAAGCAACATAAATGTCTTATAACACCCTAGAAGCAATTGAACATGCTACTCTTATCGGAATTCAACAAAATTAGGCATTTTAGAAAAGTGAGAACATCTACTACAACACTCTAGTTGACAACATTCTCAAATTCAGTCAATAAGAGGTAGAAAAACCTCGAACAACCTAAACAGCGAGCTTCAGCCAAAAAAGCCAGCTGATGTGACATTGTGAAGTTCATAACTCCTACTCCGCTTATCAGAATCTAACAAAACAGAACATTTTGGAAAGGTGAGAACCTCTAATACAACTCTTTAGTTGACAACCTTCTCAGATTCAGTCAATAAGAGGTACAAAAAACTTCGAACAATCTAAACTGCGATGCTTCAGCCAAAAGGCTAGCTGCTGTGACTTATAAAGGTCATAACACCTACCCCGCTTATCGGAATCTAAAAAAATAGAACAATTTGGAAAGCTAAGAACATCTACTACAACTTTCTAATTGACAACTTTTTCAGACTCAGTATTGGACTCAAAATCCAGCTCCTTGAACACATTTTAATAACAAAAGACAATAGATTTGCTAAAACTTGTGAAGCTCATAACTCTTGCTATCGAAATATAACAAAATTGAACTTTTTGGAAAGGGAAAAACATATACTACAACATTCTAGTTGACCACTTTTTCAGATGCCTTATAGAGCTCAAAATCCAGCTCTTTGAACACATTTTAAGAACAACAAAAAGGACAGCAAATAGCCGAAACATGTAAAGCTTATAACTTTTGCTATATTTGTCAAAATCTAACAAAATTAGACATTTTGGAAAGCTCAGAACATTTACCTACAACTTCCTATTTAACAACTTTCTCAGATTCCGTATGGAACTCAAAATCCAGCTCTTTAATTCAAAGAATAACAAAAATAGCAAAAAATTGAAACTTGTAAAGCTCATAACTTTTGCTATACTTGTCAGAATCTAACAAAATTAGACTTTTTGGAAATCTCAGAACATCTACTACAACTTCCTAGTTAAAACTGCCTTAGATTCCGTATGGAACTCAAACCCCAACTCTTAAATTCAAAGAACAACAAAGACAGCAAAATGCTGAAACTTATAAAGCTCATATCTTTTGCTATACTTGTCGGAATCTAACAAAATTAGACTTTTTGGAAATCTTAGAACATCTACTACAATTTCCTAGTTAAAAACTTTTTAAGATTCCGTATGGAACTAAAAATCTGGCTCTTTGAACACAATTCAAAAAGCAACAAAGATAGCAAAAGGCTGAAACTTGTAAAGCTTACAATTTTTGCTATACTTCTAGGAATCAAACAAAATTATACTTTTTGGGAAGGTGGGAACATGTAATACAACTCTCTAGTTGATAACTTTCTCATATTCCTTATGGAACTCAAAATCTAGCTCTTTGAATACAATACAAAGAGCAACAAGGACAGCAAAAAGCTGAAACTTATAAAGCTCACATCTTTTGCTATACTTATTGGAATATAAAAAAATTGGGCTTTTTGGAAAGGGGAAAACATCTACTACAAATTTCTAGTTGACACTATTTTAGAATCCTTATAGAGCTCAAAATCCAGCTCTTTGAACACATTTTAAGAATAACAAAAAGGACAGCAAAAAGCTGAAACTTGTAAAGCTCATAACTTTTGCTATACTTGTCGGAATCTAACAAAATTATACTTTTTTGGGAAGTTGGGAATATGTACTACAACTCTCTAGTTGACAACTTTCTCAAATTACTTATGGAACTCAAAATCCAGCTCTTTGAATACAATACAAAGAGCAACAGGGACAACAAAAAGCTAAAACTTGTAAAGCTCACAACTTTTTCTATACTTATCAGAATTTAACAAAATTGGGATTTTTAGAAAGGGGAAAATGTCTACTATAACTTTCTAGTTGACCACTTTTTTAGATTCCTAATAGAGCTCAAAATCCAGCTCTTTGAACACATTTTAAGAACAACAAAAAGGAAAGCAAAAAGCTGAAACTTGTAAAGCTCACAACTTTTTGCTATACTTGTCAGAATCTAACAAAATTGGGCTTTTTGGAAAGGAGTAAACATCTACTACAACTTTCTAGTTGACCACTTTTTAAAATTCCTTATGGAACTCAAAATCCAGCCCCTTGAACACATGTAAAAATTAACAAAACAACAGTTTTAGCTTAAAGCTCGCTGTTTTGGTGGAAACATTTATTTAACCTAGTAAATTAACCCAGAAAAATCTACAAAAGTTAGAGCATGGTAGTAAAACATATAAGAACCTCTCAAATTAATTTAGAGTCAAAATTCCAACTTTAGAACAAGTAATTAATTCATAACCCAGTAAATTTTCTACCATTTTTATGTGTGTTCTACCACTTCAATCTTGTATGCCTTTTATTCTAGTGCTTAAACATCATTATGCACATGATTTAGTCCAAGTTCTTCACATAACAAGTAAATAAAACAACAATACAACAACAAATGTGTTGAGAAACCCCCACCCAAAAACGGTTGGAAGAACTAGCTACCTTCTTCTCCTCCTTGCTCCTTGTTCTTGCTCCTCTTCAAGAAAACTTCATGAAAGGAGAACCCATTCTATTTCTTTTGATTTTGATCTCTCTTTCTTTTCTTTCTTCTCATTTTTTTTTACTAAAATAAAAACAAGTAGAAGGAGTAGGAGAAAAAGAAGAGATGGAGTGAGATGAGAAATGGAGAAACAACAAAATGAAATGGGGTTTTTACCCATAGGGTTGGCCGGCCAAGGCCTTTTATAGGAGAGGGAATTGAGTTTTGTGGTTGAGAAAGGAGACAAGTGTTCTCATTCTCATGGTCAAAACAGTTGGAAATCATTTTGCAAATTTAAAATGCAATCACACCCTAATATAATCCTAACCCTTCATTTGATCATGATTGATAAAAAATAAGAGACATTTTTCCAAAATCACATACTACATGATTTCGTACAAACGTACGAAATCGATACAATACATATACACACATATATCTGATGGTTTGTAGCTCAGGCCCCAGTTCTGTTCATCAACAAGAAGGATGGAAGTCGCAGGCATTGCATTGACTACAGAGAGTTGAAAAATGTTACTGTCAAGAATCTGTATCCATTATCGAGGATTGACGATTTGTTCGACCAACTGGGAGGTGCTTCGGTGTTCTCAAAGTTGGATCTTCGTTCTGGGTATCATCAAGTTAAAGTGAAGTTAGAAGATGTTCTGAAAACGGCTTTCCGAACGAGGTATGGGCATTACGAGTTCTTAGTGATGCCTTTCGGAGTGACTAATGCACCGGCAGTATTCATGAATCTGATGAACCAAGTGTTCTCGCCGTTCTTGGATCAGTTCGTCGTGGTCTTCATTAACGACATATTGGTGTATTCTCGGAATAGAGAAGATCAAGCTGAGCATCTAAAGGTGGATCTGCGGAACTTGAGGGAGAACCAGCTGTATAAGAACTTCAATAAGTGTGAGTTCTAGCTGGATCGAGTTGCTTTTCTGGGCCACATTATTTCTGGTGCTGTTTTTTCTATGGATCCGGCAAAGATTTCTGCGGTCAAGGAATGACCGATTCCGAAGTCTGTTCCTAAGGTGTGAAGTTTTCTTGGTTTGGCCGGTTATCATTGGAAGTTCGTTCGGGATTTTTCGAAGATTGCTAGGCCTCTGACCAGTTTGACCAAGGAGCTGATGTTTGATTGGGATGAAGCTTGTGATGAGGCTTTTGCTGAGTTGAAGCGTCGGTTGACGTCAGCGTCTGTGTTGACTATACCCGATAGTTCGGGTGGTTTTGTGATCCACTGTGATGCATCAGGTAGAGGTTTGGGAGCAGTGCTGATGAAGCGAGGTAGGGTTATCGCTTATGCATCGAGGCATTTGAGACCTCATGAGAAGAACTATCCCATGCATGATCTGGAGCTTGCGGCCATGGTTTTTGCCTTGAGGTTGTGGAGGCATTATTTGGTTGGGGATAGAGTGGAGATATTCACATATCACAAGAGCCTCAAGTATGTGTTCACGCAGAAGGAGTTGAACATGAGGCAAAGAAGATGGCTGAAATTGATGGCAGATTTTGACATTAATTTGCAGTATCACCCGGGCAGAGTGAACTTGGTCCCTGATGCTTTGAGTAGGAGGCATGCCTTTATGTTTCTTACTGAGTAGAAGGAAATAGTGGAGGACATGAGGAGGCTAGAGTGGGATGTACTACTTCCTGGATCAGATCGGCAGTTCATGATGTTGCAGTTGCAGTTTTCTTTGACTGAGCAGATTAAGGAAGCCCAAGCGGGTGACCCATAGTTGCAGCAATTTCGGAGTGAAGTGGATGCCGGTTTGAGGTCTGATTTGGTCATTCATGCTGATGGGTCGCTTCGTTTTGGCTCTAGGTTGTGTGTACCTAGCGGAGAAGTCAGGCAGAAGCTGCTTGAGGAAGCTTATCGGTCCCCGTATTCTACTCATCTAGGTTTTACCAAGTACATGGACATGAAGAAATATTTCTGGTGGCATGGTATGAAGAGGGATGTGGCTAGGTATATCTCTTAGTGCCTGATCTGTCAGCAAGTGAAGGCAGAGCATCAGAGGACCGCGGAACTTTTGCATCCTCTTCCAATCCCATAGTGGAAGTGGAAGAATATCATGATGGATTTTGTGATAGCATTGCCAAGGATTCCCAAGGGTAATAATGTTATCTGGGTGATAGTGGATCGGCTGACGAAGTGTGCTCACTTCATTCCTTTCTGTGTGGGTCAGTCTACGGAGAGCTTGGACGAGAAGTATGTTCTGGAGGTTGTTCGCCTGCATGGAGTTCCTATCAGTATCGTATCGGATAGAGATACGAGATTCAGGGTCTCAGTTCTAGGAGAGTCTACAGAAGAGCTTGGGTACTAAGTTAAGCTACAGTACAACGTTCCATCCTCAGATGGATAGGCAGTCAGAAAGGACGATTCAGACCCTAGAATAGATGTTGAGATCCTGCGTTCTTCATTTTGGAGGTTCGTAGGAAGATCATCATCACTTAGCCGAGTTTTCTTTTAATAACAGTTACCAGGAGAATCTAAAGGCTGCTCCATTTGAAGCTTTGTATGCGTGCAAATGTAGATTGCCTGTCAGTGGGGATTATATCGGCGAAAGGAAGCTTTTGGGTCCTGAGTTGATCACGAAGACAGTTGATGCCATGGCTCTAATCCGGAAGCATTTGCAGGGCTCTCAGGATAGACAGAAGAGGTGGGCCGACTGTCATCGTAGACCTCTAGAGTTTGTGGCAGGCGACCATGTGTTCCTCAAGGTATCGCCTTAGGTGTTATCCATTTTGGAGGTGGGGGCAAGTTGAGTCCTCGGTTCATAGGTTCATTCGATATTGTGGAACATGTGGGCAAGGTAGCTTACGGGCTCGCATTGCCGCCAGCTTTAGCGGGTGTCAATGATGTATTCCATGTTTCTCAGCTCAGAAAATACATCAGGGATGACAGTTAGGTGATTGACTACTCAAACTTGTCTGTGAGGCCAGATTTATCTTAGACCGTCGAGAGAAGGTGTTGAAGAATAGAGTCATCAAGTTGGTTCAAGTTTCTTGGAATCCTCACTCGCCAGGTGAGTTGACTTGGGAGTTGGAGGAGGACATTCGTGAGAAGTTTCCTCATTTATATGAGTAACTGTTTTGCTTTGTTTTGTTTTGTCCGGGGTTCTCCCTATGTATCTCTTGTGTGAATTTCGAGGACGAAATTCTTCTTGTAAGGTGGATAGGATTTGTAACCCCTATTTTTCTATTCTAGATTTTTATTGTATTTTTATTTTATTTTCTTGATTATTGTATCTGGATTCTTTCTATAATAGAATTTTCGCCCTTATTGGATTCTTTTATTCCCTTTTGATCATTCCGTAATCTTTTCTTCCATTTTTGGCTCATTGAAAGTTTTGCTCTTCAGGTTTTGAGTTAGAATTGTTCCGCGATATGTTCACCTCATTGATTTATGCTTGTTCATCTGTTTTTGGAGCATAAACCTGTACCCTAAACCCATTAACCTGCAACCCAAAACCCCCAATTTCTTAATCTGTAACCCCTGTTTTTCATTTTGTGTATTTTGAGTGTAATTTTTTTCCCTTGTATTTGATTCCGTTGTATCTCTTTTGGACTGTATATTGGATTTTATTTTCAATATATATATGTTCTCTTATTAATTGATCTATTTTAGTTGAATTCTTGATTTTCTTTGTTCGACCCTGTTTCGTTCCATTTCGATCGAGCTGGTTATTTTTTATCCTTATTATTTTTGTGCACCTATATTATTTTTCTATTATTTTGTTCTTTTTTCCCTATCTATATTATTCTGCTTGAATCCCTAACTATCTACTAAACAAAATACCCAGTTGATTTTCCCACATCGTGTTTGTATTTTTAAACCAATATCAATTCACAAACACTATTTAATCTCTATTGTGTATGCTATTACCTGAATATCCAGACTAACTAACCCACCTATACCCATTTCCTATTCAACTACCCAACCCCCTTTGCCCAAACTCGAACACATCTATTCATTCCCATGCAAACCCGACCCGACCTTTCCTCCATTTGCCGTGCCGCTGTCCCGGTCTCTAACCCTAATTCTTTGCCCTGTGTATATATACTCCAATATATATATGCACCCAGTCGTCCCCTGCCTACCTCCTTTCCTCCGCTCTCAACTCCCATGCTCCCTGTAATACCCCGAATTGTACAATGCTTATATATATATATATATATATATATATATATATATATATATATATATATATATGGGTATATGTATATTGTCTGTATGCGTGTATATGATTGCAGTATTTTGTTTGATTTAGCTATCGTTGGTGTGCGGTTAGGTTTGCGGGGGTGGTTCATGAGGATGACTGCGTTCTAGACAATGCGAGAATGAGAAGGATCGATACTGATATAAACACTAGTTTTTGGTACGATACCTATGCATATATATATATCATTGTATGATACTACGATGGATATATCTTGCGTACACTCGATAAACCTCTAATCTCTCATCTAAGAACCCAATTAAGGACTAAATAGTGTAGCCAACCATTGTACCCCAAACCAAGGGCCAAAGACAATGGTTTCTCACCAAAACCACCCTAAACCTACACCCCCTACACCCTAAAACTGCCCCTCCTCTTTTTCCCCTCTTTCCTTACTCTTTTCCTTCAAAAACCCCTTCATTCTTCTCCTATGTTCTGAAAACTTCAGAACTCAAACCCAAGAAAATAAAGAGGATGAGAGAAAGGAAAAAAAGATTGAAGAAGGAGCTCCCAGAGTGAACTCTTGGAGAAGTGAAGCTCAAAGCCATCATCTACTCTACAATCAACCTAGGGTGGGAAGTTTCTCTAAACATTCTTGTTGTTTCTTTTTGATTTCTTGCATGCATGTGAAGTAGGAGTTAGAATGATTGTTTAGGAGATTGGAACTTGAATTTGAAACTAGAACGGGAATCTTGATCTGCATGTCATTTTATAGAATTTTCCGAGAGCAAACCACAATGAATTTGATGATGAAATTTTTACAGATTGTTCTTTTATATGTCTATATGATCCATGAATTATTTCGGATTTTTATGAGATTTGTTGGTATTTTAATAAAATTCATTTGTGGAATAGTGCCGTAAGGCAGAAGCAGAAATTGTTTACTGTGATACCTGAGATTATTGGATTTTTCATAATTAATTGGAGCATGATATTGATCTGAATTTTCTACCATGTTTTCCCACATATATCTAGACTCTATGGAAAAACCAAGAAACTAATTGGATGATTTTACAGGCATGTTAAAAATTAATCTATCAACAATATCTAGAACTGTGACTGAAGAACAGGATGATCTTTGTGCTTGATTGAACCACGGAGAACTCAGTGTGGACTTGGAATTCGGACATGAAACGTTCTGCATGTTGTTCCTTATGAAGTCTAGTTTTTTTACTGTAAATTTTTTGACTATTGGATGAGTATAGGATTTACGATGGATTTTATAGCACGTACTGTGCTGGATTCAGTCAGATTTGACACCCTGTAGAGATGACACAAATGAAGCTCCTTAGGGGCAAATTCTGGGGAAGTGTTTCTATAGAGTATTGTAGTAGACATCACGACCTTTCTAACAAGATCTATTTAAGGTGATTCCAGCGAGTGGTTGATTTATTATGATTTTTGCAATACTGGACAGAGACCAGGATTGGAGCTGGGTGCTCTGGTTGAGAGAGTCTTAGTGTGTGACTTGGTACACTTGAGAGTAATGTGTGTTTTAGGGAGATCTATTGGCATATTTTGGACTTGTGACCAACTAGAGGATTGTTGAGGACACCCACACCTTTCCATAGAAGTTGGGTTTGTAGCATTCTGATGGGTAGGTACTGACTTATGCTACCAGTAAGGAGCAGCCAGTGCACAGGAAAAATGCACAGACTGAGGTTTGAGAGGACATTTTAAGGACCTAGATGATGGAATTTGAGGTTATAATTAACTAGGAAGTTGTAGCCTAGGTCTTTAACTTTCCGAATTGGGCTTGCGCACCCCAATCGGAGTTGTATCGAGAGAGTTATGATCATTTTAAGTTTCGGGCAGAAACTCCGTAGGTTGCTTAGTCTTGGGTTTTGATTGGGTGTTGTGAGGACCTTTCCTCTGTGTACCATTACAGTTGATAACTCTTTGTCTGGGGATGTTTGGTATCTATTGTTGGTTTTGTTGACTCCCATGGTGGATTTGTGACTCGAGTTAGTCCTTAGGGTAGGGTGATACCCTGCATCTGTCGACCCTAAGTTATAAACTTTCACCGAAGCGTAGGACGTCCGATCCGTGCCATCAAATTAAGTTCGTTACCCGGGAGGGGTGAATGCACAAATTCTTCGCCCGGTGCGGGCTAAGCACATAAGTTCATTACCCGGGGAGGGGTGAACACGCACATTCATTGCCGAATAGGGGTGAATACAGGCCACGATATTGGACAAACTCCAAGCTAGGGGAAGTGGCGAACCGAATTGGTAACGCCAGGGCCAGAGGTCGATGAATAGAATTTTGGAAGCTATCTCATTTCACCCAAGTGTTTATAAGAGGCTAGGATTAGAGTGATGCATTAGGGGTTTGTTATTGCATTAGTACTAGCAGACCATAATCGGGTGTTGTACTCTCCTGTCGTAGGGATACGTTTTTGGTACTCATGATTTAGTCCTCAGGTCTCGTATCTCGATCTGTTAATTTCCAAGGATTGCCGGAGTAAGGAACGGGAGGCTAGAAGGATTTGACCCTTGAGGCCGTCACGTTCCTATGCACGTGGGTTACTTCGTACTTCATACATCAGTATGCGGGTACTGAGTGGCAAACACGACCACAACTTAGGCACTGCAGTGGCGGAACTAGACCGACCAACTGCAACCTCCTTGGGCATGGACAATCTATTAGGAATAGGTTAAGTACAAGAGTAGGATGCATGGCGAGAGTTTGAATCCCTAAATTGTGGAGAAAGACGGCTAGATTTGGGGGCGTATGTAGTATGGGATGCATTTGTTCTCCAAAGTCTTGCTTGCATTAGAGTCAGACATGTGATTTGTTGTATCTAGTCGTAGGATCATGGCATACCTACTGCACTAAAATCTGAATCCATTAAATCCTTGTTTTGGCACATCACTTTTCTCTTTGCATAAAATTTCGGTTGTGAATGTAGTTTAGAGGATTGCTGTTATTATCATCTTTGCGTCAGTCGAAGTACTGACGTTCCCCACCTTTTAGGTATCGACTCCTACCTTTCAAACAGGTATAGAAATATCAGAGTCGCGCAGCAGAAGCCTCAAGCCGAGGAGCAAGTCCCAGGGGAGCCGATGGGCCACTAAGCGAAGTTCGGTAGTAATCGGTCGATTGCCATTCCGGGAGTTAGCTGATAGCTTTACCTAGTAGAGTTTGTAAATATTTATAATAAGTTGTAATGAGTGGATGTAATTTGTACTCCTTGTCCAAGAACAAGATATCGGTGGTAATTAATGATGTAATGACTCATTGGCAATAAAAAGTTGTTTTAAAATTTCTGTGTTATTAGTGTGTTGAGATGCATTTGAAGGAAAAGATTCTGGTGAGCATCACGGATGTCCGGTAACAGGAATCCGGGGCGCTACAGAGTTGGTATCAGAGCTGACTTCAAATAGCAATCTAACACAGTAGAAAATTTAAAATCTTAAAATGCCAATTAGAGGTAGCGCTATGCTCAGACAACACAATATGTATCTGCGATTCCGGAACTAAACCCTGTTTATGTTTTGCAGATGGTGTTCGAAGATATCTTCAACCAGGATGGTGTTTTGCAGATGATGACGATGGAGGAAGAAATGAGGGAAGTGCTGCAGAAGACTGAAGGTGAGGAGATCTCACCTCCACCATCGCTAGACCCAACTCTGGTGCAGCAGAGGATAGCCATCGAGTATCTGGAAATGAAAAAGCTGGGGGAACGCAGGGATAAGGCGATCCGTCAGACCCAGTAGCAGATCAAATCTCATCAGGCACAGATAGCACACCTGAAGAAGGAACGAAAGCAACAAACAGGAAATAGTTTCGCTCTAGGTAGCACTTCATGCACCCCATATTATAACACATTGTTGCTACAACAAACAGTTTCGCTTTAGATTTCATAGTGGACCATAGAGGGCAGTGTACTCAGGGATCAGAACAAAAATAGGAAACAGGTTCATGAATCAAAACAGGTACACGAATCATCGATTCATACATCAACGGGTTCATGAATCAACAGGTACACGACCAACAAGTCCGTGCATCAACAAGTAACAGGTACACGACCAACAGGTCCGTGCATCAATAGGTAATAGGTACATGAACCAACAGGTCCATGCATCAACAGGTAACAGGTACATGAACCAAAAGGTCCATGCATCAACAGGTTCATGTATCAACATGAATCAAAATGGAAAACACGGGCCCCCTTCCGAGTACAAGTTTCTGAATTATCCACTATTCAATCTTTCCCTTAAACTCCGGCTTGGTTATTTATTATTATAATCAGGCATGCATGTATGTGTCGCAAAAGAAAGCAAGGATAACAGGATATAAATATTTATCAGGTTCAGGGTGCAAGATAAACAAATACAGGTACAAGATAACACACAACAGGGTAAAACAACTAGTTTTCTAATGCAGGGCAGTAAGATAGTGTTGTACAGAAACAGTGATTCCCGCTACTACAAACACCCAAATCTGGATCCATCAAAGGATCTGGAAAATAGACATCCGTACAAATCCAGCAAGTATAAATAAGTCATATATTTATTCACATAAACATAACTCAAAACTAGTTTGAATACAGAAATTAGGTTCAGCCAGAAATCAGGAAAACGAATTCAAGAACAGGAAAACAGCATGAAAACATCATAATAAATTCCAGAAAAAATCTAGGGTATTCCCCTATATGTCTAGCATCAAAATATAAACTTTTATAATATTCTAGTAAAATTAGTTTAGTCATAAAAAATAAGAAAACATCAAAAAATGACACTTTGGAAAATCTGGAATTCCCAACACTGCTGTACGAAAACTAAGATATCTCGCAACCAGTGAAATGAAATCCAAATCCGCCAAAGGGAGATGAAAATAGAAAAAATATATTAACTTTCATATTTCACAAACATTTTTCATACAGTAAAAGGTATCATAGTGAAAATAGGGTTCTTTACAGATCATCGAGTAAAATACAGTAAGTAAAGATTTCATAAACATGCCTGAAACATCACATAAAACTTATCAATAAAATTCACCAAAATTCTGGATAATCCTAACTTGATAAAGAAATAATAACTAAAGTTTCAAATGAAAATAAAATGTATAGCACGGTTCTTGAAAATAGTTTGTTATCAAAATTACCAAAAAACAGAATCTAGAAAAGATCGACACCTCTGTACTAAAATAGTCATAACTCAGTCATACGAAATCAAAATCAAGTAGGTTCAGAAGGGTTTGAAAATAGATGAAATTATCTAAAACACATATTTTATATCGAAATTAAGATACTGATTTTAACCCAGTCGAAAACAGCAAACAAAACTGAACATCGACACAATACAGATTTCTCCCTTAAAAACAAAACCAACATAGATTCAAGAAAATTGATCCAAAAACATCCAAACTTGAAATAAGGTCTACCAAGTGTCTAAAAATCATAAATTAGGGTTATTAACATGTCCATGCCAAGAGTATCACATGGGTCTCAACCAAATCACGAATTCTCACATACATAATCAAAATTCAAGAACGGATAAAACATAAGTTAATTCATGTCCATATTGTGTCGTGAGTCATCTACGGTCAAATTTTCACAATAGAGACGAAACCCATCAAGCAAATCACAAACAAAGAGTCGTCTCTAGACCCAACTACACTATAGGTGAACTTTTTGACTTGTATCAAACAAATGAATTGGAGTACAAGTTACTTACCTGAAGGACGACGAGAAAAACACAAGAGCAAGAATAATGGGACAGATCCCGGGGCACGAACACAACGAACCCAAGAACCGAAAGCGAGCCAAACCCACGAACACTATTGAAAGGAGATTGGATCAGATCGGAAGGCTCTGATCGAAGATCAAGATCAAGATTGAGATGTGATCAGTATCTTGATGATGACGATAATGATCAGGTCAGATCGACGATCGGACGGTCCATAATCAAGCAAATCAAAGAACTCCAGGATGATGATAATGCGATCCAACGGTCCATAATCAAAGATGATAATCAAGATCCGAAGGTCCAAATTCAAAGTGATCATCAAGATGATGGATGAGATCACGAACCAATCGAACGGCTCCAAACAACGATGATCAAACCCTCCATGATCAATATGATCAAAAGATCAACGGCTCGGATCCATTTGATCAAAACTCACATGATCAAGAATCCAACAGACGGCTCACAATAAAAAAGATCAAAACCCCTGATGATGATGATCATGATGCGATCAATGGCTCACAACAGAACTTGATCAAACAAATAATAACCCACCAACGCAACACACTCTGGCTTGGCTGCGGTGGGGGCACGCCGGTGAGGGGACATCGGAACAGGGCTGAGCAGTTGGACTGAGGGACCCGTTGTGCTGTCGCAGGTGGATGCAGTCGCGACCTGGCTTGGCGCGCACAGGGGGACAGTGCACAGTGGCTGCGCTGCGACGGGGTTGCTGACGTTGCAGTCGCACGGCGTAGGAGGGGAGACTGGGAGGACAGGGCAGGGGGTTCGGGATGTCGGCATGGCTGGTGTTGCGACGTTGCTGTGCCGTGGTCGCTGCAGCACGACAGGAGGGCGACGACACAGGGGAGAGGGTTGTCCCTGGGTGGAGTCGCGGCAGATGGGAGAGCGCGCACTGGGCTGGCAAAGGATGGTGAAGATGAAGCAGCGGGTGTAGGGAAGAGGAAAGGTCTGTATATGGGTAATATATAGGGGATGATTTAGGGTTGGGGTGAACAACAGTAACGGGTTGGGGATTTCTGGTGTGGGTAGAGTTTAGGTAAATGGGTTTGGGTATTAATAGGATTCTAATGGGTTAATGGGTTTAAGTGAATTGGGTATTTAAAATAGGGTTTTAATAGAATATAGGGTAAAATAAAATACCCAATAAGAAATTAAATAGGTTTGGGTTTTAGGAAAATACAATAATAAATAAAATATACAATTTACGATTTTATAAAAAATACTAATAATAACAATAAAAACAATACCAATAACGATAATAATAATAATAATAACAGTAATAATAATAAGAGAAATAATAACAAAACTAGGAATTGTATTTCAGTATAAAATAATAGAAAATAGTTACAATTTAAAATTATTGATCGAAAATAGATTTTAAAATAGAAGATCCAAAAAAATACATTTTGACAAAATAATTTGAAAACCGAAAAAATAATTTGTGAAATTTTTTAAAATACAGAAAATACACAAAAATACATTTTTGGAAAAATAGGGTTACACTGATAGACAGACAGAGAGAGTCAACAGGATTCTTGAAGACATGTTGCGGGCATGCATTTTGGACTTCGGAGGAAGTTGGGAGAAATACCTAGCCTTGGTAGAGTTTGCTTACAATAACAGCTATCAGTCAAGCATTGGCATGGCCCCGTATGAAGCTTTGTATGGTCGAAGATGCAGAACACCAGTTTATTGGTTCGAGGTAGGAAAGTGGCAGATGTATGGGCCAGAAATCGTACATCAAACGTCGGGACAGATCGAGCTTATTCAGAAAAGGCTTCAAGGAGCACAAAGCAGGCAGAAGAGCTATGCAGACAACAGCCGAAGAGAGTTGGAATTTGAGGAAGGTGACTGCGTACTTCTCAAGGTGTCGCCGA
This sequence comes from Hemerocallis citrina, assembly GCA_017893485.1. NCBI lineage: Eukaryota > Viridiplantae > Streptophyta > Magnoliopsida > Asparagales > Asphodelaceae > Hemerocallis > Hemerocallis citrina. The sequence continues at coordinate 127,416,725 of CM030359.1, read as the reverse complement.
CGAATGGAGTTATCAGATTCAGAAAAAGGCGGGAAGTTATCTCCGAGATACATTGGACCACACAAGATTCTGAAGAGTATTGGTAGGATGGCTTATAAGTTAGAGCTACTGGCAAAGTTATCTCAAGTGGATGATGTGTTCCACATCTCTATGCTACGGAGGTATGTGCCGGATTCAAGCCATCAGTTGCAAGAGGTTCTGAAAGATTTGCAGATAAATCTTTCCAATGGAGAGCAACCAGTCAGGATACTTAATCATTAGGACAAGGTACTGAGAAACAAGGTCATCCTAATGGTCAAAGTTCTCTGGAAGAACCAGTTCGTGGAGAAGCCAGGTGGGAGCCAGAGAGCCGCATGAAGGCTTTGTATCCGGATTTGTTTTAGATTTTTTCTGTCTTTTTTTTCTCCCACTAGGGATGTTCTGGGGACAGAACAACACTAAGGAGGGAGTAATGTAATACCCCGGATTGTACAGTGCTTATATATATATATATATATATATATATATATATATATATATATTGGTATATGTTTATTGTCTGTATGCGTGCATATGATTGCAGTGTTTTGTTTGATTTTGTTATCGTTGGTGTACAGTTAGGTTTGCGGGGCGGTTCATGAGGATGGTTGCGTTCTAGAAGATGCGAGAATGAGAAGGACCGATACTAGTGTAAACACTAGTTTTTGGTACGATACCTATGCGAATATATTATTAAATGATACTACGATGAATATATCATGCATACAGTCGATAAACCTCTCATCTCTCATCTAAGAACCCAATTAAGGACTAAATAGTGCAGCCAACCATTGTACCCCAAACCAAGGGCCAAAGACCATGGTTTCTCACGAAAACCACCCTAAACCTAGACCCCTACACCCTAAAACCGACCCAACCCCCCCCCCCCTTCCCCTCTATTTCCTTACTCTTCTCCATCAAAAACCCCCTCATTCTTCTCCCATTTTCTAAAAATTTTAGAACTCAAACCCAAGAAAAGAAAGAGAAGGAGAGAAAGGAAAAAAAGATTGAAGAATGAGCTCTTGGAGTGAACTCTTGGAGAAGTGAAGCTCAAAGCCGTCATCTACTCTACAATCAACCCTGGGTGGGGAGTTTCTCTAAACCTTCTTGTTGTTTCTTGTTGATTTCTTGCATGGATGTGAAGTAGTAGGAGTTTGAATGATTGTTTAGGAGATTGAAAGTTGAATCTGAAACTAGAACTGGAATCTTGATCTGCATGCCATTTTATAGAATTTCCCGATAGCAAACACAAGGAATGAATTTGATGATGAAATTTTTACAGATTGTTCCTTCATATGTCTAGATGATCCATGAATTATTTCGGATTTTTCTGAGATTGTTTGGTATTTTAATAAAATCCATTTATGGAACAGTGCCGTAAGGTAGTAGCAGAAATTGTTTACTGTGATACCTGAGATTGTTGGATTTTTCATAATTAATTAGAACATGATATTGATCTGAAATTTTTACCATATTTTTCCATATGTGTCTAGACACTATGAAAAAATCAAGAAATTAATTGGATGATTTTACAGGCATGTTAAAAATTAATCTATCAACAGTATCTAGAACTGTGACTGAAGAACAGGATGATCTTTGTGCTTGATTGAACCATGAAGAACTAAGTGTAGACTTAGAATTTGGACATGAAACCATTTGCATGTTGTTCCTTATGAATTCTAGTGTCTTTACTGTACATTTTGTGACTATTCAATGAGTATAGGTTTATAATGGATTTTATAGCTCGTACTGTGCTGTATTCATTCAGATTTGACACCCTATAGAGATGACACAAATGAGGCTCCTTTAGGGCAAATTCTGTGGAAGTGTTTCCTTAGAGGATTGTAGTAGACATCTAGACCTTTCTAACAAGACCTATTTGAGGTGCTTACGATTTTTGCAATACTGGACAGAGACCAGAATTGGAGCTGGGTGCTCTAGTTGAGAGTCTTAGTGTGTGACTTAGTACACTTGAGAGTAATGTGTGTTTTAGGGAGATCTATTGGCATATTTTGGACTTGTGACCAACTTGAGGATTGTTGAGGACACCCACACCTTTCCCTAGAAGTTGGGTTTGCAGCATTCTAATGGGTAGCTAGTGACTTATGCTACCGGTAAGGAGCAACCAGTGAACAAGAAATACATAGGCTGAGGTTTGAGAGGCCATTTTGAGGACCCAGATGATGGAATTTGAGGTTCTGATCAACTAGGAAGTTGTAGCCTAGGTCTTTACCTTTCCCGATTGTGCTTGTACACCCTAATCGGAGTTGTATCGAGGGAGTTATGATTTTTAAGTTTCGGGCAGAAACCCCGTAGGTTGCTTAGTCTTGTGTTTTGACTGGGTGTTGTGAGTACCTTTCCGCCGTGTACCATTAGAGTTGATAACTCTTTGTCTGGGGACGTTTGGTATCTATTGTTGGTTTTGTTGACTCCCATGGTGGATTTGTGACTCGAGTTAGGGGTGCCATCAAATTGACGTCCGAGCCGTGCCATCAAATTGAGTTCATTACCTGGGGAGGGGTGAACGCACAAATTCTTTGCCCGGTGAGGGCTAAACACATAAGTTCATTACCTGAGGAGGGGTGAACACACACATTTATTGCCGAATAGGGGTGAATACAGGCCACGGTACTGGACAAACTCCAAATTAGGGGAAGTGGCGAACCGAACTGGTAATGCCAGGGCCAGAGGTCGATGAACAGAATTTTGGAAGCTATCTCATTTCACCCAAATGTTTAGAAGAGGCTAGGATTAGAGAGATGCATTAGGGGTTTGTTATTGCATTAGTACTAGCAGACCATAATCGGGTGTTGTACTCTCCTGTCGTAGGGATACGTTTTCGGTACTCATGATTGAGTCCTCGGTCTCGTATCTCGATCTGTTAATTCCAAAGGATTGTCGGAATAAGGAACGGACGGCTAGGGGGATTTGACCCTCAAGGCCGTCACGTTCCTATGCACGTGGGTTACTTCATACATCAGTTCATTGCCCGGGTAGGGGTGAACGCACATATCATTGACGTTAGGGTACCAGGTAGGTACGGGTACCGGGTAGGTACAACGGTCTTCCGACCACATTCAACGTGGCTTTCTGAAGAGGTCCGTATGCGGGTACTGAGTGGCAAACATGACCACCACTTAGGCACTGCTGTGGTGGAACTAGAACGACCAACTGCAACTTCCTTGGGCACGGACAATCTATTGAGAAACGGTTAAGTACAAGAGTAGGATGCATGGTGAGGATTTGAATCCCTAAACTGTGGAGAAAGACGGCTAGATTTGTGGGCGTATGTAGTATGGGATGCATTCGTTCTCCAAAGTCTTGCTTGCATTAGAGTCAGGCATGTGATTTGTTGCATCTAGTCGTAGGATCATGGCATACCACTGCACTAGAACCCGAATCCATTAAACCCTTGTTTTGGCACATCACTTTTCTCTTTGCATAAAATTACGGTTGTGATTGTAGTTTAGAGAATCGCTGTTATTATTAGCTTTGCGTCAGTTGAAGTACTGAAGTTCCCCACCTTTTAGGTATCGACTCCTACCTTTCAAACAGGTGCAGAAATATTAGAGTTACGTAGCAGAAGCCTCAAGCCGAGGGGCAAGTCCCAGGGGAGCCGATGGGCCACTCAGCAAAGTTTGGCAGTAATTAGTCGATTACCATTCCAGGAGGCAGCTGATAGCTTTACAAGTGGAGTCTGTAAATATTTGTAATAAGTTGTAATGAGTGAATGTAATTTGTACTCCTTGTCCGAGAACAAGATATCGGTGGTAATTAATGATGTAATGACTCATTGGCAATAAAAAGTTTTTTTTAAATTTCTGTATTGTTACTGTGTTGAGATGCATTTGAAGGCAAAGATTCTGGTGAGCATCACGGATGTCCGGTAATGGGGATCCGGGGCGCTACACTCCCTCTCCCTCTCTCTCCCATCTGGTTATCTCTCGACCACCCCTTGCTCCTTCGCCTACGCCATTGGTCCCCGTCTCCTCACTGTGCGCCCTGCCTTCTTCCCGTCTCTGTCGCTGTCGCGCGCTCTACAGGCAGCCAACTCTTCCGCTCTGTCCTATCTCGGTCGGTGCCAGGCTGAGGAGCAACGACAACCCCCTCCCACCCTGCCCCCCCACCACTGGCCGTCGTTCTCTCTTGTTCTCTCATCGTTCTTCGTGCTCTCTCTCGTGCGTGCGTTGTGTTCGTCGAGGTTGTGCGTGCTCGCTTGTGTTTCGGGCTCATGCTTCTCTCGTTGGTTCGTGGTTTTTCGTTCGTTGAATTTGTATGTGGGATCGTTCGTGGTTCGTTGACAAGTAACTTGCTTGGAGTCATTTTCGTCATCGGTTAAGGCAAGTAACTTGTACTTAATTTCTTTGTATGATACAAGTCATAAATTCCGCATGTAGTGTAGCTGAGTTCAAGAGACAACTCATGTGTAATGTTTTTTTTATGAGTATTTTCACTATAGTGCTGCTGACCATAGTTGCCTCACGACACAAATTTGACATGAAACAACTTATGTTTTGACCGTTCTTGATGTGATTATATTTATGGAATAATTATTATAAATCATGTGTTTGTATGGATCCATGTGATAAACTTATTGAGGACATGCTATATATCCTATTTCATGTTGTTTGGACACTTAGTAGACTCTATAACATGTTTGGTTGTGTTTGGAACGAGTTTCATATGTTGTATGTTAATTTGTTGTTAAGAGGAAAACATTTATTTTGTTGATGATCAGTTTTGATCGCTATTTTAGACCCAAGGTCAGTATCTTAACTTCAGTATTAAACATGATTTTTAGAGAAGTCCGTCTTCTTTCCAAACTCTCTGACCTTGGTCGATTTCGTTTTTGTTTGTGTGAGATATGATTGTTTTACTACAGAGGTGTATTTCATTTTCAGATTTCGTTTCTTGATGATTTCGATGTCTAAACTATTTTGATACTAGTGCTAAACATATTATTTTGATCTGAAATTTTGGTCAGTATTTCTATACCTATTTGGGGATTACCCAGAATTTTGGTGGATTTTGTTGATGAGTTTTATATACCGTTTCATGCTTGTTTATAAAGACTATTCTTGCTGGATTTTTTTTGCTTTTCTGTGAAGATTTGTATTTTCATCCTAATTCCTTTTCTTGTAGGAAAAATATTTATAAAATATTAAAGTTAGATTATTTTTTTTATTTTCATCTACCTTTGACAGATTTGGATTTCGTTTCACGGTTTGCGAGATATTACATTTTTCGTACAGCAGTGTTGGGAATTCTAGATTTGCTAAACTATCGTTTCTTGATGGTTTCTGATTTTTGTTGACTGAACTAATCTTACTGTAAAATTATGAAACTTTATATTTAGGTACTAGACATAGAAGGGAATACCCCAAATTTTTTTTGGATTTATTTGAGATGTTTTGATGCTGTTTTCCTGACTTTGAATACGTTTCCTGATTTCTGGCTGAACGTATTTTCTGAATTCAAATTAGTTTTTAGTTATGTTTTTGTAAAATACTATATGACTTATTTATATTTGCTGGATTCGGTTGGGAGTCTATTCTCTTTATCTTTTGACAGATTCAAATTTGAATGTTTGTAACATTGGGAATTTCTGTTTTACTACAGTATGGTCTTGCTGTCCTGAACTAGAAATTTAGTTATTTTATTCCTTTATGCGTTATCTTGCACCCGTACATGTTTATCTTGCAACTTGAACTTGTTACATGATCATGCCATGTTATTCGTGATATGTTTTGCACACCTACATGCTTGTTTGACATTTATAATAAATAACCAAGCCAGGGTTTAAGGGAAAAATCTAATAGTGGATAATTCAGAAACGTGTACTCGAAAGGGAATCCACTGATCCTACGTGATTACTTGATACATGATACTTGAAACGTGATTACTTGACACTTGCACGCAAGACACGTTACTTGCCACTTGCACAACTTGACACGTGATTACATGATACAGGATACATGATACTTGGAGCTTGAAGCACGATACTTGATACTTGTTCCTGAGTACACTGCTCGATATGGTCCACTATGAAATCTAAAGCGAAACTGTTTGTTGTAGAAACCATGTAGTAAAAAGCGGGATGCATGAAGTGCTACCTAGATAGTAATCACTACAAGACTTGATACATGATAGTTGAACATGATACATGGTTACTTGATACTTGACTACATGATACATGAGACTTGATACATGACACATGCTACATGTCTACATGATACTTGATACTTGATGCTTGTTTACATGATACTTGTTCACTTGATACTTGATACATGCTAGTTGTACTTATTCACCTTACCATACTAGTTGTTATATATTATTATCATGCCTATTCCATGTTATTAGTTAGTTTTCCTATGTACTTGTATCCTGCATTACAAGCGGCCCGTAACTTGAATTGACGGGAGTTTATTTTCTTTTTCCTATCCCTGCAATTGTTAAATTGCAGATTTTGGAGAACAGGTTCCAGATGGTATTGGTGATATGAAGTATTATTGCTGGAATTGCTATTATTATTTCTTATTTCTTGCTTGAACCATTCTATCTTGTACTTGGATTTATTCTTGTATTTAGGCAATGTGACCCAGGATATTGACTTATTCAGATCATGATTATTTGAGATTAATATATTTTGGTTTTCAATATTCTTATTGGTATTTTGGTTCATATGTGCATGTTGGTTGATTCTTTTGCTTCCGACTCTGATTATTCTTGTGAATTGTTCTAAAGATTCTTGAACAGCTTGTGGATGATGAAAATCATTCGCTGGGCTTTTGTCGCGTATCCGTATTCCGTATTCCCTTTTGGAAAGCGGGGCGTGATAAGGTTTTTTTTAGTGGTATCTGAGCTCAGGTTTGGCTAATATATTAGTTGCCTAATATATTAGAAAAGCTTTGCTCAAACTGGGATCAGCTCAACATTTCACCAACCATGCATGCATAAATGAATTATTATCAACCTTGATCTGGATGCTAATCGTTTTTGGTTTTGTACAAACTATGGCTCATGGTGGTTCTTCTCGTATCCCGGGTGATCAGCATGAGCGTGAGGCTGTCACCGCTGTGCTTGAGCTCTTGATCAACATGCAGCAGAACCACAGTGATTTGGTAATGGCTGTTTTGGAAGCCTCTCAAGTTCCTCCGCCCGCTGCACCTATGCAGGCCGTTCTTCCTCCCCGTCTGGGAATAGTCACGGACTTTATGAGGCTGCATCCCAATAGGTTTTCAGGCACTGAGGCACCTTCGGAGACTAACAGTGGTTGATTAGGACAGAGCAATTTCTTTTGGCAGCTAGAGTGGCAGATGCAGATAGTGTGGATGTGGTGGCCATCCAGTTGGTGGACTTGGCTCATATCTGGTGGAGGTCTGAGTCCGAAAGGCTCAAACGACCGATCACTTAGGCCACTTTCACTAGGAGCTTCTTGGAGAAGTTCTTTCCTAGCAGCACTAGAGTTCTGATGGAGCAGTAATTCCGAGCCCTGAAACATGTTGGTCGTTATTTCTGGTAATGGAATTTTGTTACATATTGTTTATGCAATGTTGTAATATAAGACTTTCTTGATATAGGGCTCCAGGTCTGTGAATGAGTACGCAGCTGAATTTAGGAGACTTAGTCGCTTCGCAGCCGTTCTTTTGGCGAACGAAGAGGATAGGGCTCGTAGGTTCATTTTGGAGCTTGAGCGAGACATCAAGGTGCAGCTTGTCTCTCTTTGCTTGCATACTTATACTGAGCCTCTTGAGGCAGCTAGAGTTCAGGAGCAGGCTAGTGGTGGATTGGCTCCTTCTCAGCGGATTGTTCCGCACCCAGTTGCTAGGTCTTTTGTTGGGCCTGTTCGGAGACCTGTTCCAGCCCCTCCGGTCAGGACAGCTCCTTACTCTTCTGTGGGTCCTTCGAGAGTTGGTTTTTGCGACTTTTGCCATCTTCCAGGGCATGAGCGCAAGGATTGCTGACGTGCCAATCGTCGCTATTTTGGATGTGGTGCTGCTGACCATTCAGTGCAGGATTGCCCGCAGTTGGCTCCTCCAGCCAGGGGTCCAATTCAGCCAATCGCTGCAGCTCGTGATCCAGTTAGACCACCGCTTCCTCCGCAACGCCAAATTGTCGGTTAGAGGACCGGTGCTCTCAGGAGAGAACATGCTTTCAACCTGACTGCTGCAGATGCTGAGTCAGCTGAGGGTGTGGTTGCAGGTATCTTTTGTTTTTGTTGTTTTATTGTTCTCTTTTTGTTTCTTTATTTTTCTTTGCTTTATGTCCTCCTGTTTATCTTCTGCATTTTGTTTTCCTCATCACTGTTCAACCATTCTTTTCTTTGCCTCTTTGATTTCTGTCTTAGGTTTTGTTCGTGTTTGCACCTTCCCAGCTCATGTTCTTTTTTATTTTGGGGCAACCCATTCTTTTGTCTCCTCTCGATTTGTCGCTTGCCATCAGTTGGAGTGCAGCAACATGTCAGAGGCTTGGAACATTGTGATAGGTGGTGGAGTTGTCATTTGTTCTCGGGAGTGCAAGAAGTGTCCCGTAATTATTGGAAGCGCAGATTTCAAAGCCAATCTGATTGTAATTGGGAAAAAGGATTCGACGTTATTCTGGGTATGGATTGGTTGGGTGAAACCCTTGCCATTATTGTTGTCGTGCCAAGAAAGTTGTGTTCCGATTTCCAGATCGTGCAGAGTTTGAGTTCCATAATGGGGAGTCTTCCCTTGGCCGAGCTGCAGTTGATCAGTAAGTTTGTGCGATGGAGTTGCATTCAGGCTGTGAGGCTACGTCTCTAGTAGTTCGGGATTTTCTGAATGTCTTTCTAGAGGAGTTGCCTGGCTTACCCCTTGATAGGGATGTGGAGTTCAGTATCGAAGTTCAGGCAGGTACGATGCCTATATCGAAGAGTCCCTACAGGATGGCACTGGTTGAGTTAGCAGAGCTTAAGGTGCAGATTCAGGAGTTGCTTGATTTGGAATTCATCAAACCCAGTGTTTCGCCTTCGGGTGCTCCAGTCTTTTTTGTCAATAAGAAGGATGGCAGTCATCGACTGTATGTGGATTATCGGGAACTCAACAGTGTTACTGTGAAGAACCGGTATCCGTTGCCCAGGATCGATGACTTTTTTGACTAGTTGAGTGGGGCTGCTGTTTTCTCGAAGTTGGATCTTCGTTATGGTTATCATCAAGTCAAGGTGAAGGTGACTGATGTGTAGAAGAATGCTTTCAGGACCAGATATGGCTACTATGAGTATTTTGTAATGCCGTTCAGAGTTACGAATGTGCCGGCTATATTCATGAGTCTTATGAACCGGATCTTCTCTCAGTTCTTAAATAGATTTGTGGTGGTCTTCATTGATAATATTTTGGAGTATTCTCGGAATCGGGAAGATCATGCTGAGCTTCTTAGAGTGGATTTGCATATTTTGAAAGAGAATCAGCTCTATGGAAAACTCGGCAAGTGCGAGTTTTAGCTCGAAAGGGTTTCATTCTTGGGGCACATTATCTCAGGCAAGGGTATTTTTGTGGATCCTGCCAAGGTTGAGGCTGTGAAGGATTGGCATGTTCCTAAGTCAGTTTCTGAAGTCAGGAGTTTTCTTGGTTCAGCTGGCTATTATCGAAAATTCATCTAAGATTTTTCGAATACAGCAGGACCGTTGACTAAGTAAATTGGGAAGGACCAGAAGTTTCGTTGGTCTGATGAGTGTGGTGTTGCTTTTGCTGAGTTGAAGAACAGATTGACGTCAACGCCTGTGTTGACTATTCCAGCTAGTTCAGGCGGATTTGTAATTTACTGTGATGCTTCTGGTAAGGTTCTTGGAGCAGTTTTGATGCAGAAGGGCCGAGTCGTTGCGTATGCATCGAGGCAGTTGAGGTCGCATGAGAAGAACTATCTGACTCATGACTTGGAGTTAGCGGTAGTGATCTATGCTTTGAAGCTGTGGAGACATTATTTACTTGAGGACCGAGTGGAGATCTTTACAGACCACAAAAGTCTCATGTATGTCTTCACCCAGAAGGAGTTAAACATGAGGAAAAGGTGTTGGTTGGATCTTATGGCCGATTATAACATCAGTTTGCAATACCATCTTGGTAAAGTAAATTTGGATCTAAATGCTTTGAGCAGGAGACCGGCAGTTATGTTCTTGACTTAGCAGAGGGATTTGATTGAGCAGATGAGGAGGTTGGAGTTGGATGTTTTGTTGTCGAGTTCTGATCAGAGTTGTTTTGTGCTCTAACTGCAGTCGTCTCTTGTTGATCAGATAAAAGAGGCGCAGGCTGGTGATGCACAGTTGCAGAGTTTTCGAGCTGTGGTTAAGTCTGGGTCCAGGACGGACATGGTTATTCATGCTGATGGATCGCTTCGTTTTGGGTCCAGCTTATGTGTCCCAAAATGTGAAGTTCATCAGATGTTGCTTGAGGAAGCCCATCAGTCATCCTATTATATCCATCCCGGCGGTACTAAGATGTATCGGAATTTTAAGCTTCATTTCTGGTGGCATGGTATGAAGAGAGCTGTAGCTCAGTTTGTTCCTCAGTGTTTGATCTGCCAGCAGGTTAAGGCAGAGCATCAGAGAACCATTGGACTTCTTCAACCGCTTCCTATCCCAGAGCGGAAGTGGGAACACATCACTATGGATTTTGTGACTGCTTTGCCGAGGAGTCCTAAGGGTCATAATGTCATTTAGGTGATTTTCGACCGTTTGACGAAGAGTGCTCACTTCATTCCTTTTCATGTCGGGCAGTCTGCTTAGAGCCTTGCTGAGAGGTATATGCAAGAGGTTGTTAGACTTTATGGGATTCCAATCAGTATTGTATCCGACAGGGATACGAGATTCAGATCTCAGTTCTGGGAGAGCCTTCAGAACAGTTTGGGAAGTAAATTAAAGTACAGTACAATTTTTCATCCCCAGACTGATAGTCAGTCGGAGAGGACCATCCAGATTCTTGAGGACATGCTGAGGTCCTGTATGCTTCAGTTTGGTGGATCATGGGAGGACCACTTGCATCTCGTAGAGTTCTCATAAAACACCAACTTTCAAGCCAGTATTAAGGCTGCTCCGTTCGAGGCACTCTATGGGCGGAAGTGCAGATCACCAGTGTGCTAGGATGACATTGGTAAGAGGAAGTTGTTGGGTCCAGAGTTGATCACCAAGACAGTTGATGCTGTGGTTCAGATCAGGAAGATTTGCAAGCAGCTCAGGATAGGCAGAAGCGATGGGCCGATGTCCTAGGTTTATTGGATCGTTTGAGATTTTGGAGCGAGTAGGCAAGGTGGCCTATCGTCTTGCATTGCTGCCAGCGTTATTAGGAGTGCACGATGTTTTTCATGTCTCACAACTCAGGAGATATATCCGAGATGAGAGCCACGTGATCGACTATTCTGAGTTGACTGTTCAGCCAGATTTGACGTGTTAGATTCCGCCAGTTGCTATTGTGGATCGGCGGGAGAAAGTACTTAAGAACAAGGTCATCAAGTTGGTTCGTGTTGTTTGGAATCCTCACTCGTCCGGTGAGCCGACTTGGGAGCTGGAGGAGGAGATTCAGTAGAAGTTTCCTCATTTGTTTGAGTAGTTTTTGTTTTGTTTTTTTGGTTGTTTTTGGGGTTACCCTATGTATCTTGTTGGAATTTCGAGGACAAAATTCTTCTTGTTAGGTAGGTAGGATTGTAACCCCAGTTTTTTATTTTGTATATTTCTGAGTGTATTTTCTTTTTCCTTATATTTGATTCCGTTGTATCTCTTTTGGACCGTACATTAGATTTTATTTTCAATATATATATGTTCTCTTATTCTTTTGGCCTCTTTTATTTGAATTCTTGATTTTCTTTGTTCGTCCCTGTTTCGTTCCATTTCGATCGAGCTGGTTATTTTTGATCCTCATTATTTTTGTGCACCTATATTATTTTTCTATTATTTTGTTCTTTTTGCCCTATCTATAATATTCTGCTTGAATCCCTAACAATCTACTAAACCAAATACCCATTTGATTTTCCCACATTTTGTTTGTATTTTAAACCAATATCAATTCACAAACACAATTTAATCTCTACTCTATATGCTATTACCCTAATACACAGACTACCTAACCCACCTATACCCATTTCCTATTCAACCAACCCCCTTAGCCCAGACCTGAACCCATCTTTTCATTCCCATGCAAACCCGACCCAACCTTTCCTCCATTTGCCGTGCCGCTGTCCCCTTCTCTAACCCTAACTCTTTGCCCTGTGTATATATACTCCAATATATATATATATGCACCCAGTCGTCCCCTCCCTACCTCCTTTCTGCCGCTCTCAACTCCCGTGCTCCCTCTCCCTCTCTCTCCCGTCTGGCTATCTCCTGACCACCCTTTGCTCCTTTGCCTACTCCATTGCGCCCCGTCTCCTCACCGAGCGCCCTGCCTCCTTCCTATCTCTGTCGCTGTCGCGCACACCACAGGCAGCCAGCCCTTCCGCTCTGTCCTGTCTCGGTTGGCGCCAGGCTGCGGAGCAACGACAGCCCCCCCTGCGCCCCCCAGGCCGTCATGCTCTCTTGTTCTCTCGTCGTTCCTCGTGCTCTCTCTCGTGCGTGCAATTTCTTCATCGAGGTTGTACATGCCTGCTTGTGTTTCGAGCTCGTGCTTCTCTCGTTGGTTCGTGGTTTTCCGTTTGTTGGTTTTGTTCATGGGATCGTTCGTGTTTCGTTTTGTTCGTTGGCCGGGAATCCGTTCTTGTTACTCTTTCTTGGAGTCATTTTCGTCATCGATTATGGCAAGTAACTTGTACTCAATTTCTTTGTCTGATACAAGTCATAAATTCCGCTTGTAGTGTAGTTGGGTTCTAGAGACAACTCGTGTGTGATGTATTTTTGATGAGTATTGTCTCTATAGTGGTATTAACCATAGTTGCCTCACAACACAAATTTGACATGAAACAACTTAGGTTTTGACCGTTCTTGATGTGATTATATTTGTGGAATAATTATGAGAAATCGTGTGTTTGTTTGGATCCATGTGATATACTTGTTGTGGACATGCTATATGCCCTATTTCATGTCGTTTGGACATTTAGTAGACTCTATAACATGTTTGGTTGTGTTTGGAACGAGTTTCATATGTTGTATGTTGATTTATTATTAAGAGGAAAATCTATATTTTGTTGATGATCAGTTTTGATTGCAATTTTAGACCATATTAAGGCCAGTATCTTAACTTTAGTATTAAACATGATTTTTAGCGAAGTCCGTCTTCTTTCCAAACTCTCTGACCTTAGTTGATTTCGTTTTTGTATGTGTCAGATATGATTGTTTTACTACAGAGGTGTATTTCATTTCCAGATTTCGTTTCTTGATGATTTCGATGACTAAACTATTTTGATACTAGTGCTAAACATATTATTTTGATCTGGAATTTTGGTTAGTATTTCTATACCTATTTAGGGATTACCCAGAATTTTGGTGGATTTTATTGATGAGTTTTATATATCGTCTCATGCTTGTCTATAAAGACTATACTTGCTGGATTTTGTTCACTGTTCTGTGAAGATTTATATTTTCACCCTAATTCCTTTTCCTGTATGAAAAATATTTATCAAATATGAAAGTTAGCTTATTTTGTCTATTGTCATCTCCCTTTGGCGGATATGGATTTCGTTTCACGGTTTGCGAGATATTACAGTTTAGCTAAACTATAATCAAAGTTAGCTTATTTTTTCTATTACGTTTCACGGTTTGCAGTGTTGGGAATTCCAGATTTGCTAAACTATCATTTCTTGATGTTTTCTAATTTTTTTTTACTGAACTAATATTACTGAAAATTTATGAAACTTTACATTTCGATACTAGACATATAGGGTAATACCTCAGATTTTTTCTGGATTTATTAGAGATGTTTTGATGCAGTTTTACTGACTTCGAATACGTTTCATCATTTCTGGCTGAACGTATTTTCTGGATTCAAATCAGTTTTGAGTTATGTTTTTGTGAAATACTATATGACTTATTTATATTCACTGAATAAACCCAACTATATAAACCCAGACACAGAGGCCCTGCGCTCCTCCCTGTGCGCATCCCCCTACGCTGTTTCGACAACCAGGACATCCAATCCTGCCCCCGTTCACCCATCTCCCCCTCTCATTGCGGCGCTGTCCAAGGGCCACACCGCGCCCTCTGAGCCGTTCACCTCCCGCTCTCTCTCTCTTCAACCTATCTTTGTCGCTTGCGTCACTGCCCTCTTACTACGGCGCAGCCAGGCAGCAGTCACCGTTCCCCGGCATCCCCCTCCTCGTCGCTCTCGGCGGACTGCAGCAACGACAGCAGTCACAGTTGCTGCCGTCATCTCATCATCTCGCCGTGCGCTGCCCTCGGTCGATAACAGCAACAACCCTAGACGTTGTTCTTCTCCGTCAGTAGCAGCTCGCGGCAACAGCGACAGCTCCGTCGCCGTGCCGTTGCCATGCCGGTGCCGTCGTCCCTCGCCGCTCTCTCTTTGTGTGCGTGTGTGGGTTGTTCATTGTTCGTGGGATTGTGAGCGTGAGTTCGTTGTTGGTTGTGTTCGTGGGTTGTGGTTCATTGAGTTTATTGGAACGTGTGCTCTTGGGGTTCGTCCATTCGTTCTTGGAGTGTTTGGGTTCGTAGTCGTGTTCATGGGTTTTGCTAGCTTTTGGTTTGTGTGGTTCATTTTGAGTTCGTTCGATTGTGTTCGTGCCTCAGGAATCCGTTCCCGTTATTCTTGTTTGGAGTCATTCTCGTCTTCGGTTAAGGCAAGTAACTTGTACTCAAATTCCTTTGTATGATACAAGTCAAAAATACTGCTTGTAGTGTAGTTGGGTTCTAGAGACAACTCGTGTGTGTGATGTATGTTTGATGAATATTGTCTCTATAGTGATTTGACCATAGTTGCCTCACGACACAATATTGACCTGAAACAACTTAGGTTTTGTCCGTTCTTGATTTGATCATGTATGTGGGATTTTGTGAGAATTTGGGGTATTTGTGGAGAACCATGTGATAGACTTGTTTTAGATATGTTAATTACCCTATTTCATGATGTTTGGACACTTGGTAGACTCGATTTCACGTTTGGTGGTGTCTGGATCAAGTTTCGTTGGATCTATGTTGATTTTGGTTTTTGAGGAATTTCTGTATTTTGTCGATAATCTGTTTTGATCAGTAATTCAGACCATATTAAGATCAGTATCTTAATTTCATGATTTGTAGTGAAATTTGTCTTCTTTCCAACCCCTCTAACCTTAATTGATTTTGTTTTCATATGTGTGAGATATGACTTACTATAGAGGTGTAGATCATTTCTAGATTTCGTTTCTTGATGATTTTGATGACTAAATTATTTGGATACTTGTGCTACACATATTATTTTGGTCTAAAACTTTGGTCAGTTTTTCTTTACCTATTTAGGGATTACCAGAATTTTGATGGATTTTATTGATGATTTTTTGTGCCGTTTCATGCCTGTTTACAAAAGCTATACTTGCTGGATTTTGTTCGCTGTTCTGTAAAGATTTGTATTTTCACCCTGATTCCTTTTACTATATGAAAAATGTTTGTGAAATATGAAGATTATTATATTTTGTCTATTTTCATCTACCTTTGGTGGATTTGGATTTTGTTTCACTGTTTGCGAGATGTAACAGTTTTCGTACAGCAGTGTTAGGAATTCCAGATTTGCCAAACTACCGTTTCTTTATGTTTTCCGAAATTTGATGGCTAAACTAAACTTGCTAGAAAATTATGAAACTTTATATTCTATTACTAGACATAAAGGGGAATACCCCAGATTTTTTCTGGATTTATTTGTGGTGTTTTGATGCTGTTTTTCTGACTTTGAATACGATTTTCTGATTTCTGGCTGAACGTATTTTCTGGATTTATATCAATTTGAGTTATAATTTTGTAAAATACTATATGACTTATTTATTTTTTCTGGATTCGGGTGGAAGTCTGTTTTCTAGATTCTATGACGGATTCAGATTTGGATTTCTGTAGTAACGGGAATCACTGTTTTAGTATTGTACTGTCATGCTGTCCTGAATATGAACATACACTGTTTTGCTCGTTTATGTGACTGTCTATCATCTATGCGTACTTATTTGTTACACTAGACCTGATACTGATTATACTATGTTAGTTTGACACTGTTTCATGCTTATACATGCCTATTTGAGAATAATAATAAATAATCAAGCCAGGGTTTTAATGGGAAAGATCTTGTAGTGGATAGTGCAGAAACGAGTACTCGGAAGGAGACTTGTGTTTCCTGTATTACATGTTTACCGATCAAGTTAATTTCTGTTACTGATTAAGTTTACCGATCAAGTTACCGATCAAGTTTACCGATCAAGTTACCGATCAAGTTTACCGATCAAGTTTACCGACCAAGTTCTATGATTTTGTGAATACCCGAGTACACTGCCCTGTATGGTCCCCTATGAAATCTGAAGGGAAACTACTTGTTGTTGCAACCATGTGTTATAATATGGGGCGCATGAAGTGCTACCTAGATAGTAATCAGTACAAGACATGACACATGATACTTGAACATGATACTTTAACATCATACATGCTTACTTGATACTTGATTACATGATACTTGATTCTTCATACTTGTTCCTGTTTACGTGATACTTGTGTCATTTGACACTTGATTCATGCTATTTACACTTGATCACCTTGCCATGCTAGTTGTTTATTTTGATATCATGCTTATTCCATGCTATTAGTTAGTTTCCCCACGTACTTGTATCCTGCATTACAAGCGGCCCGTAACTTGCAATTGATGGGTGCCTTGTTTTCTCTTTTCCTCTTTCCTGTAATTTATTAAATTGCAGATTTTGAAAATCAGTTGCCAGATGGAATAGGCGAGATGAGATATTAGTTGCTGGAGCTCTTGCTACATTTATTTATTTTCCTGTTATTCATGAATAATTTAATCGCTACTTGGATATTTATTTTGTACTTAGGCGATGTGACCCAAGGATTATTAACTTGTTCAGATCTGGTTTATTTGAGAATTATAAATTTGTTTCAAGTAAACTTGTTGGTATCATGATTCGATTATACATGCCTGGTTGTTTCTCTTGCTTCCGACTCTGATTATTCTTGTAAAATGTTGCAAAGATTCTTGAACAGCTTATGGTTGATGAAAATCATTTGTTGGGCTTAGTCACGTATCCGTATTCCGTATTCTTTTGGGAAGTGGGGCATGACAAAGAAGCTCCAATCTTCCACTCCAATTCCTCCTCGAAATCTGCACCGGAATGGAAACCGAAACTTACAGCAAGGGAATAGTGAACCTTCTTTCTTTGTTTCTGTTTCTCTTTTTAATTTTTCTGTTGTTGGAAGGTAGGAATGGGAGGGGGGTTATTAATAGGATTTAATTAATTAGTATAAGTTAATTTAATTAAGCTACTAATCCTAATTAACTACCCTCTAACCCTCTTACTCCACTCACCCTCTCTCCAAGAAATTGCCCGGTCAAAACGTATTTCATGCTGTTGGATTTTGGTGTGCAATGCACGTGCACGTGCGTGCTACGTGTGTGCACACAATTTATTAATAGTTTTTATTTAAATTAAAAGTATAATATGTAGTATGTATATAATGAAACTAGTTTAATGTAATTAAACTTAGAGTTTTCATGTATGAAACAAAAATAAACATACACACTTCATAAATTTTATTTTAAAAAATAATACACCCAACACGTGCACTGCAAATACGTGCGATGCACGTAAAAACAAATATTCAAAAAGATTTCATTAACGAAGAAATAATTAATCGGATTATAACATATGAAAAATATTTATTTTGATAGTGTTACGAATATTTCGCATAACGGTGAAATTTACATAATTGACACGTGTATTGAAAGCACGTTCATTGTACGTAAGAATGTAAGGATTAAAATAAATGTTTAAGTTGGATAAAAGTAGGATAAAATGAGTTTTGAGGATATCAAAAATGTATAAAGAATTGAAATACAGAAATGCATAGAAAAATACGTTACAAATATTCTTCATAATAGTACGAAATACACGTGCATTACACGTGTGGAGCAAAATTGTCATAACTCATTTTTGCGAGGTGTTATAGGACCCTCATCTGAAGTTAGTGTGATAAAGGGTCCAGAATGATCTGGGAGTCAGATATTCCCCAGTATTCCCGGACGAGGAATGAAATAGGCCCCAGAAGGATCTGCGGAGTGGGACTATCTCCAATATTTCGGGATGAAAGCAACACACATGGGAAGTTAGTGTGATAAAGGCTATAGAATGATCTGCAGAGTGAGATATTCCCCAGTATTATGGGACGAAAGATGAAATAAGCCCCAGAAGGATCTGTAGAGTAGTATTGATCTCCAGTATTCTGGGACGAGAGCAACACTCTGGGGAAGTTAGTGCGATAAAGGCTCCACAATGCTATGCGGAATGAGATATTCCCCAGTATTCTGGGACGAGGGATAAAATAAGCCCAGAAGGATCTGCGTAGTGGGATTGATCTCCAGTATTCTGGGATGAGAGCAACACTCATGGAAAGTTAGTGTGATAAAAGCTCTAGAATGATCCGCAGAGTGAGATATTCCCAGTTTCCTGGGACAAGGGATAAAATAGGTCCCAGAATGATATGCAGAGTGGGATTGATCTCCAGTATTCTGAGAAGAGAGCAACGCTTATGGGACAATTTTGAGATGAGGGATCCAGGAAGACCTACAGAGAAAGGTATTCTCCAAAATGATCTGTGAATGGAGATTGACCTACAATATTCCCGGGTGAGAGTCAATACTCACAAGATGTTGGAGTTAACATAAAGATGGGTTGTATAGTGGGAAGGAATTGGACCTTGTTATGAGAAAATTCTGAGTTAACTGATGTTCATCTCCACTAGTGTAGTTCGGAGGACGAACTATTCTAAGGAGAGAGAGATGTAATATCCCAAAAAATAATTATCAATTATTTTGTACAAAATAGATTTCACAAGAACATTGTCGCACGAGTTCATTAATTTTGTCTCAACTAATGGTGTATTTTGTTAGAAATTGTAATTTCTATTTTATGAGACAAACAGTTAAGTGTCAACAAACAATATGAATTTTATGGTTGAACTCAACCCATTTGAACATAATGAGCTAGATTCATATAGACAACCATAGACTCAACTATACTAACTTGCTATGCACACATGCACATCTATTATGTGGACGGATCATGAATCTAGTGTCATATGACACATGAACATAGTACAAAGTGTGATCAAGGGTAGCCAATATTTTTGGCTTGTGTAGGCTTAAGCTTAGGTGTACCTAGGTTGCTTACGTGTAACCCTAGGAGGTATAGGTATAAACCCTAGGATGGATGAGGTGTACCCTAAGAAGGGTTATGTGTGCCCTAGGGTTGCATATGTGTAACCCTAGGAAGGGTTATGTGTAACCGTAGGATGGATTATGTGTTGAATATGTATGGACACTAGCCAACACAGGCCACCATTCTTGACCTAGGGTTTGATATGTGTATGGACACATGGTAGCCATATATTACATATGTGTGACACTTAAGCAACCCTAGCCCGAACCGTAGAAAACATTAACCCTAGAACACTCCACACCAACCCACACAACTCTGACCCTACCCCTTGGCCGACCATATCTCCCCCTTTCTATATATATGGGTGAAGACATGAAGAACCCTAGCTCATTTTCATCACCATACTACCATACTCTACTTCATTTCCAAACACACAATTAGTTACCCTAAAGTTCTATTGGCTAATTGGAGCAAGAATAAGGAGCGGAAGAAGCTAAGTAAGCTAGGAGGAGGAGATACAAGCTAGGAGGAGAACATATAGCAAGTATGGTGTTGAACTCTCCAACATAAGGTGGATGTTCACTTAATACTTTGTATGTTATTTTCATGACTTGATTGATAGTTTGATGAAGTTTATATATAAATTGTTGTGTGTATATTCATGTTCATAACACTATGCAGGTAGAATTGTGGTGTATGTGAGAAAAGAAGTTATGTAGACGAGATTGCTAATAGACGGAATTGTTAGAAAAGA
Source organism: Hemerocallis citrina (assembly GCA_017893485.1). Lineage (NCBI taxonomy): Eukaryota > Viridiplantae > Streptophyta > Magnoliopsida > Asparagales > Asphodelaceae > Hemerocallis > Hemerocallis citrina. The sequence goes on along the minus strand of CM030359.1, from coordinate 127,396,663 downwards.
AAAATGTAGTTTTGTGAAAATTAAATTAAAACCGCTAGGTTGAATTCTAGGATTTTCATATTGGATTCCAAATCTTGGAACAATTGTGTAAGAATATTAGGGTTTTATTGTAAAGTTTATGCAACAAAAATTTTGCACGTACGGTGTTCAATAAAATTTCAGAATGAAGATGTATGCATATGTGAATGACAAAGGTCTAGTAATCAAGACAAATATGGATAATTATTATTGTACGTAAGGTGTTTGATTATTTGTATATTTATATGCATATGTAAATATGGATATGTAAATATGGATAATTATGCATATGTAAATATGGATAATTATTATTGTACGTAAGGTGTTTGATTATTTGTATGAATGAGAAGTTGAGTAATTAAGACAAATAAGGATGATTATTAATTCATATAAGGTGTTCGATGATTTACCTCAGTAAAAAAAGTTCATTACGATTTAAAGGCTATGAGAAATGGATTGCAAATAAGGTAGGTAAATATGAATTAGTACATATACATATGTGAATTAACATAGTGTGGAAGAAATTGTAATAAGCATGATTGCCTATGAAGTTGTTCGATGAAATGCATGTATGGTATAATAAAAGAAGGTATGCATTGCGAAGGATTGAACCCTGTAATGAGAAAGCTTAATTGGGGAGTATGTAGTATGAGATGCATATGTTTCCAATCAAGTGTGCATTTGAATAAGAGCATTGTAAGCATTTGAATTGAGCATTAGATTCTAGGTGATGGCATACACCGACATTTTTGTTTTGTATTACTTTCACATTTTTCCTGCATCAATATTGATTATTGAGGATTTGGGAGATCGCAGGTTTCATCCTTATTGGATCAGTTGCATAAGACTGACGTGCCCACAGTTGGTTAGTTTGCAGGATTGCCTGATCGTGGGAGCAGAAAATTCGAGTTGTGGAACATTCAAGGGGAGAATATAGTTTCCTTGTACAATATAATTTATTGGGGGTAATTCAAGGTGTAAAATTTTTGTAAGACTACATTGAACATTGTAATAGTGTTGAATATAATAGAACGTTTTTAATTTCCTGTGGTTTTCTGTGTTGTGTTCTCATTTGAAGTAAAGATCCCGGATTTTGTCACGAAGGATAATTAAGATTTAACTTGTTTGTTATATGGGTAGTGGAGGGGAGTTTATGAAATATGTAATCTATTTTGTATCTTTTTGTAAGAGGACATGTAAATATTTATCGAACCAAAGCCTGTATTTTGTTTAATAGTGGATCTTCTCATCATTTGTGTCTAAGACATTTGCTACAAAGTTAAAGTTTATTCATCAAGCAATTACTGATTTATCCTTGGAGGTGGCTATTCCATCGGGAGCTACTCTTGTTGCTAATGAATGGTATAAAGACTGTAAGCTTCTATTTGGTGGAGAGACTCTCAACGTAGATATGTTGGAATTGGAATATGTGGGAGTAGATGTAATAATTGGAATGGACTGTATGTCAAAGCATAAGGAGACCATCGATTGTAAGAATAAGAGCGTGACCATGGCGATGCCCGGAAAACTAGAGATTGTATTTCAAGGAAAAAGAAAGTGTGGTGAGATTCTAGCAGCTGTAGCTGAGATCGAAGAGCCGGAGGAAATTAAGAACATACCTATTGTATGATATTTTTCACTCGTCTTTTTGGACGAGTTAACTGGATTACCCTCACAGAGATGTAGAATTCAATATCACGATTCAGCCAGGCAGTACACTGATATCAAAGGCACCATACCGAATGGCACCAGTACAGCAAAAGGAAGTTAAGCAGTAGATTGAATTGCTATTGCAGAAGGGATTTATTAGGCCTAGTGCCTCACCTTGGGGAGCACCAGTGCTACTTCTCAAGAATAATGATGGGTCAATGAGGATGTTTAACGACTATCAAGAATTGAATAAGGTCACGATTTAGAATAAATATCCACTTCCCAGGATCAATGAATTGTTCAATCAACTTTAGAGACAGCTGTGTTCTCAAAAATTGACTTGAGGTCAGGCTACCATAAGTTTGTTGTTAAGGAGGAGGATATACAAAAGGCGGCTTTTAGGAATCGACATGGCCACTACGAGTTCTTGGTAAAGCTGTTCGGAGTAACAAATGCTCCAGCTATTTTCATGGATTTGATGAATCAAATTCTACGGCCACATATTGACTCATTCGTTGCAATCTTCATAGATGACATTCTGGTGTACTCAAAGATGGCGGAGGACTATGCCAGACATCTAACTGAGGTGCTGAACAAACTACAGGAACATAAGTTGGATGCAAAGTTGTCCGTGTGAATACTGGAAATCTGAAGTTGCATTCCTTGACCATATTCTTTCTAAGGAGGGAGTGGTCACTGATCTGCAAAAGGTTGAAGTTGTGAATGGTTGACCCCAACTAAAGACAATGAAAGAAGTCAGAAGCTTTTTGGGTCTAACCGTGTACTACAAAAGATTCATCAAGGACTATGCCAAGATAGAAGTACGACAAACCAAGAAGAATAAAAGTTTTGAATGGACTAAAACATGCGAGAGCAGTTTTCAAGAGTTGAAGAGCTAGTTAATTTCAACACCAATATTTGTCTTACTTCAAGCAGATAAGGGGTATGTGATCTACAGTGATGCTTCACACCAGGGTTTTGGGTGCGTTTTGATGCATGAAGGAAGAGTTATAGCCAATGGTGCAAGGCAACTCTGGTCATATGCGAAGAACTACCACACACATGATCTAGAGTTGGCTGCAATATTTTTCGCCTTGAAGATATGACGACATTATGTCTACGTTGAAAAAGTGGTGATGTATACTGATCATAAGAGCTTGAAGTAAATATATCATCAGAAGGATTTGAACCTACAACAGAGGTGATGGTTGGAAGTATTAGAAGACATTAGACCTAAAATTAAGTACCATCGAGGAAAAACCAATGTGGTGGTTGATGCACTTAGTAGAAAAAGGAGTTTAGTTGCATTTGTTGCAACAAGGAAGGAATTGGATGACGAAATAAAGTGAGCCGGTATTGAAGTGGTTACACAAGGCTTGGGTACGATTTTAGAACGGCTTGAACTACAACCAAATTTGAAAGTGCGGATTAAGGGAAGTCTGGAAAGAGATGCAGAGATTCTAGAATGTAAGGAGCAAGTACACGCAGGGAAACTCTCGGAGTTCAATATAAGAGAAGGTCTGTTGTGGTTTGGAAACAGATTATGCGTGTCGAAGTGGATGACTTAAAGGAAGAAATCATGAAGGAGGCACACACTACAATACTTGCAATGCACCCAGGAAGTACCAAAATCTACCAAGGCGTGAAGCAATACTATTGGTGGGCAGGAATGAAGTGGGACATAGCTGAGTTTGTGGCTAATTGTCTCATATGTCAGAAAAATAAAGTAGAAACAAGAAACCTGAAAGTTTGTTGCAGCTGTTGCCCATTCCAGAATGGAAGTGTGAGAATATTAGTATGGACTTCATGACAGGGTTATCCTAGGTTGTAGTCGACCGATTGACAAAATCAACCCATTTCCTACACATGAAGATTACTGGTCAATGGAAAAATTAGCAGAAGTATACATCGAGGGAATAATGAAGATGTATGGTGTACCCGTATCAATAGTTTCTAATAGGGATGCAAGATTTACTTCGCGATTTTGGCAAAGTTTATGGACAGCCTTGAGGATGAGAACAGATTTTAGCATGGCCTTTCACTCGCACATAGATGGAAAAAACAGAAAGGGTGAATCGAGTCTTGGAAGATATGATGAGAGCATGTGTGATGGACTTCAGAGGAAATTGGGAGAAGTACTTAACCTTGGTAGAATTCGCATACAACAATTCCTACCAGGCCGGTATTGGTATGACTCCGTATGAGGCATTATATGGAAGAAAGCGTCGAACACCTGTGTGCTGGTATGAAGTTGGAGAAAGGCAAATGTTTGGGCCAAAAATCGTGCAACATACTTAAGAGAAAATTGAGTTAATTAGGAAAATATTAGAAATAGCACAAAGCCAGTAGAAAAGCTACGCTGACACCCGACGAAGAGAACTGGAATTTGAAGAAGGAGTCAGTATTCCTGAAGGTCTCACCGACCACGGGTGTAATCAGATTTGGGAGGGGTGGAAAGTTGTAATACCCCAGATCTTGAGCGAACAGTCGACTGGTTGGATTAGCAGTCGACTGGTCTGCGCGGATTTGAGATTGAGATTGAGAAACTTAGTCCCACATGGAAAGTTTGATATGATAATTTGAGTATAAATATAATTAGCCAATGATCAAGAGTCACCAATTTGGTTAACCACCTTTTGAGAGGCAGCCTGTGGTGGGCAGTTGTACTACATAGTATTTATAATTGTCTGAGTATTGGGGCGGGGCGTTACAAATGGTATCAGAGCCGACTTTCGACACTGGGTGTAGGAGAGGCCTACGATCTGCGGTGCTGAGAGTCATTGATCTCCGGGATCGGTGTTGAGTGTGGTATCCGATCTGTGGTGTTGAGAATGACTGATCTCCGGGATAAGGGACTATACTACATCGGCTAGAAAGGGCGGTCCTACATGAGATGTGTGCCCTGTACTCAGCGAGGACGCTGATTCCTAAGGGGGGGTGTATGTAATACCCCAGATCTTGAGCGAACAGTCGACTGGTTGGATTAGCAGTCGACTGGTCTGCGCGGATTTGAGATTGAGATTGAGAAACTTAGTCCCACATGGAAAGTTTGATATGATAATTTGAGTATAAATATAATTAGCCAATGATCAAGAGTCACCAATTCGGTTAACCACCTTTTGAGAGGCAGCCTGTGGTGGGCAGTTGTACTACATAGTATTTATAATTGTCTGAGTATTGGGGCGGGGCGTTACAAATGGTATCAGAGCTCCGCTTCAATGTAATAATAGACTTAGTATGACAACCAACCTAGGTGTGGACACTAGAGAGTGAGTACCTAGGTGTGGACATCAGAGTGTGAGTATCACATAGAGTTAGAATATGATGTTTGGTTTGAAGTTATGGTTTGAGATATGGTTATGGTTTTGCCATAGGGCATTAATATGAGTTTGAATTGTGTGTGTTACTCTAACTTTACCCTCGTTTTGCAGTAATCACAATGGTTGCACCCAGAGGTAGAAATGGTGGCAACAATGAGGATGGATCAGGTAGTTCTCGAGGAACGGGAATTGACCTAGAAGCTGAGTTTGCCAAAGTATATCAGACGTTGAATACGCTGATGGCACTCAATGTGGCGCAGCAGCAAGCACAGCAGCAGAATCCGCCGCCAAATCATGGAGCTGGACATGGATTGGTGAATGCCGACCCCATCAAGAAGATTGAATCCTTTAAGAGGATGAGGCCGCCAGTCTTTGAGGGGCAAGCTGATCCAACAGCAGCAGATGATTGGATTAGGAAGATGGAGACGATCTTCGAGGTGTCAGACACTCCGGCAGCTAGCAAAGTGAAGTTAGCTTCTATGCAGCTTGAGAAAGACGCTGGTGTCTGGTGGGAGTCACTGAAGAGGAATCTGGGAGATCAGCCTTTGACATGGGACGCTTTTCTGGAAGAGTTCAGAGATCGCTTCTTTCCTCTGGATGTTCAAGAGAAGAAGGCGACTGAGTTCATGAACCTTCAGCAGGGGAGCATGACTGTTCGGGAGTATGAGACGAAATTCGCTCAACTTTCGAGGTATGCACCAGAGTTGGTCATGGACGAAGCAAAGAAGGCCAAAAAGTTTGAGCTAGGATTGAGGCCAAACTTGAGGTCAAGGATGGTTCCGTTGGGTATCAGGAGATTCGAGAAGCTGGTCAGGAGGGCAGCAATGACTGAGGAGGATATGGAACTGTTTCAGAAGAAGCAGGATACATGGAACCGAAACAAGAGGCCAGCATCAGGCCAGAGTGGGAAGGGATTCCCCGCGAAGCAGGCAAAGTTCAGTGGACCAGCGCAGAAGGCATCTGGAGCTCAGGGAGTGACCTGCTACTACTACAAGGAAGTAGGACATTACAGGTCAGCATGTCCGAAGTTGGCAGAGCATGTTTGTTCTCAGTGTGGGCAGACTGGACACTCAAAGCCCCATTGTCCACAACTGAAGAAAGATGGTTCGGGTGGAAGCAAAGTCCCGAAGAGGCAAGGGCGAGTATTTGCATTGACCGAGGAGGATGCGAGAAACTCGGAAGATGTAATACAGGGTATGCAGGAATTTTGATTTCTTTCATTTTTGAATCAGTGTAATGAATAAAGCTTTGATTTCAGAACAATTTAAGATTGAGTACCATTCTTATTGTAACAGGAGTTGTTTTAATAAATGGAATTAAAGCAAAGGTTTTGTTTGACACTGGTTCATCGCATACATTTGTATCGCCAAGTTTTGCAAAGATCTTAGGTTTGGAACCTAAGTTATTTCCAGGCAGAGTTTTGTCGGTGGCAATGCCGTCAGGTGAAGAGCTAGTAGCGGATCGATATTACGAGGGCTGTGATATCAAGATTGGTGGAAGGATGTTCGGCATCGACTTGATCGAACTGCAAGTGTTGGGAGTGGATGTCATTGTAGGCATCGATTGGATGGCTATATATGATGCCACAATTGATTGCAAGCAGAAGGAGGTGTTGGTGAAAGCACCAGGTGGACCTGCAGTAACTTTCCAAGGGAAGAAGAAGATTCCGCAGGTGGCTGCAATGGTATCTAAGATGGCAATCTCAGATGAAGTCAAGGGCATTCCGGTTGTTCGAAGTTTTCCCCAAGTGTTCTTGGATGACTTTCCAGGATTACCGCCGCAGAGAGATGTAGAGTTCTGCATAAATGTTCAGCCGGGGAGTGCGCCGATTTCCAAGGCTCCATACAGGATGGCACCTGTAGAGCAAGATGAAGTGAAGAAGCAGATTGAGGAGCTTTTGAGCAAAGGGCTTATCAGACCGAGTTCTCCTCCGTGGGGAGCACCAGTGTTGTTGGTCAAGAAGAAGGATGGGTCGATGAAGATGTGCATTGACTATCGGGAATTGAATAGGGTGACTATTCAGAACAAGTATCCACTGCCGCGGATAGATGATTTGTTCGACAGACTTCGAGGAGCAGCGGTGTTTTCGAAGATTGATCTGAGGTCAGGGTATCATCAGGTTCGAGTCAAGGAGGAAGACGTGAGTAAGACAGCGTTCAGGACTCGTCATGGGCTGTATGAGTTTTTGGTGATGCCATTCGGGTTAACGAATGCGCCAGCAGTTTTCATGGATATGATGAATCGGGTGTTGAGACCGTTCATTGATTCCTTCGTGGTGGTCTTCATCGATGATATCTTGGTGTATTCGAAGTCGGAGGAGGATCATTCTAAGCACTTGACAGCGGTGTTACAGACATTGCAGGAGCACAGTTTGTATGCCAAATTGTCGAAGTGTAAATTCTGGAAGTCTGAGGTAGCTTTTCTTGGCCATATTCTTTCTAAGGAGGGAGTGGCTACTGATCCTCAGAAAGTGGAAGCAGTGAAGGATTGGCCCAGGCCGACGTCAGTGAAGGAAGTCAGAAGCTTCTTGGGATTAGCTGGTTACTACAGGAGGTTTATTCAGGGGTATTCTCAGATTGCAGTTCCATTGACAGGTTTGACCCAGAAGAGTGTGGCATTTGTGTGGACAGATAAGTGCGAGGAGAGTTTCCTTGAGTTAAAGGAAAGGTTGACTACCGCACCTATATTAGCATTGCCGCATGCAGGGAAAGATTATGATATCTACAGTGATGCATCTCTCAGAGGTTTGGGATGTGTCTTGATGCAGGAAGGCAAGGTCATTGCTTATGGTTCGAGGCAGTTGCGTCCGCATGAGAAAAATTATCCGACGCATGATTTGGAGCTAGCAGCTATCATTTATGCCTTGAAGCTATGGAGGCATTATGTTTATGGTGAGAAGGTCAATATGTACACGGACCACAAGAGCCTGAAGTATATCTATCAGCAGAGGGATTTGAATCTTCGGCAGAGAAGGTGGTTGGAGGTATTGGAAGGCATTCGTCCTGAGATCAAGTATCATCCGGGCAAGGCGAATGTAGTAGCTGATGGACTTAGCAGGAAGAGTAGTTTATCGAGATTGATCACTACTCGAAGAGAGTTGGCAGCAGAGATCGATCAGGCAGGTATCGAGGTGGTACTGCGAGGTTTAGGGGCATCTTTAGCTCAATTAAGGCTGCAGCCGTCTTTGAGAGAGAAGATTGTGGAAGGTCAGAAATCAGATTCAGAGATCCAGAAGATGTTGCAGCAGGTTGCAGAAGGCAAGTTATCAGAATTTCGTGTCCAAGATGGAGTTCTTTGGATGGGTGAGAGGTTGTGTGTTCCAGATGATGCAGAGTTGAGAGAGAGTATCTTGCAGGAAGCACACAGTACATTGTTATCAGTTCATCCAGGAGGCACGAAGATGTACAGGGACATCAAACCACATTTTTGGTGGTCTGGTATGAAGCGGGATGTAGCAGATTTTGTGGCAAGGTGTCTGACTTGTCAGCAGATCAAGGCAGAGAACCAGAGACCTGGAGGTTTGTTGCAGCCGTTACCCATTCCGGAGTGGAAGTGGGAGAACATTAGCATGGACTTTATCACGGGTTTGCCTAGGAGTTTGAAGGGTAATGACTCGATTTGGGTTGTTGTAGACCGATTGACTAAGTCGGCACATTTTTTAGCCATGAAGATTACTTGGTCAATGGAGAAATTGGCTGAGTTATACATTGGAGAGATTGTGAGGCTTCATGGAGTTCCAGTTTCAATTGTTTCTGATAGAGATCCAAGGTTTACTTCGAGGTTTTGGAAGAGCCTACAGGCAGCTTTGGGCACCAGAACTGATTTCAGTACAGCTTTTCATCCGCAGACAGATGGTCAGACGGAAAGGGTGAATCGAGTGCTGGAAGATATGTTGAGAGCTTGTGTTATGGATTTCGGTGGTAGTTGGGAGAGATACTTGGCATTGGTTGAGTTTGCTTATAACAACAGTTACCATGTGATGGAACTGAGATGAATCCCAGGACTACGGATTGGTGTGCGTATCGATCGTTAAAGATAAACAGATTGCTTAATTGTGATCTAACCCTATACAGCGGAAACTAGGGTTCACAAAGTATACCTGCGGTGAGAAGAAGACGACAGCGACCCCAAGATCTTCTACATGTATTCCTTCCTCGGGTTGGACGTCATGTGGGCGACGATCTCCCAACCTTTCTCCCTTGGCTGACCTCTCTTTCTCTCCTTACGTGAATCACGAGATTTGAGAAAAAAATCTTATATTTCAGATTGTTAATGACGGCCAGAGAAAATAGAGGATATATATAAGGCTACGGTAGGGACCATGAGGAGAAATTAGGGTTAGGTCTCCTAACGGATCTGGGTATCCCGTGTTCAGCCCGAACACACAACCCAGGCCCATTAACAATAGCTCGGTCCACTAAGGAGCTATTGTTGCACTACCTTCCTAATCCCAAATTATATTTATGGGCTCCTTTTATTATATGCTCGTTCAACTCCCCATGTTAAGATATCGAATGTCCGTTGATCAAATTAAGTTACTGACAACTACATTGATCAACATCTTTTATCCTTAAGTAGTACCACTCAACTTTATTTGTCATGTCGGATATAATCCACCTGCAGGGTTTACATGACAATCCTTATGAGCTCCTTAAGGGGACATCATCAACCCGACGTATCGGGACATGGATTCCTTTTACAATCAACAACCCATCATACATACAATGCTATTACCCAATTCATAGAGGTTGTTGATCCATAATGAATCTCACTCTTTTATGAGTCAAAGTAATGCACACTGCATATACATGTCTGTTATTATATCTGGATTAAGAGCATAAGCATCCATAATAACAGAGGTATTTGTTCTCTTTTATAGTCAGTACAAAGAGAACAACCTCAAGTGGTCCTGTTCAATACACACAAAGTGTACTAGTGTAAACCTATAGTCAAGATAGACTAATACCAGAATACACTACAACCTTTCCAATGGATTGTCCAAGTCCGTCTAGGTTGTGAACTATTTATATATTCCATAGGAAACTGATAATATGATCTTCTGTGTGTCACCTCACACCATATTATCAACCTTATAGAATATCAGACACTTGCATTAATATTATAATAAACACAATATGCAAACATATGCCCATATGATTCTCATTCAAAAAAAAATAAGGAAATAAAGTTAATACAAAATTGATGCTTTCAGTATATAACCCTAACAATCTCCCACTTATACTCAAAGCATTGCTTTTTAGTATACTGTTACAAATCTCCCACTTATACTTAAAGCCATGCTGCTACGCATCTGACTCCCATTCCCTCAACATGACTATCAAAAGCCTTAGCTGGTAAGCTCTTAGTGAAGGGATCAGCTAGGTTGTCTGCTGATGCTATCTTGATCACAACAACTTTTTCTTTCTTTACGAAATCTCGTATCAGGTGGTACTTGCGCTCAATGTGTTTACTTGCCTTATGGGCTCGTGGTTCCTTCGAATTTGCAACTGCACCACTATTATCACAATAAAGTGTAATAGCCTTAGGCAAATTAGGTACCACATCCAAGTCCAATAGGAAGTTTCTGAGCCAAACCGCTTCTTTGGCTGCCTCAGAGGCTGCCACATACTCGGCTTCCATGGTAGAATCAGCAATACATTTTTGCTTGATACTCCTCCATATAGTGGCTCCACCTCCCAAAGTAAATACATAACCTGAGGTTGATTTCCTGGAATCCCTATCTGACTGAAAATCTGAGTCTGTATACCCCAAGGCAACTAAACTATCTGCCTGGTAAACTAGCATGTAATCTTTAGTCCTTTTCAGGTACTTCAAAATATGCTTTACGGCAGTCCAGTGCTCTTGTCCTGGGTTAGACTGATATCTGCTAACCATGCCAACGGCAAAGCAGATATCTGGTCTCGTACATAGCATTGCATACATTAAGCTTCCTACTGCTGAAGCATAAGGAACTGCTTTCATGTTCTCTATCTCTTTAGGTGTCCTCGGACACTGCTCCTTTGATAGAGCAATTCCATGCCTAAAAGGTAAGAAACCTTTCTTAGAATTTTGCATGCTAAAACGAGTTAGTATAGTATCGATATAGGAAGCTTGAGACAAGCCCAACATCCTTTTCTTGCGATCTCGTAGAACTTTGATCCCAAGGATGTGACCTACTTCTCCCAAGTCCTTCATATCAAACTATTTGGATAACCATACCCTTACGTTAGATAATACCTTCACATTGTTTCCAATGAGCAAGATGTCATCCACGTAAAGTACTAGGAATACCACTACGTTTCCGTCACACTTTTTGTACACACACGATTCATCTTGACATTGATCAAATCCATAGGATTTTATCACCTGATCAAAACATATGTTCCAAGATCTAGAAGCTTGCTTAAGTCCATAAATGGACTTCTTGAGCTTACAAATTAGATGCTCTTGGCCCTTTTCAATGAACCCGTCTGGTTGCTTCATATAGATGTCTTCCTCAAGACTTCCATTAAGGAAAGCTGTCTTGACATCCATTTGCCAAATCTCATAATCAAGATGAGCTGCAATAGATAAAAGAATCCGGATAGACTTAAGCATGGCTACTGGCGAAAAGGTTTCCTCATAATCGATACCCTCTCTTTGAGTAAAACCTTTTGCAACAAGCCGAGCTTTAAAGGTTTCAACCTTACCGTCTGATCCTCTTTTTCTCTTATAGACCCACTTGCATCCAATGGTTTTTACACCAATAGGTGGTTCTACAAGCTCCCAGACTTGATTAGAATCCATAGATTCTATTTCAGATATCATTGCTTTTTGCCAAGACTCTGCATCTTTATCTTGGAGTGCTTCATTGTAGGTACAGGGATCATAATCTTGTTCCTCAGGGACAAAGTCTGACGACTCTCCCAAGAACATATATCTATCAGGTTGTATCACAACCCTCCCACTACGACGAGGCACTATCGGTTGTGGTGCAACATTTGTGACACGTTGTGCAGTTACTGGTGGTACATCCTGTTGTACTGTTGGTACTGAAGTATTTGGTGTCTCACCTCTCAGTTCTTCTAGAACAGCTCTACTTATGGGTTTATGGTTCATCACATAGTCTTCCTCTAAGAATCGAGCATTGGTGCTAACAATGACCTTCTGATCCTTAGGACTATAAAATAAACCACCTTTCGTTCCTCTTGGATAGCCTACAAACAAGCGTACTTCTGTACGAGATTCCAACTTATCGGCTTTCCCATTCAGCACGTGTGCTGGACTACCCCAAATCCGAACATGTTTCAGACTAGGCTTACGCCCAGTCCACAGTTCTGTGGGAGTAATTGGTACTGACTTAGAAGGAACCAAGTTCAAAATATAAGCTGCAGTTTCTAAGGCATATCCCCAAAACGAATCTGGTAAATCTGAATAACTCATCATTGATCTAACCATCTCCATAAGAGTCCTATTCCTTCTTTCTGCTACACCATTCTGTTGGGGTGTTCCAGGTGCTGATAATTGGGATGTAATCCCAGCCTCTGACAAATAGTCCCTAAACTCCCCAAAGAGATACTCGCCACCACGATCTGAACGTAATGACTTGATACATTTTCCATGACGTTTCTCCGTCTCTGCCTTGTACTCTTTGAATTTCTCAAAGCACTCAGACTTACGGCGCATCAAATAAATGTATCCATACCTTGAATAATCGTCAGTAAATGTGACAAAATATTCAAAGCCACCTCTAGCCTGGACAGTCATGGGCCCACACAAATCAGAATGAACCAATTCCAACACATCTTTGGCCCTATACCCCTTTGCCTTGAAAGGCCTATTGGTCATTTTACCTTCCAAGCAGGATTCACAGACTGGTAGTGCCTCCACTTCCAATGAACTCAAAGGTCCATCTTTAACCAGTCTTTGAATCCTTCTTAGGTTAACATGCCCCAATCGCAAGTGCCAAAGATATGTTTGGTTCATACAAGAAGGTTCTTTTCTCTTATTTATGTTAGAAGACATATTATTCATTTCCATAAGTTGCATTGTGGGCGAAATAGGATTAATGACATATAGATTATCAACCAATGCACCAGAACAGATAAAATGCTTATTTTTTCTAATAACAATATTGTCATTAAAATAAACTGAATATCCATCCTTAACTAACATAGAAACAGAAATTAAATTCCTTCTAAGTGAAGGTGCATAAAGACAATCTCTCAATGTCAAAGACTTATTTTTACCAAAAGATAAAATAACATCTCCTACTGCAACGGCCGCTACTCTTGTAGCATCACCCATAAACAAGCATATCTCTCCATCACTCAGCCGTCTGGTTTCCTGGAACCCCTGCAATGTATTGCAGACATGATTAGTGGCTCCTGTATCTACACACCAGGTGCCGGTAGATAGCACCGCTAAACATGTTTCAACAACTAGTAAATGAGATATACCTTCTTTGTTCTTTTGTTTGAGAAGTGGACAGTCAGTCTTCCAATGTCCTGACCCTTTGCACTTGAAACACTTGCCTTTCGGCTTTTTCACAGCGCCTTGAGGTCCCATGCCCTTCTTTGCTGAGTTTACCTGTTTCTGAACTTTCTTCTTCTTACCACCTTTCGGCTTAGAAGTAGAGACCTTTTCAGTCACATAAACATGGGCATTGTGCTTGAAGAGAGCTTCAGCATCCTGTAGTTCTTTTGCAAGTTCTGACAAAGTATACAACCTTTTGTTCATGTTGTAATTAAGGCAAAACGAGTCAAAACTTTTAGGCAGAGTCCCGAGAATGATATCGACCTGGGTTTCCCCATCGATTTCAGCACCAAGGATCTCCATCTCATTTAGATGACCCATCATCTTGAGAACATGATCCCTTACTGGTGTCCCCTCAGCCATAGATGCATTCATCAAACTCTTCATAGCAAATTGCCTAGCTGCTCTACTCTGATGTCCGAAGAGTTCCTTAAGGTTGTACATCATATCATAAGCTGTGGACATGGCCTGATGCTGATGCTGCAGTACATTTGACATAGATGCCAAAATGTAACACCGTGCCATCTCATCTGCCTTAATCCACTTCTTATAAGCCTCTTTGACCTCTTCATCAGAGTCAGCATCAGGCTTAGGTGGGCATACTTCATTGAGTACAAATTTGTACTCTTCAGCAGTTAAGACAATATCCAAGTTACGTTTCCAGTCAATATAATTAGGGCCAGTAAGTTTGTTTTCTTTAAGAATCACCATAAGTGGACTGAAAGAACCCATTTTTGAAATCCTGAGAATCACATAAAATAAAAATTATGTAGGGCATAACTTTTTGAATTAATTAAATATTGATTCCCTCAAAACAATAAAAAAAATTCACCAACACCTTAAACACCATGAATTTAGCATGCCACGATAGTGTGGACGTATACAAATTCAATATTTGTTCAAGTAGGTTTTTCCTATTAATTTTACTATCATGTCAACACAACTTTATGACAAATAAAATTAATCTGTTGGTCTTGCTTTGGTCCTACAAATAATAGCAGTGACTCCGATGGGGAGGATACCATTATTTGTATCTAAGTGTATACCATTGCTTAATACTAAGTCCATTATCTTGTATTGAGTTCCTTCAGATGGAGAAGTGAACACATACTAGGTAACTTTCTATAATTATCCCTAAGGAAGTTTATACTGGTGATCCATAATTATACTCATCCGATATGGAGGAAAGCACTAAAGCCAACACGCAAGTATAATTATATCACCTACAAACCAGCAATGGAGACCGTGGGATTCATGTTAAAAGAATTCCCTCTCCCACTTAGTTATTTAACAATGAGGGTTTTTCTACTAGTTAATTTATGTCCATGTTGTCCATTATTAATGTGATCCTAGTTTTTCAAAAAAAACATCACAAAATAATAAACATGCATAATCAGAACAAGCAATAATGGCAATAAATTTGAAAATAAATATCCAACTATTATGGCCATCCTTCCTGATTTTTTTTATTTATTTATTTATTTATTTATTTTTTTTTTTAAGGTTTGGCTGCCCGATTTCTTCATCGAAACCATCTGTCGATCTCCGGACTGCCTGAAACAGTATCTCCTCCGGCGTCAGAAACAGCCACCACCGCCATCACGATCGATCAAAAAAAAATAAAAAATAAAAAAAATAAAATTACATCAATCCTATGCCTCCCGAAGGAGTTCATACATAATCTAGATTGAAAAATTAAAATTACATCAATCCTATGCCTCCCGAAGGAGTTCACACATAATCTAGATTGAAAAATTAAAATTATAAGCACGATCAACCCTCGTGATATTAATTACATCCACAAAACAACAATCACAGAAATAATTACATCCACAAAACAACAACACAAACAAAATATGCATTGGACCATAATAGTTGGATCTAAGATGCCTGCAAAACCGAGTTAGAACAGATCTACATCTAGAACAGATCTACATCTACCGACTATCATGCAACACAAGTTTTATTGGACAACATGGATGTAACAATCAATACGCAGATCCAATACCGGCTCTGATACCAATTGATGGAACTGAGATGAATCCCAGGACTACGGATTGGTGTGCGTATCGATCGTTAAAGATAAACAGATTGCTTAATTGTGATCTAACCCTATACAGCGGAAACTAGGGTTCACAAAGTATACCTGCGGTGAGAAGAAGACGACAGCGACCCCAAGATCTTCTGCACGTATTCCTTCCTCGGGTTGGACGTCGTGTGGGCGACGATCTCCCAACCTTTCTCCCTTGGCTGACCTCTCTTTCTCTCCTTACGTGAATCACGAGATTTGAGAAAAAAATCTTATATTTCAGATTGTTAATGACGGCCAGAGAAAATAGAGGATATATATAAGGCTACGGCAGGGACCATGAGGAGAAATTAGGGTTAGGTCTCCTAACGGATCTGGGTATCCCGTGTTCAGCCCGAACACACAACCCAGGCCCATTAACAATAGCTCGGTCCACTAAGGAGCTATTGTTGCACTACCTTCCTAATCCCAAATTATATTTATGGGCTCCTTTTATTATATGCTCGTTCAACTCCCCATGTTAAGATATCGAATGTCCGTTGATCAAATTAAGTTACTGACAACTACATTGATCAACATCTTTTATCCTTAAGTAGTACCACTCAACTTTATTTGTCATGTCGGATATAATCCACCTGCAGGGTTTACATGACAATCCTTATGAGCTCCTTAAGGGGACATCATCAACCCGACGTATCGGGACATGGATTCCTTTTACAATCAACAGTCCATCATACATACAATGCTATTACCCAATTCATAGAGGTTGTTGATCCATAATGAATCTCACTCTTTTATGAGTCAAAGTAATGCACACTGCATATACATGTCTGTTATTATATCTGGATTAAGAGCATAAGCATCCATAATAACAGAGGTATTTGTTCTCTTTTATAGTCAGTACAAAGAGAACAACCTCAAGTGGTCCTGTTCAATACACACAAAGTGTACTAGTGTAAACCTATAGTTAAGATAGACTAATACCAGAATACACTACAACCTTTCCAATGGATTGTCCAAGTCCGTCTAGGTTGTGAACTATTTATATATTCCATAGGAAACTGATAATATGATCTTCTGTGTGTCACCTCACACCATATTATCAACCTTATAGAATATCAGACACTTGCATTAATATTATAATAAACACAATATGCAAACATATGCCCATATGATTCTCATTCAAAAAAAAATAAGGAAATAAAGTTAATACAAAAGTGATGCTTTCAGTATATAACCCTAACACCATGCAAGTATTGGGATGGCACCGTAAGAGGCTTTGTACGGGCAGAGGTGCAGGACACCTGTATGTTGGTATGAGGTTGGCGAGAGGCAGATGTATGGCCCTGAGATCGTGCAGCAGACGTCAGAGCAGATTGAGCTGATTGCAAGAGATTGGTTGAAGCTCAGAGTCGGCAGAAGAGTTATGCTGACACTCGACGAAGAGATTTGGAGTTTGAGGTTGGGGATGCAGTTTTTTTCAAGGTTTCTCCGACCAAAGGAGTGATCAGATTTGGTAAGGGAGGCAAGTTGGCGCCAAGGTATATTGGTCCGTACAAGATCGTGGAGAGGATTGGCAAGACCGCTTACAGATTGAAGCTTCCAGAGGAGTTGGCTCAGGTGCATGATGTGTTTCATGTATCATTATTGAGGAAGTATGTTGCCGATCAAAAGCATCAGTTGGTAGGAGTTCCTGAAGACCTACAGGTGAACTTGAGCTACATGGAACAGCCTGTTGAGATCGTTGATCGTAGGGAGAAAGTCCTTAGAAGCAAGGTGATACCTATGGTCAAAGTATTGTGGAGGAATCAACAGTTTGAGGAGGCTACTTGGGAGCCAGAGGATCGCATGCAGAAGGATTTTCCTGGATTGTTTGTATGAATGTATTTTCTTGTATGTGATTGAAATTCTTTGAATGATTGGACCATTGATTGATACATGATGTAATCCTTTATTTTGATTGTGATGTTATATGAAATTATTTGGATTATGATCTATTTATGAAGTATTGTTTCCTTTTGTTGGTATGTGTTTGAACTCATTAGTAGTAGTTCTGAGGACAGAACTCTTCTAAGGAGGGAGTGATGTAGAACCCCGTATTTTCAAATATTATTTTAATTATTTGAAAATAAATTTTAAATGATTTTGAGTATTTGATAAATATTTTCTAAAAGATTTATCTTTTGTACACGTGCAAAACACGTGCAAATGACTTTTTAGAAGTTTGAAAATTTTAGTTTTCCTTATGAAAAATCATTATTTATTATTTGAAAATTATTTAATATTTTTCTAGATTTTTCTGAAATTAATTATGCCTATTTGCAATTTTTGAGAAAAGAAGGACTTATTTGCAAAATTGACATTTTGAGGGTTAGAGTGCAAAATGTATTTGCTGGACATTCCGATCAGCACTTGTTGAGGTTTAAAAATATATTTTTCTATTAGATCCTAATTTAAATGATATTTGGTTTAATTTTCAAGAAAAGGATTATATATGTGAGATGTACTTTTGGGAAAGGATTATTTTGTAAAGTGGGAATAAAACCCTAATATTCTATCCGGCATATATAAGAGAAATTCTCTTTCAGCCGTCATTGTAAAAGAATACAGATTTTCGGTGATTTGGATTTTGAAGAACAAAGGAGGATTCTTGGATCTAGCAAAAGGAGGAAGCTTTTTGTGGATTTCTCTTCAAATCAAAGGTGAGTGGTTTGTTTTGTTTGTTTTGTTTACTTTGTTTGATTGATGGATGACGTAAGATCTTTGTAATGCTTGTTTGTGAATCATTATGCCATTATTATGTTAGTCTCATTGTATGTATGATATGGATCTATTAGTTGATATGGAGGATGAGAACTCTTAATGATATTTGGATCATGTATGAGAAATATTAAGATTGTTGAGGAAATGTGGGATTATGAGATCGTATTGTTGGGAGACATATTAAGAATTTATTGTGTTATGATCAGATGATAAACATCTGGATCTCATGATTGTAGTTCAGATTTTATGATAGTGTGGTGAAAGAAGGTTGACGAGAAAAACCCTAATAGAAAGATTAAGAGTTGGATCATGAAGATATGAGATTTGAGTATTTGATTGATTGGATAATGTATCCATGATAGAGATATTTGAGAGTTGTTCATTTGCCTGGATACAAATTAATTTTTGGGATCGTTGGATCTTTGGAAAAAAAACTCCAGTTTAGTTTTGTGTTCAGACCTATCTTTTGGGAATCTGTAGTCGACAGCCGACTGTCTTGCGAAGCAGTCGACTGGTACGAGCCTACTGTGTATTTTTGAGTCTTGAGATTTGTTCGGGACAGTCGACCTAGACTGAGGTCAGTCGACTGATCCTCTGTTTGTGATTTTGTTCAGTCCTTTCGGGACAGTCGACCTATGACCCTTCAGTCGACTCAAATACTTAGAATATTTTTGATGAGAATTATTTGTTTTTGTCTCGGGACAGTCGACTGACCCCTTGGTAAGTCGACTGATTATGCCTTAGTTTATTTTTGAGAAATGTTGGATTATGTCCTCTGGACAGTCGACTGATCTGATATGCAGTCGACTGATCCTAAAGGATCTTTGTATTTGATTTGAGATATTTTGTTTAGTGTTTGATGTTGAGATGTTCCGTTAAGAACATGATTTTGAGATATTTTGTTGAGCCACTTGTTTAGTGGAAATTTGTTCAGATATTTGTTTTTGAGTCTCTAGAGGTATGTGACCCTAGTATACCGGTGTTTGTTCAGTTATTTGTTGAGGCCCATTGAGGCACATTTTCAGTAATCAGATTTTTAGTCCGGTAGGGTACACTACTCTAGGAGATTTGTTCAGTAACCCAAATTGATAAGGACAGGCATTAGTAGTGTCATGACGAATGAGAACATGAGTTATGCACCTCAGTATGGCTTTTGATGTAGGATTTTAATCTCCTGAATTATCCAAGTAATTAACTTGTGATGTGTGATTTATCTCCGGAATTATCCAGGTAGTTAACCTGAGATGTGAGGTACTTCTCCGGAATTATCCAAGTAATTATCTTGAGATGTGGGATTGACCTACGGAATGATCGGAGTCGAGGCGACACTTTTGGGGTATTATTGTGGTGATGAGTCTATGTTTAGATGTGGGATGATCTCCTGAATTATCAAGGAAAAATACCTGTGATGTGGGATCAATATCCGGAATGATCAAGCATGGGCAAATTATCATAGTTTATCTTCATCTCTTAGTAGTCATCGTTGTCAGCATGTAGTCATGATGTTTTCTTGAATCACTTTTATGCATTCGGATTTCCGGTTTTTACACACTTGGCTTTTGGATTTGATATCACCCTTTATTCTTTCGGTCGTTACTTCATACTTTAGTATTTGAGTATTATTTGTTGGATATTATTATTTCAGTTCATTTATGATGCTTTGTCTGATTTGTCACCACTCACACCATTTATGGCTGACCCCGTAGTTTTGGGGTTAGGGTTCAACTCTAGCCTCACATGTTGCAGGTTATTGCTTAGATTGGAGGTTGGATGCTTGAGTGGGCAGTTTGAGATAATTGGATTATTTGGTGATTGGTGTAAAACTGTAAAGATATATTTGAATCATTATTGAGTTGTAAATAAAAGACCAATTTGTGTTGAGATGTTTAGACTTCCGTTGTAATTGTAAAATTTGTTGTAATAAGAGAAAGAAAAATTTTATTGGTGTTGTTGGTGTTTATTGTTGTATTGAAGTGGATCACTGGGAATGTGCCACGTAATTTCTATGTTATACATCTAGAAATTCGGGGCGCTACAAAAGTTGGCCCCGAGGTACATTGGACCATACAAAATCCTGAAGAAGATTGGGAAGATGGCATACAAGTTAGACTTCCCAGTGGAACTGGCCTAAGTACATAATGTATCTCATGTCTCAATGTTGAGAAAGTACGTGCCTGACCCTAGTCACCAACTAATCGAGATTCCACAGAATCTACACGTGGCTCTTACCTACGAGGAGCAGCCGGTTAGGATAATTGATTGCCAGGAAAAGGTGCTGTGACACAAGGTAATTCCAAGGGTTAAAGTGCTTTAGAGGAACCGGTCTGTTAAAGAAGCTACATGGGAACGAGAAAGTCGAATGAAAAATATATTTCCCATGTTATTTGAATGACTTATGTTTTCCTCTCTACTAAGCATAGTTCTGGGAACTATTCTAAGGAGGGAGTGATGTAATATCCCATAAATAATTAACAATTATTTTGTACAACCATATTTTTTTACTAATGAATTTTTATCTTATAAATAGTGTATGTTTTTATATAAATTCTATTTGACAATTTATTGGCCCAACCAAATTGAATTTACAATTTTTAACCCAATAGACCTATTCATGAACATGAACATATACATTATTATATACTATACTATTATACACTGCATATACACTACACATACACTACGCACACAAGTATAGCCTACAATTTTAGCCTTATGGGAGCTTATGTGTTACCCTACGGGATGATGTGTAACCCTTGGTAGGGTAGGGTTATGTGTTAACCCTAAGGGGTTAGGGTTATAATTATTTTGGTTATATTTATGTGTTAACCCTAAGGGGTTATATGTTCTCACCTGTCCAAAATATCCTATTTTGTTAGATTCTAATAAGCAGAGTAGGAGTTATGACCTTTACAAGTCACAGCAGCTAGTCTTTTGGCTGAAGCTTCGCTGTTTAGATTGTTCGAAGTTTTAGTACCTCTTATTGACTGAATCTGAGAAGATTGTCAACTAGAGAGTTGTAGTAGAGGTTCTCACCTTTCTAAAATGTTCTATTTTGTTAGATTTCGATTAGCGGAGTAGGAGTTATGGCCTTTACAAGTCACAGTAGCTGGCCTTTATTGGCTGAAGCTCGCTGTTTAGATTGTTCGAAGTTTTTGTACCTTTTAGTGACTAAATCTGAGAAGGTTATCAACTAGAGAGTTGTAATAGAGGTTCTCATCTTTCCAAAATGACCTATTTTGTTAGATTCTGATAAGCGGAGCAAGAGTTATGACTTTTACAAAGTCACAGCAGCTGGCCTTTTTGGCTGAAGCTCCTTGTTTAGGTTGTTCGAGGTTTTTCTACCTCTTATTGACTGAGTCTGAGAAGGTTGTTAACCAGAGAGTTGTAGTAGATGTTCTCACCTTTCTTAAAAGTCAAATTTTGTTGAATTCCGATAAGAGTAGAATGTTTAATTACTTCTAGGGTATTAGAAGATTTTTGTTGCTTTTATGAATAAAAGATCAAGTTTTGTTAGTAGTTTGAATCATGCACTTGATTATGAGTAATAAGTGTTCCTTGTGTTCAAAAGTAGCATGTTTATGTTGGAAAATAGTTCACGCTAATTGTTAGCAAATTGTTGTAGCATACATAGCCAGTCGGCTGGTATGTAAGTTATTTTGCTCATATGTAGCTTATTAGCAAGTCCGCAATTATTGTGCTCATCTAGGGTGATATCATTGCCGTAGGGGCCATCGACCATCAAGACGTGTATTTATTTTACTCCTCGTGGACTATGGACGAGTCACCCCTTGTGCACCGTCAGATCTTAACCGGTGTAGGTTGATCGCGGCCTGGGAGTGTAGATGGAATCCAAGTTCATGGTAGTAGCATGCGAATACGTTCGTATTGCCAGGTTCTTGGATCGATAGGCTATGGACAGGATCCTTAGGGATTCTGGTAAGTCTAGGTTGAGTTACTAGTAGAGTTATCCTGCGAAGTCTAACTTAAGACCTAGCATGTTGTGTTAGTAGTATTGTCATCCCTCGGATTGCTTAGGATTAGTGACATCGTTAGGGTAGTAACTTATGGCTATTACTACTTAACCTTTATTTATCATCATTTTGCCGAAGGGAAAGAGTTGGTATTAAGGGTGATACATTATGATCCGACCTATTCTACAAGCCAACACTAGGTGGTGTTATTAGTTGTACCCTTCTTGTCAAAGGGTTACGGTCTGTGCCTTCTCACGAGTTGGGAGCACGGGATCTGTATCTCGTATGTTAATTTCTGAAGTGCCATGATAAGGGCGGGAAATTTCCTTTTGGAGCTAGGGGAAGGACCCCTTAGAATTCCGTAATGTTCTATATCAGGAAAGGTGAACTGGCAATAGACTACGGTCTGTAAGCTAGGGGGCCACAGGGGATGCTTCGAGCTAACCTGTGTTGTAGTTAACTCCGACGAGGGTTCGTCAGATTTTTGAGTTAGGTCCGATACGCTGGGCAATAGTGGCAAACGGAGACACCACTATATTACTGCGAATGGCGGGATTAGACCATTTCAGGGCAACCTCATCAGTCAGGCTGTATCTTCAAAAACAGGTTGAGTACAAGAGTAGAATTCATGGTGCGGGTTCAAATCCCTGTTTATGACGAAACAGCTTGATATGGACGTGTGTAGTAAGGGCTGCATACTGTTCCAGAGTCTTGCTTGCTGATATGGCTAAAAATGGGGTTGAATCGGAACCGTCCAGATTGGGCGCGAATCTTGAAGCTCGGGGGTAAAACGGTAATTACACATATAAGCGGATCCAAAGCGGGTACTGGATCTCCTTCTCACAGATCCAATAACCCACGAACGGGTCCACTCCAATTGGGTACGGGTCCCGACCCGAAGCAAACCCAGACCAACAGGAGACAAATCAGGATTACTGATTTGACCAAGTCAACGAGCCTGATTTGCTCTCCTAGAAGTTACACAGGGAATCAAGCCTCTAATCACTCCCCTGGCGACTATAAATACCTCCCCTCTGCCACTGTAACAGGGTAATCACTCTTTTTCCACCTTAAGCTCTTTCTTTAATCACCACTGGTTACTAACAAGAGCGTCGGAGGGTGCGTCGCCGGGATCAACCCCGGTGTCTTGCACTTCCTTGCAGGTTGCGGCAGGAGTAAGAAGGCTTGGATCAGCTGTTCAGGTTTTCTCGAACTCACAAATCTTATCTGTTTACCCCCACACCGAAATCAGCGGTAACAGATTGGCGCTGTCTGTGGGAAGAACCACACGAACAGCCTCAGCCCCTTCCTTGTCGTCCTCTCCAACCATGCCTCCAAAGAAGGTCAGATCGAGAGGGTCCAACCGCGGGACCAATCCCGCCGATCCTACAGAGGAAGCCCCTGTCAATCCTATTCCACAGCCCGAACTTCCTCCTCCGGTCCCGCAGGGCCAACCTCCTCTTCCCAAACAGCAACCCAACAATGGCCCTTCTGGACATAACGGTCGGAGGCAGAAGCAGCCCTTCAATCCGGACCATGTCTCGGTTCATAATGAATCCTCGGATTCAATGGCTTCTCATCACCCCGACCTCCGCAACACAGTCCTGAACCGCCAAAAAGATGAAGACCTCCGCACCCACCTTGATGAGAGGCGGGCCCGAGAGGGAGCCTCCCGCCAGCATCAGGGTGAGCGGTCCCCTCAGCGCCGGGACGGCCGAAGGTCTCCGGACTGCAGGGGCCGAGCAACATCTCTTGAGCGCCGAAGGAGGAGGCCGCATTCCACCGCGGACCGGCATCATCGAAGGAACAATGACGCACCTATCACTCGTGCCGAGTTCCTACAATTTCAAGACACCGTACTGCAGGTCCTCAACCTTCGGCAGAACAACCAAAATGCCCGGAGGGTTCCAACGCCCCCGAGGGCTCCCAGTCCTCGTCGCCGAACCCGAAATCCTTCCCCGGCTCCCAGCCGCCAGCAGCAGCACTACAGTCCTCGCCGATCCCAGGACTACCGGCGCCGCAGTCCCCGCTCCCCTTCCTATGAAGAAGAGTCCGGGGGATCGTATGATTACCAGCAGAGGGACGATGCCCTCAACCACCGTCTCCATGAGGTGGAGAGGCGCATTGGTCGCATGGACAGAGAGGAGGAGTCCCGAGCAGGAACCGTCCGCCCCAGCAGACCCCCTTTCTCTCGGTCGATCATGGAGGCCCACATACCGAGGGGTTTCAAACCTCTGCAGTTTGAAACGTACTCAGGGGAATCCGACCCAGTTGATCACGTCGAAAGCTTCAAGACCCTGATGCTGATCCATCAAGCTTCCGACGTCGTGCTCTGCAGGACCTTCCCCGCCACCCTCAGGGGGTCGGCTCGGGAATGGTATTCCAGACTCGCTCCCTCCTCCATCTTCTCGTTCGAGTAGTTTGAAACACTGTTCATAACTCACTTCGTGAGTAGCAGGCGAGCTGAGAAGACAAGCCTCTCCCTACTGAACCTGCGGCAGGAAAGGGAAGAGAAGCTGCGGGACTACGTGAAGAGATTCACCGCAGAGGTCAGGTCTATCGCCTCCTTAGACCAGTCAGTGGCGACCGTGGCGTTCCAGTCGAACGTCCTCAATGCCAACCTCCGATCGTCCCTAGGCAAGAAGCCCCCGCATAACTTCGCCGACCTCCTCCTGAGGTGCGAGAAGTACATCCGAGCCGAGGAGGCTGAATCCCTCCCGAGCTTCGGGGGGTCCTCCTCCGGGTCGAAGAGGAAGGCGACGGGGGAAGAGGGGTCCAAGAAAGCGCAGAAGGACAACGGCGGTCAGCGCCGTCCTCCCCCAGGTTCGAAAAGTTCACTCCCCTCACCACTAACGTCTCCACCATCCTAATGGAAGTGGAGAAGGAGGGGGTCATCCCTCCAGCTCCGAGGATGAACACCCCGACAAAGAGGAGGAACAAAGATAAATGGTGTCGTTACCATCGGGACCACGGCCATAACACAAACGACTGCCTGGCATTGAGAGATGAGATAGAAGCCCTCATCCGGAGGGGGCAGTTGGCCAAATTCGTAAAGGCTAACGATCGGGCGGATCGCAACACTCCTCCGCCTCGGGGGGCTAACAAATGCTCCGAGCGACGCGAGGAGACGCCCGAGTTCGAGGAAGAACGGGTTCTGCACCTGATCCACGGAGGCCCCATGGGAGGCTCCTCTAATTCCTCTCGGAAGGCCTTCGTCCGAGAGGTTAACTCGGTTCACAGCGCCCCTCCTCCCAAAGGCCTCGGAGTCCCGGTGACTTTCTCCGATGAGGACCTCGAAGGGGTCCGAACTCCCCACTGTGACGCCCTCGTCATTGACCTTCGCATGGCCAACTTCAAGGTGCAGAGGGTCCTAGTAGATAACGGGAGCTCGGTGAACATCCTTTTTCTCTCGGCCTTCCGAGGCCTACAGCTGTCCCGGGACCGTCTCAAGCCGGCCGGTTACACACTCCACGAGTTCACGGGGGTCCCAGTAACTGTCGAGGGGGTGATAACCCTAGACGTGACTGCTGGAAGCACCCCTACTACCCGGACTGAGCAGATGGACTTCATGGTCGTCAACGTCCCGGCAGCGTATAATGTCATTCTGGGCCGACCCGGCCTAGCCACCCTGGAAGCTGTCCCCTCAACGTACCATCTCAAAATGAAGTTCCCCACTCGGTCGGGAGTAGGGGAAGTCAGGGGAAGCCAAGAGATGGCTCGGAAGTGCTACATGACTTCCACAGGGGGACCGGTGCTCTCCCTCGAGACACTAGAAATCCCCGAGCCGAAAATCCAACCCACGTCCGAGCCGGCGGATGAGCTAGAAGAAGTGCTCTTCTCGGACGAGGACCCGAGCCGCAAGTTCCTCATCAGCAAGTCCTTGCCGACCGCGCTGTGCTCTGACCTGATTAAATGCATCCGGGATAACCGCGACCTGTTTGCATGGTCGGTCGCGGACATGCTCGACATTTCCGAGGAGTTGCTCGTCCACCGCTTAAGTGTCGAACCGGGGTGCAAACCGGTTCAGCAGAAGAGACGAAAGTTCGCTCCCGAGCGACAGCAGGCCATCAAGGAGGAGGTGGATAAACTGCTGAAGGCCAAGTTCATACAGGAGGTAAACTACCCCGAGTGGCTCTCCAATGTTGTAATGGTCAAGAAGTCCAACGGCTCCTGGAGAATATGCATTGACTTCACCGACCTGAATAAGGCGTGTCCGAAGGACCCATTCCCTCTTCCAAACATCGACACCCTCATTGACGCCACCTCGGGCCATGAGCTCCTCAGCTTCATGGATGCCTTCTCAGGCTATAATCAAATCCAAATGTTCCCTCCGGACATTCCGAAGACCTCCTTCATCACCGACCAAGGCCTCTACTGCTACCGGGTCATGCCGTTCGGGTTGAAGAATGCGGGCGCTACCTACCAGCACCTCGTCAACAAGGTCTTCCAGAGCCAGATAGGCCGGAACATGGAGGTGTATGTTGACGACATGCTCGTCAAAAGCGTCCGGGGCACTGATCACGTGGCCGACCTCCAGGAGGCCTTCGGCGTGTTGAGAAGGCACAACATCCGGCTGAACCCGAACAAGTGTGCGTTCGGGGTCTCTTCGGGAAAATTCCTCGGCTTCATGGTAAGCCAACGAGGAATCGAAGCTAATCCTGAGAAGATTAAGGCCAAATTAGACATGGCCCCGCCTCGGAACATCAAGGAGGTGCAGAAGCTTACTGGTCAGCTCGCCGCTATCGGCCCGTTCCTCTCGAAGTCGGGGGAAAAGTGCCTCCCCTTCTTCAAAGCACTCAGGGGGGCTAAGGGTTTTGAATGGGGCCAACCACAACAGGAATTGTTCGACCAGCTAAAGGCCTACTTGGTGAACCCCCCTATGCTCAGCAAACCGGTCCCGGGCGAGACTCTCTTCATCTACTTGGCTGCTTCCGAGCAGACCCTAAGTGCTGTCTTGGTGAGAGAGGAGGACCGGGCCCAAAGGCCTATCTACTACGTGAGCAAGGTGCTTCGGGACGCCGAGCTCCGCTATCCGAGGATAGAGAAGATGGCCTACGCCCTGGTCATGGCAGCGAGGAAGCTTCGGCCGTACTTTCAATCCCACTCGATCGTTGTCCTCACCGACCAACCCCTAAAGCAGATCCTCCACAAGCCTGAGACCTCGGGCCGGCTAATGAAGTGGTCCATAGAGCTGAGCCAACATGACATCTCTTACCAGCCTCGGACGGCAATTAAAGTGCAGGCCCTCGCCGACTTCATCGTAGAGTCCACTATCCCTGAGGTCGGCCACGTCCCGAATGGACCCCCCATTTGGACAGTCTTCGTGGATGGATCCTCCTGTAACGAAGGAAGCGGCGCCTGGCATCATCCTGAACGGCCCTGACGACTTCGTCCTCCAGTACGCGATCCGTATGAACTTCAAGGCCTCGAACAATGAGGCGGAGTACGAGGCACTCATTGCTGGTCTCGGACTTGCACGAAGTGCTGGGGCGCAGCGCCTCCGAATCCACAGCGATTCCCAGCTTATCGTGAACCAAGTCTTGGGCGAGTACGAGGCCCGAGACGAGCAGATGGCGAAGTACCTCGCTAAGGTTCGGGCCCTCATGAGCCGGTTCGAGGAGGCGCTCATCCAGCGGGTCTCTCGTGAAGAGAACTCACAGGCCGATGCCCTCTCCAAGTTGGCCTCATCCTCCCTACAAGGTCTCGAACAGACTGTACTGATCGAAGTCCTCTCTAGGCCGAGCATAGAAGACGAGACACCCGGCTCGGTGGAGTCATTGCCGGTCTTGTTGCAGGATAATTGGATGAAGCGGTTGGTGGAATTCTTGAGGGACGGGGTTCTGCCCGAGGATCCCAAGGAAGCACGCCGAGTCAGAACTCGGGCCGAGCGGTATGTCTTGATCGAGGGTATCTTATACAAATGCTCATTCTCCCAAATAGACGGCGGACCATACTTAAGGTGCCTCTCTACAGAGCAGGCCGAATATGCCCTACAAGAGCTCCACGAAGGCATCGGCGGGGCACACTCAGGGTCCAGGTCCTTGGCCCGAAAAGCTTTGAATTATGGATACTTCTGGCCGACCCTCCTTCAAGACGATGAGCGACAGGTTCGGCAATGTAGCTCTTGTCAGAGACACTCCAGCATCCGTCGCCTCTCTCAGGCCAACCTCGCCTCCCTATCAAGTCCTATCCCCTTCGCAATGTGGGGGATGGACTTACTAGGGCCTTTCCCTCCGGCTCCGGGTCAGTTCAAGTTCTTGGTCGTAGCCATCGACTACTTCTCGAAGTGGGTCGAGGCCGAGCCCCTCGCCACTATAGCCGAGAACAAGGTGGTACAGTTCTTCTGGAAGAGCATCATCTGTAGGTTCGGCATCCCCCGTGTCCTCGTGATGGACAACGGGACTCAGTTCACTGGCGCAACATTCCGAGCTCTATGCGACGACCTCGCCATCCAGCAGTGCTTCTCGTCCGTCTCCCACCATCAATCGAACGGACAGGCAGAGAACGCTAATCGGCAGATCCTCGCAGGCATCAAGAAAAGGCTGGACAAAAGTTCCAAAGGCTTATGGGTCGACCAACTCCCCAACGTCCTATGGAACTATCGCACGAGCATGCGGACCCCCACAGGCGAGTCCCCTTTCAACCTCACCTATGGGTCCGAGGCCGTGATACCTCTCGAGGTCGGAATACCTTCCCCTCGGCTCACAGCCTATGACGAAGAACAGAATGCCAGGGACCTCAGAGCAGACTTAGACCTGATAGATGAGCTGAGGGAAAGAGCCTCGATTCGGCAGCAGAATTACCGAAGAAGGGTTGAACTGGCGTACAACAAGAAGGTCCGACCCACCAACCTTAAGCAAGGGGATTTAGTCTTGAGAAAATTGGCCATACCCTTTCCCAATCAAAAGAGCAAGCTGGCTCCAAACCGGGAAGGGCCGTACAGGATCACGAGGGTAGTTCGTCCCGGAGCATATCATCTTGAAGATCTAGAGGGCAGAGAAATTCCGAGGACTTGGAATGCCGACCACCTCCTAAAATACCAAGAAAGCACTCCGGCGCCACTCTAAGTATCATAGGATATCGAGCCATTCCTGTCCTTTAACTTGTAACCTATTTTCATAAATTGTACTATGTAAAACGGTTCGCCGTCGATTATTAATAAAGAAAGCTCTTTCGTATTTGTGAATTTGCATGCTTCTCTCCCCTCTTATCATCTGCTTTTTAAATTGTGATTTCAACCAATGGTTCGGAGTCCACGTCCGGCTCGACTTCACCTCCTCGGCTCGTCCCCGGACGAACCAGGGGTAGACCGTCGTTCGGAACTGCTCCCACAACCGTTGAACTACACCGATGGTTTGGAGTCCAACACTCAGCTCGACTTTACCTCCTCGGCTCGCCTCCGGACGAACCAGGGGTAGATCACCGTTCGGAATTGCTCCCACAACCGTTGAACTACACCGATGATTCGGAGTCCAACACTTGGCTCGACTTTACCTCCTCGGCTCGCCTCCGGACGAGCCAGGGGTAGATCACCATTCGAAATTGCTCCCACAACCGTTGAACTACACCGATGGTTCGGAGTCCAACACTCGGCTCGACTTTACCTCCTCGGCTCGCCTCCGGACGAGCCAGGGGTAGATCACCGTTCGGAATTGCTCCCACAACTATCGAACTACAACGATGGTCCCGGAGTCCAACACTTGGCTCCCAGTTCCCCCCAAGCTTGCTTCGCAGCAGACTAGGAGTGGTCCACCCCTCAGCTTCGCCAGTGGATGGATACCGAAGCTACGTTCGGCCACATAATCCGAGCAATCTTGCCTAGCAGCCGAAGCCCGAAGCTCTACGCCTTCGGTCGGCTACCGAGCAAGCGCCTTCCCGAGCTCGCAAACGGAGAAAACTCACTTTCTCCTCAACTTTCGTGCATGATCTCGATCAGACGGCTCAGATCTTGCCACCGATGCTAAACGACAAGATAGCATTTTCTTGGGAACTGAGCTGCCTCGAGATTCGTGCCTATGTTCAACGGCTCAGATCTTGCCACCGATGCTAAACGACAAGATAGCGTTCTCTTGGGGACTGAGCCACCTCGGGATTCGTGTCGTACCTTGTCAGAGTCGCTAAACGACAAGATACTATTCTCATAGGAACCGGTTCGGTTCGATACTCTCGCCGACGGAACTGATACGCTCGGTTCGTAGACCTCGACACTACCGACACACTTACACGAGATCGATACGCATAGCAACAAAAGAGATGCCAGTTCTTAAAAGAAATTTTATTAATGATCTGGGCATAGTACAAAGCAATCTTTCTATGATCTCAAAGTGTTATTAGAAAACAAAAATACATACGCCGACCCACAACGCCGACCCATCCACTTCGGCCAATAGCTCCTCCACCTCTTTCGAAGCTTTGCCTCCACAGTCTGCAAGTGATGGATCTCATAGACCAAATCGTCTCGCTCGGTTATTATCTTCGACTGATTGTGCCGAATACATTGGACCCGAAGAGCGTTGCTAAAAGCAGACTGCGAGTCTTCATCCTCCCCTATGGGAGTCACCTCGACGATCCTGCCCTCCAGGCGTTGGATCTCGGCGTCCCGTTGGCCGAGGACGGACTGAAGGTGGGCCCGCTCGCTCTCAGCCCGGCGCAACTTCAGCTTCACGTCACGAAGCCGCTCTCGGCACTTCAGTGAGCTGAAATTCGTCACCCCTGAAATCACCTCGGTCTCAGCGTCCTCGTTCGTGCTGTCGGAATTCGAGTCATGGACTGCCACCACGAGCTGAAAAGAAGGGAAAACGAATAGCAAAATTTCAATATACTGCCGAAGTCCGACACTTGGAAATTTTCTAAAGAAACTTTCAGATTCGCATTCAGATATAATAGTGTTACAGACGGCCGAACCGACCCTACAATTAGGTTTTACAACAACCAACAAAAATGAAAAACGACATGATTAGGGCCTCTTCGGAAGGGGAACGCTTCAGTTTAGGGAAACGCAAGGACGACGAGGCCTGCTCTCCGAGCTCGATCCTAAACCAACGAAGCGCGACTCCCCTTCGCTGCTGGCTCTAACTGCGGCGCCGACCGAGGCTCCGCTCGAAGAGACGGCCACACTGCTCTGAGCGTCGGCTGGACTCCGCCTGGTCATAGGCAAGCGTGTCGCAAGTTCGTAAAATGTAATCCCTCTCTCGCTCTCTTCGCGGGTACACGATGTGCTCCGGACGTTGGCTCTCTCGGGCAGGGGCTTGAGCGACGCGACCTCCTCCTCCAGTTCGATGATTCTATCCCTCAAAGCGTCGTCCTTTGCCAACTTCTTCAGTCGAGGGAGCCTCGACGAGCCCGAGGCGTTAGCACTATCGGTCGCAAGCCGTCGGTAATGGGTGACCTCGATCCCCCTATCTATAGTAATCCTCCTAAGCTTGTCGACCTCGGCTAGCAGCTTCTTGCGCTCGGATGACACCTTCTCCAGCTCGGAAGCAAGCTTCTCTTCTTCCGCCGAACGGCCTCGCCCCGCTACTTCCAAGTGTCGGATTTTGGCCGAGAGCTCTTCGTTCTTCCGCTCGGCGACGGCGAGCTCCCCACCTAGCCGCTCGACCTCGCCCTCAAGAGCAGAGACCGGGGGTCGTTTTCGTAGCTGTGCCAACTCGCGACACTTCCCCCTGGCCAGCGCCTTTACCTCCTCCAGTTCCAAAAATAAGTAAAAGCGCTTATCACGGCTCAGTGACAGCTCTCGCTTCGTCTTGACCAACTCTTTACGGAGGTACGAAACCTCCGTGATCGGACTGAACTTCTCCTGAAAAGCAGAGATAAATCCGATGGGACAATACATGGGAACATCTACAACTAATCACACGCAAATCCGAGACTCAACACTTGGATAAATTTTGGCCAAACACACTGTTTTCATTTAAAACCGAGAAGAAAGTCTTACAAAGAGCGGTGGCCAGTCCGCAGTTAGGCTTACAAAAAGAAACAAAACAACAAAAGACTATAAGAGACAACCGAGTCAGGGGTCGACCTTTTTGTTGTTCGGGTCCGTCGACCCCCCGGCCTTGTCCTCGCCGTCGCCCCCGTCTTCGCCTTCGTTTCCGCTCTCCTCCTCGGAGTCGTCTTCCTCCTCACCCTCGGCCTCGGTCTCCCCAGGGCCTTCGACGTCTTCCGTCTCTCCCTCGGGGCCGAGCATCCCCTCGGGAACCTCCTCCTCCCCCTCCACGGGGTCGTAAAAACGGTAGGAAGACGTGTTGAAGCCCGGGTTCCTGGCGGCCACGTGGAGCAAGGCTCGGCCGTAGGCGTCCTCCATGTTCTGGAGAATGTGTTGCGCGGCCTCCTCTTGCACAGCCTTCTTCACCTTCTTCACCTTCCTCTGGTGTTTGGCCATGATCTTCTCGGCCCTCTTCTGAGCCCTCTCCGCTTCCGACCGAGCATTGGCCAGCTCCTCCTTCAGCTCGGCAGCCTCCTTCTCCAACGCCTCAAGCTTGGCCGCCGCGTCCTTCGACAGCTGAACGGCGTCGGCCAGCTGCTTCTCCAACCCCGCCACTTCAGCAGCCCTCTTTGTCGAGAGAAGCTGCTCGGCATCAAGCTGCTTCGCGACCTTGACGCGCTCCACCCTCTCCCGCTCATATTCCTGTTCCTTGCTCGCGAACCCCTCGAGCAGGAAGTTGAAGTGGCAGAGGGTCTAAAAAAAGAACGGCACATCAGAACCCGAACCCAAGAACTTAGAAAAATTCTAAGAAAGAAATTTGGATGAGGGAGAGCTCGGCCTACTTACCGACATGGTATTCCGAGCAATCTGCATCGCGGCGTCCCCTGCTAGCCCGGCCTTTAGGGTCGCTCGATCTTTTGGGGTCGACAGGTGCCTCACCGCTTCCATGCAGATGTTGCCGTCGCCCAAGAAGCCGTTGACATTCATCACCTGCCAATCAGGGACGAAGATCTCCTTATGACGCTCGGTCAAAATCGTCTCCGCCTCGGCAGTGAGGGGCGGAACTTGGAGGGACAGTGCCTCCTTCACACCGAACGCACCGCTCGACGAACCGGGAGCATCCCCATTCGAGGTCGGTGTTGGCGCACCCGAGGCAGGAGGGTCGAGGACCATGACTTCCCCCTACTCGAGGACCATAACCTTCGGCTGTTCGGCGACCTTCGCGACCGAAGGCTTCTTCGAGGCTCGGCCGTCCTGAGGCCCCGCCGAAGGCCTCTTCTTCTTCGCCTCCTGCTCCGACCTGCCCTTCGCCATCAGAGCTTTGTAGTCCAACTTCATCGTCTCTGCACAAGCCGAATGAAAAAACTTAGAAAATTTTTCATGAACTTTAAGCAAAGAGTATAAATACCAGAAGCATACTAGGGTCGATCGGACTGAGACCCCCTCGGAACAGATCCTCCTCGGTAATATCTTTCCAGCTTAGCGCTGGCAGGGTGAGGAGCTTCTTCTGGACCTCCGTCTCCTCGTCACTCAGCACCGTCTCCTTCTTGGTTCGCTTGGGCAGACCATCCTTCGCCCAAACCGTCGGGATCACCCACGGCGCAGGAGCTCGAATGATGAAATACTTCTCCTTCCAATGTTTGATCGAGTCCGGATTCTCGATCAGCTTCACGCCCGTCCGGGGCGAAAGATAGAACCTTTGTTCGTCTCGCCTTGGCTGACAAGGTCGGTAGAGGCTCCGAAAGAGGAACATACTCGGCTTGGCACCAACCTCTTGGCATCAGAGGACGAATGCCATGACGTGCCTCCATGTGTTTGGCATCAGCTGGGCGGGGCTCAAACCGTACCATGTCATGACTCTACCACGAACGGGTGGAAGGGAAAACGGAGTCCGGCAATAAGGGAGTCGACCGAAAAGACGCACACGTCTGACGAAGACTTCGTATTTGCTCGGAAACCCGGCCCGGGGAGGAGCAGTCCGTAGTCGGCAGGGATCCAGAAACCCTCTCGGATCAGGTGAAGGTCGGTCTCGGTAAGAGACGAGATGGTATGGTCCACCTCGGACAGCTCCCTCGGTTCATTCTCCTCCACCAACTTAGCCGTGCCTTGGGTCACTCTCTCCAAGGTGTCCTCGGCATAGTCCCGTACACCTCCCACGCTCGACAGAACAATGGGCTGCCGACCGAACGCTCCCGCTGTCTTCGGCGTCTCAACGATAGTGACCACGGCTTTACCCTTCCGGGATGCCGCCGCAACCTCCTTAGGCAGCTTGGCCACTTCGCTCTCTCTATCCGGACGTACGACGTTCTGATCGCTCGGCTCCACCACCTCCTTCCCTTCGCCCTCTCGGCCTCTGCTTGCTCCGAGGCGGGGGTCTCATCCGTAATCTTAAC
The DNA here is from genome assembly GCA_017893485.1 of Hemerocallis citrina. Classification (NCBI taxonomy): domain Eukaryota; kingdom Viridiplantae; phylum Streptophyta; class Magnoliopsida; order Asparagales; family Asphodelaceae; genus Hemerocallis; species Hemerocallis citrina. The sequence continues at coordinate 127,362,080 of CM030359.1, read as the reverse complement.
CATTTTTCTAAAAGAGAAGGGAGAGAGACTGACCATGAAGTGATAGGTACGGTCAGAAAGTTCACCGGAGACAAGGAACGCCTCGCCGCAACAGCTAGCACCACCACCAGGGAGCTAAAAACATCGAAGGCGAAAAGTAAGAACTGAAGAGAGAGAGTAAAAGTAAAAAATGAGACTTGGTCTGAGGGGGGGGTGAATATTTATAGTAAAAAGGAACGTCCCTTGGACTTCCAAACGAACAAGTGCGACTCTTGGGCCGCTCTCGAAACGTCGCGAAGGCCCAACACAACTAACTTCTTCGCCAAGACAACTAGCTCGGTATATCGGGACCAGGAACCGAACCATACGCCATCTGACCACGCCAGCAAAGAGACCGGTCGGCTACCGAGCAAGTACCAATCCGAGCTGGCAAACGGAGAAAACTCCCTTTCTCCTCAAACTTCGCGTAAAATCTCAATCAGACGGCCCAGATCTCGCCGAGAACACTAGACGACAAGATAGTGTTTTCTCGAGAAATGTGCCCGTCTCGAGATGCATGACGCCATCCAACGGTACAAATTGTGTCAAGTCGCTCGGATGGCCTACACTTCCTCCATACCCCACCTCTGTCTGAAGAAACCAGAAAAAATTTTAATTCAAAGTTTTAAGGCACCGCCTTCGGCGTGCCCCCCAGGCCCCATGTCTCGGTCGGTATTCCGCCAACCCACGGGGCCTGGTCAAAAACAGATCGGCCCACCCCCCATCTCTAACTCCTTCAGGCCGACAACCATCAGAAGCCGTCGGCCCAGAAGGAATACAGAAATGGGAAGAGGCCCATCATTCCGAAGCTGCTGCAGTCCCTCGGTTCCAGACTAGGGTCATCACCTCTTCTACCATGATCTTCCCCGACCCTGACACCCACGTTAGAGCCCTCAGAATCGGGTGAAGATCTTGGTGGAAGAACGACCACCCGTCCTACCAAAACAGATCATCCCCTTCAGATCCGGACTTCGGCGGTCAACCCTTCTGCCGAGATCTCCCCCGACCCTGACGCCTCTACCCAGGCCGCCAGAGTCGGGAGAAGATCTAAGCGGAAGAGCGACCCCCACGTCCTTCCGAAACACACAGTACCTCGGATCTGAACATGGTCCCTCGGACCCAGACTTCGGTGGTCTACCATTCGGCCCAAATCTCCCCTGACCCTGACACCTCCATCCGGGCCTTCAGAGTCAGGAGAAGATTTGGGCGGGAGAACGATCACCAGTCGTCCCGAAGCAAACCCCTCCCCTCGGACCGGACTTGGGTCATCACCTCTCCTACCGTGATCCTCCGATTCTAACACCCACGCCGGGGCCATTAGAATCGGGAGAAGATCATGGTAGAAGAACGACCACCAGTCCAACCGAGGCTCGTCCCACAAATCCAGACTCTGGTCATCACCCCTTCTACCAGGATCACCCCCGATCTTGACACCCGAATCGGGCCGGTCAAAATCGGGTGATGATCATGGTGGAAGGGTGACCACCCGTCCTTCCGAAGTAGCTCACCCCTCGGCTCCGGACATAGGTCATCACCTCTTCCACCATGGTCTCCCCCGACCCTAACACCCACGTGGGAGCAATCAGAGTCAGGAGAAGACCATGGTGGAAGAACGACCACCCGTCCTTCCGAAGTAACTCGCCCCTCGGGTCCAGACTACGGCCATCACCACTACTGCCTTATCCTCTCCCGCTCCTGACATCCCCTTTCGAGCCGTGAGGAACGGGAGAAGAACAAGGCAACAGAGCGACCACCCGTCCTTCCGAAGTAACTCGTCCCTCGGGTCCGGACTATGGTCGTCACCACTACTGCCTCGTTCCCCCCCCGCTCCTGACATCCACTTTGGGGCCGTCAGGAACGGGAGAAGAAAAAGGCAAAAGAGCAACCACCCATTCGGACCTCGAAAGATAAGTTACCCAAGGCCAATACCTCCGAGGTTTGAAACTCTACATTGTTGCGATTGAAATGACAAAGGGAGTGGGGTACTTATAAGCTCTCCTCCAAGATCTGGCCATTATGACCCTCGGAAGTCGAAACGCCACGCATTAATTGAAGGAATTATCCTTAATGACCTAGGGAAGGTGGAACGCCGCGCAAACCCCGGGGGACCATTAATGCCCTTGGGAACAGGATCATCTCGAGACCGATTGCGCCACGTCGCTCGACTTGCCGAGACCCCCTGTCTTCGGTCGGCTACCGAGCAAGTGCCTTTCCGAGCTCGCAAACGGAGAAAACTCACTTTCTCCTCAACTTTTGCGCATGATCTCGATCAGACGGCCCAGATCTTGCCGAGGACACTAGGCGACAAGATAGTGTTTTCTTGAGAAATGTGCCCGTCTTGAGATGCGCGTCGTCATCCAATGGCTCAGATTGTGCCACGTCGCTCGACTTGCCGAGACCCCCTGTCTTCGGTCGGCTACCAAGCAAGTGCCTTTCCGAGCTCGCAAACGGAGAAAACTCACTTTCTCCTCAACTTTCGCGCATGATCTCAATCAGACGGCCCAGATCTCGCCGAGGACACTAGGTGACAAGATAGTGTTTTCTTGAGAAATGTGCCCGTCTTAAGATGCGCGTCGTCATCCAATGGCTCAGATTGCGCCACGTCGCTTGACTTGCCGAGACCCCCTGTCTTCTGTCGGCTACCGAGCAAGTGCCTTTCCGAGCTCGCAAACGGAGAAAACTCACTTTCTCCTCAACTTTTGCGCATGATCTCGATCAGACGGCCCTGATCTCGCCGAGGACACTAGGCGACAAGATAGTGTTTTCTTGAGAAATGTGCCCGTCTTGAGATGCGCATCGTCATCCAACGGCTCAGATCGCGCCACGTCGCTCGGCTAGCCGAGTCCCTATCCCTTCGGTCGGCGGCCGAGCAAGTGCCTTTCCGAGCTCACAAACAGAGAAAAAAGACACCGAGCTACTACAACCGCTGGATCTCTCAAAAATTCGCGCCCGTCTATGATCAACGGCCCAGATTGATCCACGTCATAAATCGGTATTTAAAACCATTTTTTATCTATTTTAATCGATTTATTTATTTAAAAATTGCTAAAAATTTGGGAAAATTAACTAAAAATTCTAGAAAATAATTAAAAATTTGGGGGTATATTTTTGAGCCCCTGGACGAACAATTATTGCCTAGAATGCACTGTTAAGGCCCCCGAACGATTAGTAAACACATCGCAAAATTAAATAAATAATCCGAAAAAATAGATAAAAGCCGTCAAATACTCGATATGGCTAGAGAACAGCACATGGCATCAAAAAATTACCTCACTACCCCCTTCGAGATTCAAAATCCTCCATTTGGACTCCGATACAACTCCACTAGCCACCAAAACAGTTAAACTACTCCTCAAAGCCTGATCACACTCAGTCTTTAGGAGTGGGGGGCTCGTGATATGGCTAAAAATGGGGTTAAATCGGAACCGTCCAGATTGGGCGCGAATCTTGAAGCTCGGGGGTAAAACGGTAATTGCACATACAAGCGGATCCAAAGCGGGTACTGGATCTCCTTCTCACAGATCCAATAACCCACGAACGGGTACACTCCAATTGGGTACGGATCCCGACCCGAAGCGAACCCAGACCAACAGGAGACAAATCAGGATCACGATTTGACCAAGTCAACGAGCCTGATTTGCTCTCACCGGGAATCAGGGGTTAGTTTCCTAAACAGGCTGTAAGGATTTTTCTCCTAGCAGTTACACAGGGAATCAAGCCTCTAATCACTCCCCTGGCGACTATAAATACCTCCCCTCTGCCACTGTAACCGGGTAATCACTCTTTTTTCACCTTAAGCTCTTTCTTTAATCACCACTGGTTACTGACAAGAGCGTCGGAGGGTGCATCGCCGGGATCAACCCCGGTGTCTCGCACTTCCTTGCAGGTTGCGGCAGGAGTAAGATGGCTTGGATCAGCTGTTCAGGTTTTCTCGAACTCACAAATCTTATCTGTTTACCCCCACACCGAAATCAGCGGTAACACTTGCATTAGAATAAGTGCATCATTGCATTAGTTAATCTTGCATTAGAGTCTAAGTCATAGCATACTCTGACACATCAATTATATATACACTTTTCTCTTTTCATTAATCTGTTTATTTAAAGTTGATAATTGCTATTAGTCATCAGCCATAAAGCGTCAGTATATGTACTGACGTCCCCACTCAATAGGTACTGGATTGCAAAAATACAAGTACATGATTGAGGAGGACTCAAGACAAAAGAAGCAAAGTATTGATTTTATTTCAATTGTAATATATGTTGGTTACCATTGTTTCAATTGTAGATTTGTTTATGTTGAGAAGCATCCAAGTGAAAGTATCAAGTGTTATATATTATTCATTGTACTATGATGTAATTTTTATTGAAAGTTTGTAACACTTGCGCTTGTATGGCATTATAGTAACACTGATGTAATGTATTACAGTTTTATAACATTCGGACTTGTAATACATTTGTGTTGAATAAAAAGTTTAAATTTTCCTATTTTTCTATGTATTGTGGCTAATTGAAGGAAAAAATTCTGGCTTATGGCACGGTTTTCCAGGGTATGGAAATCGTGGCGTTGCAAACATATTTTTCCGCCCAATCTGAACATAGTTTTTGTCCCTGTCATGTTTACCTGTCCCTGGTTTTGTACATTCATGTCTGTTCTGGTAAAAATAGTAAGTAATCAAGTTGGGGTATTGGGAAAAGACCTAGTAGTGGAACATATAGGAGATTGTACTCGGAAGGGGACCCGTGTTTCCCAAAATGATGATTCCCGTTACATGTTGCATGGAACTAAGTGCCACGTCGTGGGATAACGAGGGCCACCTCTAGAATCTGTGGGGGCCACCTCCAGAATCCATTACCTGATTACATGTTCATGTTATATGTTATATGTTATATGTTTACAAGTCACATGGAACTAAGTGTCACGTAGAACTAAGTGTCACGTCGTAGGATGACAGGGGCCACCTATAGAATCTGTGAGGGCCACCTTTAGAATCCATTTCCTGATTACATGTTCTTTTGATATGTTACATGTTTACAAGTCACATGGAACTAAGTGCCTTATAGAACTAAGTGTCATGTCGTGGGATGATGGGGGTCACCTCTAGAATCTACGGGGGCCACCTCTATAATCCACCACTTGACTACATCATTCCTGTTTACATGATTCCTGAGTACTTGACCCTGTGTAATTCACCATTAGAGTCTAAATGTTAACATGCTTGTATGCACCTAACCTGTGGTATGGGACGCAGGATCGCGTGCATTAGTTAGGATTGATTAAATGAATAGACTTAAGAATAATATGTTTTACCTGCATATTCTTGTCACCTATTTCACATGTTTATCTGATATCTGTTACATGTTACATGTTACATATTATCTGTTACCTGTTACTTGTTACCTATTACCTGTTACCTGTTACTAGTTCACGTGACTCTCGTGCATGACTTTCATTTATATGTCATATTTCCTGTTACATTATTTCTCGTTCCTGATGAGTTATATTTTGAGACATCTTCCTATTGTTAGCTGCATTAACTTGATTATGTGATATTATATTTGCACCGTCAGTTCTTGTTCAGCCTTTGTTGCTTTCTTGTTACACATGTTGTTTCTCGTTATCATGTTCGTTTCGTATTTCAATTCCCAGTTCTTTTGTTTTCCTGAAATCTTGTATCTTGTTCATATTTTGCTTGTACTACTTGCGCCCCATAACTTTCTTTAATGGGTACTCCATCTATCTTTATTTTGAGTTATGTTATACAGGTACAGACGATGGGTTATTGAGAGAACTCGTCGAACTATTCTTGCATTGCATATTCTCGGGCGATTTGGTAAGTTCTTGTATTTCAGATATTGATTATCGTGTTACATTTCTTGTTTATGTGATTATTATTGCATTGTTGAGTTGACTGCTATTATATAGCTTATGTATGATATGAGTTGGCATACTTATATCATTCGTTAGGCCTCAGTTACGTGCCTGCGTTCCTGTATAATGGAAAGCGGAGCGTGACAGTGTATGTTGTATGTTTAAAGTATGTTGAAGTGCATAATCGAAATTGATATAAAAGAAAAGATGGAATTTATTGTTGAAATTAAATTCAAACTGCTAGGTTGAATTCTAGGGTTTTTCTTATTGGATTCATAATCTTTTATAACTTGTGTGAGAAAACATATTCGTATTAGGATTTTGTGGTAGAGTTTATGCAACGAATAATTCGCACGCATGGTTTTTGATAAAATGACCAAATGAAGATATAGGCGTAGTAGAACAATATGCTATGAGAAATAAAGTTGAAAATTGGGATGTTAAATATAAGTTAGTACATATACATATGTGAAATGACATAAGTGTGGAAGAAATCGTAATAAGCATGTTTGCCTATGTAACCCTAACCCTAGGGTTATTAATTAAAGTAGGACATGAAAGCATTCCAAGATTTTTCTACACATGCCCACACAAACCCACACACACCTACAACCCTCCTACCCTATTGATGGCCGGCAACCCCCTAGCCGCTCTCTATCTAAATGAGAGATAAGAAGAAAACCTAGCTCATTTCTCATACTCCCTAGTTCATTTCTATACTTCACTCAATTCACTCCACATTTCCATACCTTACTCCATACTTCCGTACTTCCATATTTCAACTCCAAACATTCTCTTTGTTTCCCTAAAACTCTATTTGGCTATTTGGAGCAAGAATAATGCAGAGAAGCTGATACACCCCGAATTCTAAATGAGACTGAATTCGAAGTTCCACAGGATTTTTACACTTCTCTTCGTACAATTTTACAAGGAATTAAAAACTTTTATTACAACAATAATTACATTTTACACAGCAGAAGCAAATTAGAACATTACACATGAATTGAATAATAACTTGAACATTTCTTTAAGCAGCACTCATTTTTAATTCTTGACAATCACTTTGTACTGCATAGAAACTTTGGGTACGTCAGTTGCATATAACTGACGCTAGGATATAATATATCAATTTCTCTTACATCGAAAGCATACACTTGTCACAAATAAAGCTAAGGGGGACGATCCTATTGATGTCGTGTGTGAATGTGCACTTTGTCCTTAATGCAATTATTATTATTACATGACACTAATGCGCACTTGTTCGGATTCTATGCATCCTATACTACATTTGTCCGAGGGCAAGCCCTTAATCGTTCTTCATCTTGTAGGGTTGATTCCCTCACCATGATCTACTCTACTACAGTAACTACGGGGTAAGTATCCTAGGTATTCTTTGAGTTACGAGCCCATTAGAATCCCACGCACTAACACATGACACATGACGCATGACGCATCATGCAGGCATCCTGTGGTCAATTCACCTCCACCATGGACAATGGCACCACCCATATTTACTAAACATCCCACAAGCGTTGCCACCGGTACGATATCCTGGAGTAGTATCCACGCCCTAATCATGACGCATCATAAGGACATCCTGTGATTACTCTCACACCGCAAATTCCATGGCCTTCATACTTATGTTTCTCTTTTACTTTCATCACATCTCCACTATGTATCTAATCCTTAGATAATTGAGTCATGAATAGAAATCAATACTTTAGAATTAGCGTGACCTCTACATCGGTCTTAAATATCAATCATAACCATGACCCAAACTTTGTCGTTATTTATCACATTTCTCTTTTCAAAATTTCATTCTTGCCGATGTAGGGATATAGCTAAAACTCTAATCTCAATTCTATTTCATGCTCATCAAAATGAGAACATACATATTCACTTTCACATTTCATCAAGTTTCTTGTCAGTTCATTTTCCATGCACAACTTGCATAAGCTTAAACAATCTTACATTGAATTTTACTTAACAATTTATAAGTCAAATTCTCATCTTTGAACTCTTCTCAATTTTCTTTATGTTCAACAAATTATTTTTTCATCTTAAAAATAACAAGAGAATCATATCCAACAATTTTATTAATTCTTATTCTAAAAACTTCACTTCTAATTCAAATTATGGTCCAGATATTTAGAAAATAATTTTCGTGAAGTCTATGTAATTTTAGACAATTTTCTAACATTTTTCTCAATTTTTTAAAACATTTAAAACCCTTAGGAAAATCAAAATATATAAAAACATATCAAAACAAAAAATTGTCCGGGGGCCGATTTCGAACTCAGACACAAAGGCCCACGGGTGAACAGTAACGCCACCGACCTGCACCCACTAACCAGAATGACCAAAGTGCCAAACTGTCTAAAAGAGAACTCGAATTCTGTTTGTGTTTTGAGTTCGGGTTTTGAATAAAATCACATTTTGAAAAAATAAAGTCGCTGCCGAGACTCGAACCCAAGCACATAGTGCCACCGAGCTACAGTAATAGCACTAAAGCGCACCCACTAACCAGAAGGTCTGAGTGACTACCTCGTAAGGAAATTCTCATAAAATATTTTTGAGTCAGACTGTGTTATTTCTAGCTCTTTTTGAATAACTCGATTTTTCCTCATTCAAATTGTACTTATAAAATATAGATTTTTCTTGAGTATAATTTCTTGAAGAAAACAATAGCTTGTAATGTCATAATTCTTATAGAACTCATCTTTTATTATAAAAACTCTTTCTCCCTTAGTTAGTTTAAACAATGGATCAAAATAGACTGATTTCGACATAAAAACACTTATTTTTATAAGAATCTTTTTATCAACAATTTTCCCTCATTCATAATGGATTTAATATGATGAACATAATATTATTCACTTTCTAGAGCAATAATCTTGTTATAATTAGACATTTAAAAGCTCTATATGTAGTATTTAACTCCTATTTTCTTTTTTCCATAGGAAACGGCTAATAACAGAAAAACGAAGCAGATTTAGGACTTCAAGGATAATACACAGCAAACTGCAGAGGATCAGTCGATTGGTCCCCAACACAGGCGACTGGACAAGAGAAGCTGATTTTCCACAACTCTCGATACAGTCGACTCACTCCCAACAGACAGTCGACTGGTCTGAACAATTATGAAATCTTCAGGAGTCTCGACTCAGTCGACTGGTTCGAAGATAAGTCGACTGGTCTGCGGCGGAGTAAACAGATAAGATATTCGAAGATTCACCCAAATCTAATTTCAAATCTATTTAAATCCAGATCTTAGGCAACGAATCAAATCTAGAGATTGGAAATTGGCAAAAGCACGTGGTGAACAGATAAGGAAGGAAAGAAGAAAAGAGAAAGACATAAATCATCAAATCAAGAAGATTTTTTCTTAAAAAGGGGAAACCCTAATTCTCAGCGGTACTCTATAAATATCAGAAAAGATCATCTGTAGCGGGAGACATCTATCTCTTGGACGCAACTTAATCTCAGAATTCCCAACGATCAAGTCATCAACCAGTGCTTCATTCCATCATCGTCGAAGAAAGGGAAGAGGAGAACCAGTACTCGAAGGCAGTCGACTGTGTGACAGCCAGTTGACTCTATTGCCGGAATCCATTAGTTTATTTCTTCTCTCTTTATTCTGTGATGTTGATCATGTATTTGAACTTGTTAAGCAATAAAAGTATAATTATGTGGAACTAATTTCATAGTTGGGTAGATCGAAGCCGTAGTTATGTAGTGCTATGTTCTTTTGAATCCTTCTATTTTACTTATTGATTGAATCTAATTGAATTGATATAGATTGATAACAGTCAAACTTGTTCAGGAGTTATAAGTACAGTCTACTGAAGGTGAGAGCCAGTCGACTGCCATACAGAATCTGATATTATCAAGTTTGTGAGTTAGAAATCTGAATCTTTTATATGAGCATATTGAGACGATCCGTATCTCGTGCTCGTAACTTGTAACAAGGGAATCTTTAGGATTCTTGGTTCAATCAACTTAAAGGATCTAGATCTGATACCAATTTCTAGAACTTTAAGTGTTTGTTCGTTTCCACTGTGCTTATGCTTTTGTTAAGTATAACTTAGTAGATACCATGCTAAAATACCTAGGGGAAGAAACGAATTAGAGTAGATACCATGCCTAATTCTTGGCTTAGGGAAACAATACTTTAAGGAGTAGATACCATGCCCTTGAAGTGAACAAACATGAGTAATTGGAAGTAAATTCAGAAGGCAACTTAGCATTACTAACTATTGGTGGAGATCAACAACCCAACTATTCAAGAGATATTTGTGATTCAACACCTCTCATCTTAGTTTTAATCTTTTAGTTCTTTTAGAATATTATGACATCTCTTATTCATTTTTATTATTAGTTTTATTGATTAGTAAGTTGAAGTCTACAATCTCTGTGGGATCGACCCTTGCTATTACTACGATTCTATAAACGATTCGTGCACTTGCGAGGTTTTATAATTTGTGTCTAGTTAGTCTATTTATTTAGGTAGCTAGATTAACACAACAAGTTTTTGACGCCGCTGCCGGGGATTGTTTAGTATTTTAACTTACAAGTCAGTAGAATTTTTATTAGTTTTTCTTTTCTTTTATTAATAATTTTTCTTTTAGGTTACAGGACTTCGGTGAATGCACGGTAGACGATCACTTCGTCCAGAGCTACTACCTATTGACGCAAAAACAGAACGAACTTTGCACAGGCTAGGTAAGCTTCTCACAGCCAGCCAGTCGACTGTTGTACGGACCCAGTCGACTGCACAGAGACAAATTTCACTGGAAAGAATGGCTGAAGAAATACAAAATCGAGTGCCAATGCAGGACAAATACACTCCTAAGAATATTGAGCAACCTTCCTGTATTGCTTTTCAACCTAATGCTACCGGGAACATGCACCTATCTCCTCATTTACTTAGTATGGTTCCCCACTTTAGTGGCAAACCAGATGAAGAGCCTCATCTTCACTTGCAAGACTTTTTTGATCTTTGCAGGACACAAAGCGTCCAAGGGCTTACCGCTGAACAAATCAGGTTAATCTTGTTTCCTTTTTCCTTAAAACTTAATGCTAAGTTGTGGTATAATTCTTTGGAACCAGGATCAATTAATTCATGGGAGCAATTGGCAACGAAATTTTTGAAAGAGTTCTTTCCAGCCCAGAAAACCAAACAGCTAAAAAGGGAGATTCAACTCTTCCAACAAAAAGATGGAGATCTATTCTTCGAAGCATGGAAGGACTTCAAGAGCAAGCTTCTCAAGTGTCCTACTCACAATCTGCCTAAGGATGATCAGGTACAAGCTTTTTATGAAGGTTTAAATGACACTAACAAAGCAATTGTTGATGCAGCTTGCAATGGAATTTTGATGAGGAAAAGTGGAGAAGAAGCCATTGAACTTTTTGAAGAACTCAGCGAGAACTCCCAACAATTCTCAACGTGAAGGGGACCTACGAAAAAACAGGGAGTTTACGAAATCTCTAACAGTAATAACATTCAATTAGAAATGGCAAACATGAATAAGAAAATTGATATGCTTGTTAATGCAATGTCGACAATGGGTGGAGTTAAAAATCAAACAAATGAAATGTGTGCAATTTGTTCTCATTTAGATCACACAACTGATACATGTCCCATGTCTACTTTCACAGATCAGGAGCATGCGAATTATGTGGGTCGAGGAGTGTTTCCACCAAAGAACAATCCATACTCGAACACATATAACCCAGGATGGAGGAATCATCCAAACTTCTCATGGAGCAATAATCAAAATAATCAAGGGAATCAATTCACACAAGGGCATGCAAGGAACCCTCAGATGGGAAGTGGGTTTGATCGGCCCGTCCAAGAACAGAAGAAGTTGGATTTTGAGTCCACCGTTCTTCAATTGCTCCAACAACAACATCAAACAAGCAACCAACAAGGACAAGCGATTCAGAAGTTAGAAACACAAATTGGTCAGATTGCAAAAGAGTTAAGCGAACGAAAGGCAGGAGAACTCCCTTCACAAACCATACCAAACCCTGGAGGTCAAGAACAGCTCCAAGCAGTAACAACCCTAAGAAATGGTAAGATAATTGACAACATGATTGGAACACACACAGACAAACCAGATACACAACCATCAAAAGCTTTGGGTTCAAATAAGGTAAGTGAAAAAGTAGGGACAGTACCACCACCATTCCCTCAAAGGTTAGTCAACAAAAAGAAAGAACAACATTTATTTGACGTCTTTGAAACTCTCAAAAAGGTAGAAATTAATATTCCCCTACTTGATGCTATTAAACAAATTCCTTCTTATGCCAAATTTTTGAAAGACTGTTGTACTCACAAAAGAACATTTCAGGTTAAGGAGGATGTGGCTTTGACAGAAGAAGTGAGCGCTGTATTATTAAGAAAACTACCACCTAAACTGAAAGATCCAGGTAGTTTCACCATTCCTTGCAAAGTTGGTGAGCACTTCTTTGAAAAAGCACTGCTAGACTTGGGGGCAAGCATCAACCTTCTTCCTTATTCTGTTTATGAAAAGCTTGGATTGGGGGAACTCAAGCCAACATCCATAACTTTGCAATTGGCTGATCGCAGCATAAAAAGACCTAGAGGTATTTTAGAAGACGTCCTAGTTCAGGTAAATGATTTTATTTTGCCTGCTGATTTTGTTGTGTTGGACATGGAGGAATCTTCAATGTCATCATCTCTACCGATCATATTAGGTAGGCCCTTTATGAGTACAGCTGATATAAAAATTTGTGTTAAAAAGGGCATTATAAGTATGAAGATAAACGGAGAAAAAGTGGAATTTAAAATGTTTGATACACTAAAATTACCACAAGATGATCATGAATGCTATAATATTGATGTGGTGTAGGAGATTGTTGATCAAACATTTCAGGTACATAGCGTTGAACCACTTCAAGCCACAATCACTCAATCTCTAACTTTATCTCATGTTGAACAGGAATACGACGACTGGAGGATTGCAGAGACAGTACATCACCTTGAAACTCCACAGTCATATTCAGGTAAGCCTGCACCTTTATTTGAAAAATTGGTGTCTGATAAAAATTGTTCTTCTACAGATCAAGCGACTGATGAACAGAGTAAGTCGACTGGTATTCTAACCAGTCGACCGAATCAAGACACCCAGAACAAGTCGACTGCTGACATGGACCAGTCGACTGTACAGAAACTTCCAGACATAGAACTTAAGCAGTTGCCCGACCATTTGAAGCATGCATTTTTAGGCGAGAACCAGACGCTACCAGTAATAATAGCTGCGAACTTAAGTGCACAGGAAGAATATAAGTTGCTGAAGGTACTACGAGAACACAAGAGTGCAATAGGATGGACCATTGCAGATATCAGAGGAATAAGTCCATCCAAATGCATGCATAGAATACTCCTTGAAGACAATGCAAAACCAAGCAGGGAGGCACAGAGAAGGCTTAACCCAAACATGAAGGAAGTGGTAAGAGCAGAGATTCTGAAGCTGCTAGATGTTGGCATCATCTATCCTATCTCAGATAGCAAATGGGTTGGAGGGTATGCATTGATTATAGGAAACTGAACAATGAAACCAGGAAAGATCACTTCCCTCTTCCTTTTATTGATCAAATGTTAGAAAGATTAGCAGGATATAGTCATTATTGTTTCTTAGATGGTTATAGTGGCTATAATCAAATTGCTATTGCTCCAGAAGATCAAGAAAAAACCACTTTTACATGTCCTTTTGGTACTTTTGCATAGAGGAGGATGCCCTTTGGATTGTGCAATGCTCCAGCTACATTTCAAAGGTGCATGATGAGTATATTTTCAGACATGGTGGAAAGGTTCATCGAGGTATTTATGGATGACTTTAGTGTTTTTGGATCTTGTTTTGATGAATGCCTTAACCATTTGCAGCTTGTGCTTAAAAGATGTGAAGAATGCAATTTAGTGCTGAATTGGGAAAAGTGCCATTTCATGGTACAACAAGGTATTGTGTTGGGACATGTGGTGTTCAAAAGGGGAATAGAGGTAGACAAGGCAAAAATTGATATAATATCAAAACTACCCCCTCCTACTACAGTTAAGGGTGTTAGGAGTTTTCTAGAACATGCAGGGTTCTATAGAAGATTCATAAAAGATTTCTCAAAAATCTCCAAACCCCTTTGTGACTTGTTGGCTAAGGATGTTGAGTTTGTATGGACAGAAGAATGTACAAATGCTTTTAACACATTGAAAAATCTTCTCATTTCTGCACCTATAGTCATGGCACCAGATTGGAGCCATCCTTTCGAGCTTATGTGTGATGCAAGTGATTATGCTTTAGGGGCTGTTCTAGGTCAACGAATCAATAAGAAACCTCATGTTATTTACTATGCTTCTCGAACTTTAAACGATGCACAGCTAAATTATTCCACTACTGAAAAAGAAATGTTAGCTGTTATTTTTGCTATAGAGAAGTTTAGATCATATTTAATTGGTTCTAAAGTTATTGTTTTTACTGACCATGCTGCCTTGAGATATTTGTTTGCTAAAAAGGATGCTAAGCCTAGGTTAATCAGATGGGTGCTGTTGCTTCAAGAATTCGATCTTGAGATTAGAGATAAAAAAGGAAGCGACAATGTTGTTGCAGATCACATGTCCAGGCTACTGCACGAGGAAGAGAGAAATGTGCCCCCGCTGAATGAAAATTTCCCAGATGAACAACTATTTGAAATCAATGTACAATCTCTCGGGGCAGTCGACTGGTCCTTAAACCTGTCGACTTGTCTCTCCGAACAGCTCCCATGGTTTGCTGATATTGTCAATTTTCTAACTGCTCATGTTTTCCCTCCAGGTATGACAAGTCAGGAAAGAAAGAGACTAGTGGCTATGTGCAAACACTTTTATTGGGATGACCCTTATCTATTCAAATTTTGCCCTGATCAAATACTAAGAAGATGTGTGGCAGAAGAAGAGCAATTGAGTATTCTACAACATTGCCACCAATATGCATGTGGAGGACATTTTGGACCAAAAAGAACAGCACTTAAGGTACTGCAATCTGGATTTTATTGGCCTAAAGTATTCAAAGATGCTTTTTCTTTTTGCAGGACTTGTGACAAATGCCAAAGGACAGGCAACATCTCTTCTAGAAATCAAATGCCACTGCAAAACATCCAAGTGATCGAGCTTTTCGATGTTTGGGGAATCGACTTCATGGGTCCATTTCCTAACTCATTTGGTTATTTATATATACTTGTTGGTGTGGATTATGTGTCCAAATGGGTCGAGGCTGTCCCCTCAAGAACTAATGATCACAAAGTTGTTGTCAAGTTTTTGCAGGAAAATATTTTCACTAGGTTTGGTACACCACGAGCAATAATAAGTGATGGAGGGAGCCACTTCAATAACTTTCCTTTTGCTTCTTTGATGAAGAAGTATGGTATCACGCATAGAGTGGGCACCCCATATCATCCCCAAACTAGTGGGCAAGTGGAGATTAGCAACAGAGAAATCAAAAGCATTTTGGAAAAGACAGTCAACACAAGGAGGAAGGATTGGTCGTTGCGCTTGAACGATGCATTATGGGCCTATAGAACCGCATTCAAAACACCCATTGGCATGTCCCCATACCGTTTGGTGTTTGGAAAAGCCTGTCATTTGCCAGTAGAGTTGGAGCACAAAGCATATTGGGCCATCAAAAGGTTCAATTTTGACATGAAACAAGCAGGTGATAAAAGAAGACTACAACTAAATGAGCTTGAAGAGTTGAGGCACGACGCTTATGAAAATGCAAAATTGTATAAGGAAAGAATCAAGTTGTACCATGACAAACAGCTAGCAAGGAAGGAGTTTTATGAAGGACAAAAGGGCGCTTTGGAGGTTCATAGCAAGGAAAAGAATCAAACATTTAAGGTGAACGGGCATAGAGCGAAACCATACATAGAGATGAGCATTGAACCGCAAGAGGAGGATGTGAATCTTCAAACCGTACAATACATGGCATGACCTCATCAAGTCTAGCTGAAGACAGAAAACACAGCGCTTATTGGGAGGCAACCCAATTTTTCAGGGGAGTATTTACACTTTCCCTTCAGTTTTTTTTAGTTATTCATTATTCTTTTTTCTTTGAGTTATTTTTATTTTTTCTCTCCTAACTAGATGTGACATATGCCTATTTTCTTTCGAACATTGAGGACAATGTTCCATCTAAGTTTGGGGGTATTAGGGTTATTTATATTTATCATCTTTTTGATTTTTTTTTTAGGATAAACAATTTCTTATAAAGTAAGAAGAAGGATACTTAATAAATATGAGTTTCATAAATTCCCTACAAGATTATATGAGTCATGCAATTATACATAATAAACAAATGTGATGCTTTTTCTGGTAATTATTCCCTTTAGATCTAGTCCTAAATTGAGTTTAAGTAAATAGAGTAATAAAAAATATATATATATATATATACTTGAATAAAGTCAATCTACTCCAATGTTTTGAGTGCTTAGTAACTAGGGGTATTCATCACCAATGTTTACCTTTACGTCAAACGGCAACTTGAAATATGAGTATGCAAAGCACTTTAGAGTTTGTGACTCGCTGAGTAACCGGGTGGATTCATCACAAATGATTCGCATTCGCGTAAAAAGGCAAGTGACAACTTTAGAGAAGCGACTTAAAAATAAAAAAATAAAAAAATAAAAAAAAAAAAAAAAACTCTAGTTTGCTACTCGGTTTGTAGTAGAGAAAAGGGGATAATCACAGGTGGAGTTGTTGCATACTTTAATTAAATTAATTGCATGACAAATATGATTAAGTTTGGGGATTATGACTGAACAATTGCACTAGAGAAAGTGGGTATGTTTAATTTTACTTTGTCTGAAATTGTTTATACCTTTCTATGCTGATGTCCACATAATAAGAAATCTTGGTGGTTGAGTCCATTGTGATTATTATTCTCCCTATTCATAATTTTAGTTTGCTTGAGGACAAGCAAAATCTAAGTTTGGGGGTATTTGATGAACATAATATTATTCACTTTCTAGAGCAATAATCTTGTTATAATTAGACATTTAAAAGCTCTATATGTGGTATTTAACTCCTATTTTCTTTTTTCCATAGGAAACAGCTAATAACAGAAAAACGAAGCAGATTTAGGACTTCAAGGATAATACACAGCAAACTGCAGAGGATCAGTCGATTGGTCCCCAACACAGGCGACTGGACAAGAGAAGCTGATTTTCCACAACTCTCGACACAGTCGACTCACTCCCAACAGACAGTCGACTGGTCTGAACAATTATGAAATCTTCAGGAGTCTCGACTCAGTCGACTGGTTCGAAGATAAGTCGACTGGTCTGCGGCGGAGTAAACAGATAAGATATTCGAAGATTCACCCAAATCTAATTTCAAATCTATTTAAATCCAGATCTTAGGCAACGAATCAAATCTAGAGACTGGAAATTGGCAAAAGCACGTGGTGAACAGATAAGGAAGGAAAGAAGAAAAGAGAAAGACATAAATCATCAAATCAAGAAGATTTTTCCTTAAAAAGGGGAAACCCTAATTCTCAGCGGTACTCTATAAATATCAGAAAAGATCATCTGTAGCGGGAGACATCTATCTCTTGGACGCAACTTAATCTCAGAATTCCCAACGATCAAGTCATCAACCAGTGCTTCATTCCATCATCGTCGAAGAAATGGAAGAGGAGAACCAGTACTCGAAGGCAGTCGACTGTGTGACAGCCAGTTGACTCTATTGCCGGAATCCATTAGTTTATTTCTTCTCTCTTTATTCTGTGATGTTGATCATGTATTTGAACTTGTTAAGCAATAAAAGTATAATTATGTGGAACTAATTTCATAGTTGGGTAGATCGAAGCCGTAGTTATGTAGTGCTATGTTCTTTTGAATCCTTCTATTTTACTTATTGATTGAATCTAATTGAATTGATATAGATTGATAACAGTCAAACTTGTTCAGGAGTTATAAGTACAGTCGACTGAAGGTGAGAGCCAGTCGACTGCCATACAGAATCTGATATTATCAAGTTTGTGAGTTAGAAATCTGAATCTGTTATATGAGCATATTGAGACGATCCGTATCTCGTGCTCGTAACTTGTAACAAGGGAATCTTTAGGATTCTTGGTTCAATCAACTTAAAGGATCTAGATCTGATACCAATTTCTAGAACTTTAAGTGTTTGTTCGTTTCCACTGTGCTTATGCTTTTGTTAAGTATAACTTAGTAGATACCATGCTAAAATACCTAGGGGAAGAAACGAATTAGAGTAGATACCATGCCTAATTCTTGGCTTAGGGAAACAATACTTTAAGGAGTAGATATCATGCCCTTGAAGTGAACAAACATGAGTAATTGGAAGTAAATTCAGAAGGCAACTTAGCATTACTAACTATTGGTGGAGATCAACAACCCAACTATTCAAGAGATATTTGTGATTCAACACCTCTCATCTTAGTTTTAATCTTTTAGTTCTTTTAGAATATTATGACAACTCTTATTCATTTTTATTATTAGTTTTATTGATTAGTAAGTTGAAGTCTACAATCTCTGTGGGATCGACCCTTGCTATTACTACGATTCTATAAACGATTCGTGCACTTGCGAGGTTTTATAATTTGTGTCTAGTTAGTCTATTTATTTAGGTAGCTAGATTAACACAACATAATACAAGTTTTATTCTCTTTCATTCCTTACCAAAATTTTAACTCTTCAATTTAGTCCTATTTCCCAACTACAATATTTTAAGAGACAATACGAATTATAAATCAAGTGACTACATCACTAATTGCATATGGCACATAACACACTTTTAATCTATTTAATATTCCATTAATTTACATTCCTTACTTTATCCATAAGCACATTTCTCACATATTGTATTTTTTAATTCATGCATAGACAAAATTTTACAAAATCATAATTTATCCATTTTAGCATACGAATAAAATATGAAGACATCACAACACATACTTATTTGCACATTCTAAATTATGCTACTAACATTTCATGCAGATTAATTGATGTTCTTTTCTTCTTAATCTCCTTAAACACATGTATGGCAATCTTTCCTACTCAATTTTAACATGATCACAATTTCAATCCTAGCATGGTATCTAACTAGAAGCTTGAGAAATCACCAACCTTTTTGAAGAAAAAACAAATAGAAAGCTCCTAGAAATCTCTTTGAACACACGAACAGTTCCTTCTCTTCCTAGATTGTGCCACCAAGAATGCGCTTTCTCCTCCTAGCTTGATGGAACCCGATCCACTTCTCCTTGGTGAAAAGTCGGCCTCCAATGGTGCTAGAACTGGATTCGCAGACATCCCCCTATGGTTTTGATTCATGGCAACGACGTTGAGAGTCTGATAGACTCTAGCCAACTCCGTTTCCAAGTCGAATCCATAGTTGGGTCCTTCTCCATTCCTTGATCTTCGTCCAGCCATATTCTGATTCAAAAGATCCATTAAATTCGAAGTAGAAAACATGATTTTAAACCAACTTCTTTCATTTCATTGAATTCAAACTTTGTACATTCAAATTTAAAAACATCGTCTGACATCAAGCAAAAATATTGAGAAGATATTCTAATCCTCTTGGCTTCCCTAAGTTCTTCCCATAGTTCTGCTGCTTCTTCCTTCAGCACATCATACATGTTCTTTCTCTTTTCGAGTTCCCAAACACGATGACTGACGGTTGTAATATTCTCCTTGCACTTCACATACTGCGCCTGCAACTGCCCTGCTCTCTCCCTTTGAGTCTCTACTGTAGGGTTTCGGGACACAAACGCAGCGAAAAAGAAATGATAACAGATCCGAAACCCTAACCCATGGATCCGTGTACAAGACATGGCTAATAATGGATAAATAAAATTTTACCTTTCGGAGCTTTACGAAGGCTGAAAGATGGAGGTTGCAATCACCACGCAGCCCTAGTAGCTAGATCCGCGTCTCTAAGGCAGTCCACACGAACGTCCGATCGTCCAACGATCGAGGGAGCCGGTACTAGCCGATGATGCTTGCCTCTCTCTCTCTCTCTCTTTTGCCTCTCAACAGTTGAGCGGCTAGGGTTTTCTGTGGAAAACGGATTTTACAAAGATCATCCCAATCCAATACATCTCTATGTATTTATAGGGAGAGATAAGAGGTGGGCTTAACCGTAATCAGTTTGGCTTCTGATAAGACCAATCTGATTTGGTTTTATCATTTAAATTCGAATTAACCGTAATCAGTTTGGCTTCTGATAAGACCAATCTGATTTGGTTTTATCATTTAAATTCGAATTATCCTTTAATTAATTAAGTCCAACTCAATTAATTAAATAACTAATTTCGAATCATTTAAATTCCGAATTTAAATTAATACTCCTTTTAAACGTTCTAAGTGTGTGACACTTTAGGTTATTATTACGTTGGCAATAATTTTATTATCTTATAATAAAATTATAAACAATGAGCGGCATCTAGTAATACATCATTGCTACCCAAGTAATAATAATAATTGGTGATTCAATTAAACCTTTCGTGACTAATGTCTCCATGTAATATAATCCTTTTAACCTTGATATTATAGATTAAACTAGAGGCATGGGACGTGTCATCCTCTTAATAATTTAATCTTTATTTTCTTGATCGATGAGTAGACTATTCAAACAAATCAATATTTGAGCATGGCCATGCATTTCATAGTCTCACTCAAACAAGAGGCCGATAATATCGCTCCTAAAATTAGGAGGGTTAAATTCCTTCTAGATCATTCATATTTCTCACACGATTCATAATGAACCCAATACTATCTTTATCATACCCGATTAAAGATAACTTTTGATAGAATCAAAGTGCATTAATTTTCGTGTAGAAATATAATGATTTCAGGTCAGAGGACCATTACACCATTATCACAGTGAGATTACTTATGACATTTATTAATTCATTCCATGTAGAATCTCACAGTGGGTCTGTCCAGTACAATGTACTCTTACATTTACCTATGTATTGATTTTAGTATCTCTATACTAATGACCCATGAGAGGTGGTCATCAATCAATCAACATACTAGTCTCAATGTATTATTACTGTCCTAATAATAATAATACTCGACTAGGGACATTTAAGATTATTATACTATATATAATCTCATGTTCATATAGTTCGTATTAATAATCTAAGGACATTTATCATGCTAATATTTATAACGCAGTAAATACGAAGCATAATAAATTATTAATATAATCAAAAGAACATAATGTCAATAATACTGATCATTGTATTGCCTCTAGGGCACCTACACTAACATCTACATGACTCTGAAGGGTCTTGATGAGATCTCCCCAATCTGGCTCTTCCTCTTCGGATGAAATGTCCGATGAGTTTGGAGGTGGATGATCTTTCGGAACTCGGACCATTCCTCTTCATACTCCTCGCGATCTTCTTCGTCAGAATCTCCGTGTCCATGGTAGTAGTTAATAGTCCTCTTCGATCATGTGCTAGTCATCATCGCCTGTTCGGTCATGGTGGTTCTCCATCTTCAGTAAGGGGAGAAGAAGAAGCATCAATCATAGATCAACACAAATGTAAGTAACTTACATTTAAATCTCCATACCCAACTCATACTTTAATGTCCACTCTAGGGTGTCATTCCTTATAAATTTGTACTACTTGGAAGCGTGGCTCTGATACCACTCTGATACACCCTAAATTCCAAATAAGACTGAAGTCGAAGTTCCACGGGATCTTTACACTTCTTTTCGTACAATTTTACAAGGAATTAAAAACTTTTATTACAACAATGATTACATTTTACACAGCGGAAGCAAATTACAACATGATACATGAATTGAATAATAACCTGAACATTTCTTTAAGCAGCACTCATCTTTAATTCTTGTCAATCACTTTGTCCTGCACAGAAACTGTGGGTATGTCAGTTGCATACAACTGATGCTAGGATATAATGCATCAATTTATCTTACTTAGAAACCACACACTTGTCACAGATAAAGCTAAGGGGGACTATCCTATTCATGTCGTGTGTGAATGTGCACTTAGTCCTTAATGCAATTATAATTATTACATGACACTAGTGCGCACTTGTTCGAATTCTATGCATCCCATACTACATAGGTTCGAGGGCAAGCCCTTAATCGTTCTTCATTTTGTAGGGTTGATTCCCTCGCCATGATCTACTCTACTACAGTAACTGCAGTAAGTATCCTAGGTGTTCTATGAGTTACGAGCCCATGTCCAGACATCCTGGAGAGAATCTCATGCACTGACACATGACGCATCATGCAGGCATCCTGTGGTCAATTCACCTTTACCATGGACAATGGCACTACCCGTAGTCATCAAACACCCCACAAGCATCGCCACCGGTACAATATCCTGGAGTAGTATCCATGCCCAAATCATGACGTATCATGAGGACATCCTGTGAACACTCCCACATCGCAATCCCATTGGCCTCATACTTATGTTTTGCTCTTACTTTCATCACATATCCACTATGTATCTAATCCTTAGATAATTGAGTCATGAATAAAAATCAATACTCTGGAATTAGCATTACCTCTACATCGGTCTTAAATATCAATCATTAACCATGACCCACACATGGTCATTATTTATCATATTTCTCTTTTCAAAATTTCAGTCTTGCCGATGTAGGGACTTAGCTAAAAGTCTAGTCTAAATAGTATTTCATGCTCATCAAAATGAGAATATACATATTCACAAATTTTCACATTTCATCATGTTTCTTTTCAATTTATTTTCCATGCACAACTTGCATAAGCTTAAACAATCTTACATTGAATTTTACTTAACAATTTATAAGTCAAATTCTTAACTTTGAACTCTTCACAATTTTCTCTATGTTCAACAAATTAATTTTTCATCTTAAAAATAACAAGAGAATCATTTCCAACAATTTTATTAATTCTTATTCTAAAAAATAGACTTCTAATTCAAATTATAATGGTCCAAATATGAAGAAAATATTTTTCGTGAAGTCTATGTAATTTTCGAGAATTTTCTAACATTTTCTCAATTTTTTAAAGCATTTAAAACCCTTAGGAAAATAAAAATATATAAAAAAATATCAAAACAAAAAATTGGCCAGGGGCCGGTTTCGAACTCACACACAGAGGCCCACGGGTGAACAGTAACGCCACCAACCCGCACCTACTAACCCGAATGACCAAAGTGGCTAACTTTTTAAAAGAAGACTTGAATTCTGTTTGTGTTTTGAGTTCGGGTTTAGAATAAAAAACACATTTTGAAAAAAATAAAGTCTCTGTCGAGACTCGAACCCAAGCACACAGTTCCGTCGAGCTACAGTAATAGCACTAAAGAGGACCCACTAACCAGAAGGCCTGAGTGACTAACCTATAAGGAAATTCTCATAAAACATTTTTGAGTCTGACTGTGTTATTTCTAGCTCTTTTAGAAAAACTCGATTTTTCCTCATTCAAATTGTACTTATAAAATATAGATTTTTCCTCAGTATAATATCTTGAAGAAAACAGTAGCTTGTAATTTCATAATTCTAATAGAACTCATCTTTTATCATAAAAACTCTTTCTCCCTTAGTTTAAACAATGGATCAAAATAGAATCATTTCGACAGAAAAACACTTATTTTTATAAGAATCTTTTTATCAACAATTTCCCCTCAATCATAATGAATTTAATACAAGTTTTCTTCTCTTTCATTCCTTATCAAAAATTTAACTCTTCAATTTAGTCCTATTTCCCTAGGGATGGCAACTGGGCCGGGTCAACCGGCGACCCACCCGCGACCCGGCCCACCAACCCGGCCCGTTAAATCGCTTCGCGGGTTCGGGTCGAACCCGGTGAACAGTACCGGGTCGACCCGGGTCGCAATTTACGCGAATTAAATTCGCGAAACCCGGCCCAATTCGCGAGTTGGACCCGTTAACCCGCGGGTCGACCCGCGGTTTTTGACCCGTGACGGGTCGACCGTTGACCCGCGGGTCGAACGGTCGAAAATCCCATTTGCTGCGCTCTGCCGCTCTGGTCTGGACAGAGCCGTTTGGTTGTTTTTTTTTTTTTTTTTTTTTTTTTTTGTTTTTTTCCACTTATTTAGCCTATAAATATCCCCCAAAAATCTCAAAAAAATCACACCTCACTCTCTTACTCTCTCTACTATTATACATCATTTTAAAGAATTTTTGAACAATTGTAGTATTCATCAAATAATTGTACAAGGAGTCATATACACGATCAAATTTCGGTCGTATCGGAAACAAAATTCAACGTCTTCAACGTCTTCAACTCTCTTCAACCCTCGTCAAATCTACTTCAACCTCTTCTCAACTCTTCAATTGCGGAATCGGCAAAGTGCTCCTCCATCTTTTCTATTATATTCTTATTTTCACGGTTTTTTTTTACATACGCGTATTCTACGGTGAACGGTATCAAAATATCTCTATCTCTCTTGTTAAATTTTTTTTTGCGTTGTAGTTAAAATTATTGTTTGTTTTTTGAACTTCTCTATCTCAACCCTCTTGTTTTTTAGATTTTTTTTGTATAATTTACCCCTTCTACATTGTAGATTTTTTTTTACATACTTTAGCACATTACCACATTATGTCTAGATCACGCGGTAGCGGTCGTAGCGACAAGATTCCTCCTCCTCTTCATGTAGGCCACCAATTGTCCCAACTAGTGAGCCCGCCCAAGATTACATTGATCCTACTATGGAACAATGGGGTACACACGACATGGATGTTGTAGGTGACATTCAATTAGAAGAAGAACAACAACAACAACAACCCGAAACCACACAACCCCGTAGTAGTAGGAAAAGTAGAGGAGAAACTAGCGATTGGCATAAGTTTTATGAGTATATCCCGGACGAACATACTCCGGGTATAGGTTTGAAAGTGTGTAAAACATGTAGTAAACATACAAATTCAAGAGGGGTGACGGCACCGGTACAATTAGTAGGCACATACAACATAATCATAAAGAACTTCTTGATCAAATACAAGGCCAACAAAAAATCAACCCTAGGACCGGTCAAGTAGATAGCCACCCTTATGATCCCGAACTTGTTCGTCGGGAAATGGCCCGATTAGTCATTAAGGAAGAGTTGCCATTTTCCTATCCCGAGAGTAGGAACTTGGAAAATTTTAATTAAACGGCCTTAAACCCTCATTTTAAAAGAATTCCGAGAAATACTTGCAAATCAGATTGTTTTAAAGTGTACATGAAAATGAAGGACGCTTTGATTGCAATTTTATGGAGTTTAACCTGTAGGGTTAGTTTAACTTCGGATTGTTGGACGGGTGTCAACAATATTCCAACGATGGGAATAACCTGTCATTAGATCGACAATGATTGGATTCTTCATAAAAGAATCATATCACTTGCGTCGTTGCCGTATCCCCATAGTGGCGCTGAAATAGCAAACCGTATTATAGAGATTTGTGATGTTTTTCATATTCGCGATAAAATTATGGCTATTAGTTTTGATAATTCATCTAACAATAATGTAGCAATTACTACTTTAAAATCTGTATTAAACCCTCCATCTGACAATATTTTTCATGTTATATGTGCATGTCATATTATAAATTTATGTGTTCAAGATGCATTAAAAATAGCTGATCCATATATACATAAAATTAAAAATTGTGTACATTTCATTGCATTAAGTCCAAGCATTTTACAAGAATGGAAAGCTTGGTGTAGGGTTAGAAATGTTCCTTTTAGAAAATTTCCAAAGGATGTTCGACACCGATGGAATTCTACTTTTGATTTACTAAATGTTGTCACCGATTATAAAGCAGTTGTAAATGATTTTTGTATCGCAAAAAATATACACAATTTTGAAATGACTCCCAACGATTGGTTTTTTGCCGAATCTTTGTTGAAATTTTTAGAACCTTTTAAAAACCGCAACTTTAAAGTTTTCAAAAACATATGAATCTACTTCTAGTAGCATTTTTATTGAATTAGTTAGCATGATACAAATATTTAACGAAATGTTAAATGATCCCTATATTAGTGACATTGTAATACCTGCATTTCAAAAAATTTTGAAGTATTATTTTCCTCCTCCTATGTTGATTTGTGTTGCTACTGTTATGGATTCCCGTATCAAATTAGAAGGTACAAAGAATTTGATACAAATATTTTTTGGATATTTAGAGGACAATGTAGAATTAACAACTGATTGCGCTACTTTTTTAGTTCAGTTTGAATCTACTTTAAATAACTTGTATGATTATTATGATAAACGTTCTGCTTCTAGTAGTACAACTTCTGTAGTTAGTTCTTTTTCTGGTAGTTCTATGGTAAGGGTAAAAGTAGAATTGGTGATAGAACATTTAGTTTACTTGAACAAATTCAATCTAAAAAACCTAGGACTAATCAACCAAATGAATTAAATTGGTATAACCAACAGGATACTGAGCCTACTCTTTCTCCACTAGATATTTTACAATGGTGAAAAGAACATGAACACACTTTTAATATTCTGTCAATTATGGCTAAAGATTTGCTAACTCCTCCTGTCTCTACAGTTGCTTCTGAGAGTGCATTTTCTACAAGTGGCAGGGTTCTATCTGATTACAGGAATCGGTTGAAGCCCGAGGCATTGGAGATGCTCGTTTGCACAGAAGACTGGCTGAAGGCTGAAGATAGGACGCAAGGGAAAGCACTATCAAGTTCCACAAGTGGGAGCAACTCGCCCGAAGAACAACAACAACAACAATAGCTTTGCTTGTTATGTTAAATTAGAAAAATTGTAGTCAATTAAAATTGTATATAAGAAATATGTTATTGTATAAAACTTATTTGTGAATTGAATTCTTCATTTCGTTATAAATTGTTCAAATTGTATAACTTAAATTCATATGAATAAAATTTCAAAATTTGTTGTCAATTTCACTCTTTCAATCTTATTATTATTATTACGATTTTTTTTGTTTATTAGTATTATTACTTACTTAGTATTATAATTAAACATCATTTGGGGATATTTGAAGAATTGTAGTATTATTAATTATTAGTATTATTACTTACTTAGTATTATAATTTTTTAAGAATTGTAGTATTCATCAAACAAAAATATGGTTGTTTGTATACATCATTTGTAAAATTATTATTATTATTATTTTAATTTAAGCTACCAAAAAAAAAAAAAAATTTATATTATTAAACGGGCCAACCCGCGGGTTGACCCGGCCCAACCCGGGTTGAACCCTAAAGGGTTCACGGGTTGGGCGGGCCACCTAAACGAAAACGTAGCCCGGCCCGGCCCGGCCCGTATAAGGGTGCAACCCGGCCCGGACCGGCGACGTATTCGTGCCAACCCGTACGGGTTGGGCCCGGCCCGGCCCGAACGACCCGTTCGCCATCCCTATATTTCCCAACTACAATATTTTAAGAGACAATATGAATTATAAATCAAGTGACTACATCACTAATTGCATATGGCACATAAACACACATTTAATCTATTTAATATTCCATTAATTTACATTCCTTACTTTATCCATAAGCACATTTCTCACATATTGTATTTTTAATTCATGCATAGACAAAATTTTACAAAATCATAATTTATCCATTTTAGCATGCGAATAAAATATGAAGACATCATAACACATACTTATTTGCACATTCTAAATTATTCTACTAACATTTCATGGAGATTAATTGATGTTCTTTTCTTCTTAATCTCCTTAAACACATGTATGGCAATCTTTCCTACTCAATTTTAACATGATCACAATTTCAATCCTAGCATGGTATCTAACTAGAAGCTTGAGAAATCACCAACCTTTTTGAAGAAAAAACAAATAGAAAGCTCCTAGAAATCTCCTTGAACACACGAACGGTTCATTATCCTCCTAGATTGTGCCACCAAGAATGCGCCTTCTCCTCCTAGCTTGATGGAACCCGATCACTTCTCCTCCTCCTTGGTGAAAAGCCGGCCTCCAATGGTGCTAGAACACACACACAAACACTACTCAATCTTTTTACTCGCAATCTCTCTATCTTTTCTCACAATTTGCTTATTTCTTTCTTTCTTTTTCTTTTATCAATTTTTCAAGTGTATTGCATGAGGAGATGGAGGGGGTATTTTTACATTTTTCAAAGTGAAATGGAGAGCTACGCTGAACTAGATGGTTGTGGATTAAGGGCTAGGATGAACTAGAGAGTTAGAACAACTACCCATGAACTCAAAACCACCGCTCCACTGCACCAACTCTCCCACTATCTCTTGAAAGCTATCTGGCCTACCTGTCACGCCATGCTTCCCAAAAAGAATACAGAATACAGACACGTAACAAAAGCCCAGCGAATGACTTTCATCAACCATAAGCTGTTCAAGAATCTTTACAATATCTCACGAAATAATCAGAGTCGGAAGCCAAAGAGTCAACCACACATGCATAACTGAATTAATAAACCAACAGAATTTACTTGAAACAAAATATAATATTCTCAAATTAATCAGAATCTGGACAAGTCAAATATCCTGGGTCACATCGCCCAAATACAAAATAAATATTCAAGTACTCAAAATACATTGTTCCAAAACAACAACAATAATAATAATAATAAACAAGAAATCCAGCACAAATATCTCATTTCTCCAATACCGTCGGGCAGCTGACCATCCTGATCTGCAATTAATAATTTCATGAGAAGGAAAGAGAAAACAAGTGCAACACCCCAATATATATATATATATATATATATATATATATATATATATATATATATATATATATATATATATATATATATTGAAAACTAAACCTCTAAATACAAATCTTTCAATTTCTATATCACTTTAAACATAAACTAAGATAGGTATATTTCAAATAAAATTTTGGCAGTCTCCCCTGAAATTTCTGCCCCAAAACACAAAAAGCTTACGGAATTATGCTCTAAATTCCGTAGCTCACAACACAGACAATATAATCATGGGCTCTCCAGGCCAAAATGAGCAGAATCATACAGGCAATATAAATATCATGCTCTGGGGGCCAAACTCATAACAGAATATCAAATATTAAATAAAAACCATAAATTCCTTTGAAAACATATAAGATTTTTGTAAAGATTTAGGAAAACCTTTTTAAAAAGTCAATCACAGAACCCAATACTCAAGCCGATAGCTTTCTTACCTCATCACAGCACTATGTCTATATACTTTTACCATAATACAAAATAATACATCAACTATTCACCTTTCTACATATACTAAGTACATAGATAATAGATCAGCTCCAACAAAGTACCAAATCTAGCTCTATACTACCTCACCATGCTGCTAGCAACCTGCAGGAGAGTTAGGGTTGTCCACCCTCAGGGAGGGACCCCCCTAACCCCCAGAGAACATCAGAGGTTAGCCATTTCTGGTTCGAGTATAATTATTAATCTAGTTAATAAATTATACTTTATAAAGAAAATAAATTAAACTTACAAACATCAAGTTAAGATGATGCAACCTGAAATCTGAACATAAAAACATCACCAATACGATTTTATATCAAAATACTCTTCAAATATGCATCCGATTATATAATTACCCATAATTCACACATTTCACTATATGCTTCACATCAACCTCATATATATCCCTATATTACATTCGCACAATACTAATTCCCACACAATCCATTACTTTTCAATTTGAATTCCCTAACACGAATATTCATCTATCCACAATTTATCGTCATAGCAGCATTTCACTATTTATATGAATATAACTACATGCTATTATTACACCTTTCTTTAATAACCATTTATATGAATACAAACTCATAACACAACATACTTTCTTTAATAACCATTTTCATAACCAATCTCATAATACGAGTATTTATTTTATTGTGTTATAACGAGTATCACATCATAAACATATGCATCTATTCTCATAATACCACATTCCTTCATGTCTTATGACACAAATATAATATCTCATTGCCCATTGCAATTTACTCACATTTCATCACATCAATAGCACATTACTAATTAGAATGCTTATTCTCATTGCATCAAAAACATGTTTTATAGCTCATTTTCATCTCAGTATACCACTTTAGTAATTTCTCATTCTTATAAGTAATATATCTTATTATCATTTTCACTTATAACACAAATTGCCATTAGCTTCACTTTCATTCTCATCACAATATACTCCATATCCCCAAACACAATTTGGGCCACAACATATCACACCCCAAAGCCGATAGCTTGGGTAATAATCACCGCACCCCAAACACACAGTTTGGGTAATATCACATCACATCTCAAGCCGATAGCTTGGTTATTAATTCACTTCATAAGACATGAAGGAATGTGGTATTATGAGAATATATGCATATGTTTATGATGTGATACTCGCTATAACACAATAAAATAAATACCCATATTATGAGACTGGTTATGAAAATGGTTATTAAACAAAGTATGTTGTGTTATGAGTTTGTATTCATATAAATGGTTATTAAAGAAAGGTGTAATAATAGCATGTAGTTATATTCATATAAATAGTGAAATGCTGTTATGACGATAAATTGTGGATAGATGAATATTCGTGTTAGGGAATTCAAATTGAAAAGTAATGGATTGTGTGGGAATTAGTATTGTGCGAATGTAATACAGGGATATATATGAGGTTGATGTGAAGCATATAGTGAAATGTGTGAATTATGGGTAATTGTATAATCGGATGCAGATTTGAAGAGTATTTTGATATAAAATCGTATTGGTGATGTTTTTATGTTCAGATTTCAGGTTGCATCATCTTAACTTGATGTTTGTAAGTTTAATTTATTTTCTTTATACAGTTTAATTTATTAACTAGATTAATAATTATACTCACACCAGAAATGGCTAACCCCTGATGTTTTCTGGGGGTTAGGGGGGTCCCTCCCTGAGGATGGACAACCCTAACTCCCCTGCAGGTTGCTAGCAGCATGGTGAGGTAGTATAGAGCTAGATTTTGTACTTTGTTGGAGCTGATCTATTATCTATGTACTTAGTATATGTAGAAAGGTGAATAGTTGATGTATTATTTTGTATTATGGTAAAAGTATATAGACATAGTGCTGTGATGAGGTAAGAAAGCCCGTACCCACCTCGTTGTGGAGTATTGGGTTCTGTGATTGGCTTTTTAAAAAGTTTTTCCTAAATCTTTACAAAAATCTTATATGTATTCAAAGGAATTTATGGTTTTTATTTAATATTTGATATTCTGTTATGATTTTGGCCCCCAGAGCATGATATTTATATTGCCTGTATGATTCTGCTCATTTTGGGCTGGGGAGCCCATGATTATATTGCCTGTGTTGTGAGCTACGGAATTTAGAGCAGAATTCCGTAAGCTTTTTGTGTTTCGGGGCAGAAATTTCAGGAGAGACTTTGCCAAAATTTTATTTGAAATATACCTATCTTAGTTTATGTTTAAAGTGATATATAAATTGAAAGAATTGTATTTAAAGGTTTAGTTTTCAAAAAAAAAAAAAATAAATAAATAAAAAAAAAATTTGGGGTATTACAACAAGTACCCGTCAATTGCAAGTTACGGGCCACTTATAATGTAGGATACAAGCACATGGAAAAACTAACAAATAACATGGAATAATGCATCAACAGTAATGACTAGCATGAATCAGTAAAAGAAAGTCAACTATGATGGTATACTAACAGTACAAATAAATGTGTCAGTAACAGTGTCGTATGGCAACTAATAGTGTCCAGAAACAGTAAGCTCAGTATGTCAGTATAACAGTATAACAGTATCAGTCCAACAGTCTTAGTCTAATAGTATCTGTCTAATAGTATCAGTCTAAAAGTATCAGTCTTATGTTTTTATAGTCTTGTGTGTATTACTAGCTAGGTAGCACTTCATGCATCCCGGTTTTTAATACATGGTTGCTACAGCAAACAGTTTCGCTTTTAGATTTCATAGTGGACCATAATGGGGCAGTGTACTCAGGTATCAGTAACAGTAGCAGTAGCAGTAAAGTAACAGTAACAGTAGTAGTAGCAGAAAAGTAGCAGTAACAGTAGCAGTACGGAACACTAGTTCCCTTCCAAGTACACGTTTCCATATTTCCCACGACTAGATCTACCCTTAAGAAATCCCGGCTTGGTTACTTTTATTGTGGTCATCAAACAGACATGATGGTGCATGAAATAGTGTCAAACTAACATGGTATAATCAGTATTAGGTTCAGGAAAATAATCAAGCATGCATACATGATATACAGTCACATAAACGAGCAAAATAGTGTATGTTCATATTCAGGACAGCATGACAGTACAGTACTAAAACAGTGATTCCCGTTATAAATAAAACAGAAATCCAAATCTGACAGTAAAGTACAGTACTAAAACAGAAATCCAAATATGAATCCGTCGAAGAATCTGGAAAATAGACTTCCACATGAATCCAGCGATTATAAATAAGCCATATAGTGTTTCACAAAATCATAACTCAAAACTGATTTGAATCCAGAAAACACATTCAGTCAGAAATCAGTAAAACGAATTCTCAGTCCGAAAAACAGCATCAAAGCCTCTCAAATAAATCCAGGAAAAATCTGGGGTATTCCCCTATATGTCTAGAATCAAAATATAAAGTTTCATAATATTCCAGTAGAATTAGTTCAGTCATAAAAAATAAGAAAATATCAAGAAACGGTACTTTGGCAAATCTGGAATTCCCAACACTGCTGTACGACAATCATGATTTCTCGCAACCAGTGAAACGAAATCCAAATCCGCCAAAAGTATATGAAAATAGATAAAATATACTTTCATATTTCACAAGAATTTTTCATACAGTAGAAGGAAATAGGGTAAAAATACGATTCATTACAGAACAGCGAGCAAAATACAGCAAGTATATGGTTCATAAACGAGCATGAAATGGCACATAAAACTCATCAATAAAATCTACCAAAATTCTGGGTAATCCCTAAGTAGATATAGAAAAACTGACCAAAGTCTCAGATCAAAATAACATGTTTAGAACTAGTATCAAAATAATTTAATCATCAAAATTACTAAGAATGAAATCTGGAAATGATCTACACCTCTGTAATAAAACAGTCATAACTCACACATACGGAAACGAAATCGAGCAAGGTCAAAGGGGTTTGAAAATAGACGAAATTCTATAAAACTACTTTTATACTGAAATTAAGATACTGACTTTATGACAGTCCAAAACAGCAAACAAAACATATCAGCGACAAAATACAGATTTTTCCCTTTAATAACAACTGAACATATATCATACAAAACTTGTTCAAAGCACAACCAAACATGAAATCGAGTCTACCAAGTGTCCAAACATCATTAACTAGGGTTATTAACATATCTAAATCAAGCCTATCACATGGTTCTCCACAAATATCCAAATTCTCACAAGAAGTCTCACATACATGATCAAATCAAGAACGGGCAAAACCTAAGTTAATTCTTGTCAATATTGTGTTGTAAGGCAACTATGGTTAAGTTTTCACAATAGAGATAAAACCCATCAAAGATAACACACACACGAGTTGTCTCTAGACAAAACTACACTATAGGTGGTATTTTTTACTTGTATCAAACAAAGGAATTGGAGTACAAGTTACTTGCCTTAATTAGAGATGAAGAACAACGAAAATCAAGAGTGACGGGATGGATCCCGAAAACGAACAAAACCCACGAACGAAAATCCATGAATCAAAGAATCCAAGCAAACTCGTGCAAAATCACCACATGAGCAAAACTCCACAAACCGAGAGAGAGATTAAGAGGGCGAGAGATGGCGGCGTCGGCCTGGTGTCGCTCCAGCTGTCGCTGGCTTGGTTGACTGCGGACGGAAGCAAGGGGGAGAGAGTCGATGGATGGATAAGGAGGTGGATGGTGGTCAGGTGCGGCAAGGGGAAGGTCGGGGTTAGGTGTCGGGATGTGCAGGCCGGCGTCGGGTGCTAGGTTGTAGGGTTTAGATGTTAGGGTTAGGGTTTGAGGTTAGGGATATATATATGAGGGGATTAGGGTTTGGGAGTTGGGTTAATGGGTAATTGGGCTGTGGGTAATTAGGAGTAGTAATATGATTAATCCAATAAGACAAATGGGGATCAAATTGAATAGGATTCAAACTAGGATTTTGTAATTTGGCTTTCGTAATCAATCAGGGATCAAAATAATAGGATTAGGAATGGGGTAGACCACCAAATCACCAAGAGCACCCAAAAATTCAAACAAAGAGAACCAGACAACAATAAAGAGCGAAAACAACAACCATGAACAAGAACAACCAAGAAATCGAAAATAACTCGCAAAAATCAAGAATGAGAAAAGAAAAAGAAAATATATTGAAACAACTCAATGTACGGTCCAAGGAAAAAAATAAAACAAGAGATTACAAATACACAAGAACAGAAAAATACACAAAAAATATGAAAAATAAAAAACAGGGGTTACAAATCCTACCCACCTTACAACAAAATTTCATCCTCGAAATTTGCTTAGGCGGTACATAGGACAAGGCAAATGCAAACCTTGGAGAAGGGTAACAAACCAGAGGGCTAAAGGAAAAGGAACAAAGTAGAGGCAATACTAGAAAAGAAGGAAGGAGATAACAATGAGATCAAATGGAATGCAAGAAAAGAAGCAAACGATATCAAAAGGTGAGAACATCAGAAGATAACAAGGCAAGTTAGAGGGTAGGCATAACTAAAATCAAAGAGAGAACGGACAGGGAAGAATCGAACCAAACAATGAGTCAACGGATAAGAACAAATGTAAGAGATAGGGGGAAGCAAACAATACAAGGAGGAGAAGCAACAAGGGGATCCTGGGACCTGTGGGTTACGGGCCCACCACGCTTCCGTTGCGCCACTCTGATCGGGGAAGACTCTGCCAATAGCATCTAGCAATGCCAATCAATGAACCAAGCAGAAAATAAAAGAATGGATGACATCAAAATCAGAAGGGTATGGGTACGGAAAGAATGAATCCATACCTAAGAAGAAATCAATCAAAGAGGATGACTGAAAAAGACGGAAGAATCAAGGAATCCAAGGATTGAATGAGAAGGGATCAAAATGAATGGGATAAGACTAGTATCCAGATTAATGTTGATTATGATTCATTTATGCATGCATGGTTGGTGAAATGTTGAGCAGATCCCAGATCGAGCCAAGCAAATCTAATATATTAGTCAACTAATACATTAGCCAAACATGGGCTCTGATACCAATAAAAACCCTATCACGCCCCGCTTCCCAAAAAGAATACGGAATATGGATACGTAACAAAATCCCAGCGAATCACTTTCATCATCCATAAGCTGTTCAAAAATCTTTACAATATCTCACAAAATAATCAGAGTCGGAAGCCAAAGAGTCAACCACACATGCATAACTGAATTAATAAACCAACAGAATTTACTTAAAATAAAATATAATATTCTCAAATAAATCAGAATCTGGACAAGTCAAATATCCTGGGTCACATCGCCCAAATACAAAATCAATATTCAAGTACTCAAAATACATTGTTCCAAAACAACAACAATAATAATACTAATAAATAAGAAATTCAGCACTAATATCTCATTTTGCCAATACCGTCGGGTAGCTGACCATCCTGATCTGCAATTAATAATTGCAGGAGAAGGAAAGAGAAAATAAGTACCCGTCAATTGCAAGTTACGGGCCACTTATAATGTAGGATACAAGCACATGGAAAAACTAACAAATAACATGGAATAATACAACAACAGTAATGACAAGCATGAATCAGTGAAACAAAGTCAACTAGCGTGGTATACTAACAGTACAAAGTAATGTGTCAGTAACAGTGTTATATGGCAACTAACAGTGTCCAGTAACAGTAAGCTCAGAATATCAGTGTAACAGTAT
Source organism: Hemerocallis citrina (assembly GCA_017893485.1). Classification (NCBI taxonomy): domain Eukaryota; kingdom Viridiplantae; phylum Streptophyta; class Magnoliopsida; order Asparagales; family Asphodelaceae; genus Hemerocallis; species Hemerocallis citrina. The sequence continues at coordinate 127,326,284 of CM030359.1, read as the reverse complement.
AACAGTATCAATCCAACAGTCTCAGTCTAAAAGTATCAATCTGACAGTATCAGTCTAAAAGTATTACTAGCTAGGTAGCACTTCATACATCCCAGTTTTTACTACATGGTTGCTACAACAAACAGTTTCGCTTTTAGATTTCATAGTGGACCATAATGGGGCAGTGTACTCAGGTATCAGTAACAGTACCAGTAATAGTAAAGTAACAGTAACAGTAACAGTAGCAGTACGGAACAGTAGTTTCCGTCCAAGTACACGTTTCCATATTTCCCACTACTAGATCTTCCCTTAAGAAATTCCGGCTTGGTTACTTTTATTATGGTCATCAAACAGACTTGATGGTGCATGAAATAGTGTCAAACTAACATGGTATAATCAGTATTAGGTTCAGAGAAACAATCAAGCTTGCATAGATGATATACAGTCACTTAAACGAGCAAAACAGTGTGTGTTCATATTCAGGACAGCATGATAGTACAGTACTAAAATAGTGATTCCCATTACTACAGAAATCCAAATCTGAATCCGTCAAAGAATCTGAAAAATATACTTCCACACGAATCCAGCAATTATAAACAAGCCATATAGTATTTCTCAAAATCATAACTCAAAGCTGATTTGAATCAAGAAAAGATATTCAGTCAGAAATCAGTAAAACGAATTCTCAGTCCGAAAAACAGAATCAAAACCTCTCAAATAAATTCAGGAAAAATATGGGGTATTCCTCTATATGTCTATAATCAAAATATAAAGTTTCATAATATTCATGTAAAATTAGTTCAGTCATCAAAAATAAGAAAACATTAAGAAACGGTAGTTTGGCAAATCTGGAATTTCCAACACTGCTGTACGAAATCATGACATCTCACAACCAGTGAAACGAAATCCAAATCCGCCAAAGGGATACAAAAATAGATAAAATATACTAAATTTCATATTTCACAAGAAATTTTCATACAGTAGAAGGAAATAGAGTAAAAATACGATTCATTACAGAATAGCGAGCAAAATATAGCAAGTATAGTATTCATAAACGAGTATGAAACGGCACATAAAACTCATCAATAAAATCTACCAAAATTCTGGGTAATCCCTAAGTAGATATAGAAAAACTGGCCAAAGTCTCAGATCAAAATAACATGCTTAGAACTAGTATCAAAATAATTTAATCATCAAAATTACCAAGAATGAAATCTGGAAATAATCTACACCTCTGTAGTAAAACAGTCATAACTCACACATACGGAATCGAAATCGAGCAAGGTCAGAGGGGTTTGAAAATAGACAAAATTCTCTAAAACTCTTCTTTTATACTGAAATTATGATACTGACTTTAAGACAGTCCAAAACAGCAAACAAAACAGATCAGCGACAAAATACAGATTTTTTCCTTTAACAACAACTCAACATATATCATACAAAAATTGTTCAAAGCACAACCAAACGTGAAATCGAGTCTACCAAGTGTCCAAACATCATGAATTAGGGTTATTAACATATCTAAATCAAGCCTATCACATGGTTCTCCACAAATATCCAAATTCTCACAAGAAGTCTCACATATATGATCAAATCAAGAACGGGCAAAACCTAAGTTAATTCATGTCAATATTGTGTCGTGGGGTACCTATGGTCCAGTTTTCACAATAGAGAAAAAACCCATCAAAGATAACACACACACGAGTTGTCTCTAGACCCAACTACACTATAGGTGGTATTTTTGACTTGTTTCAAATAAAGGAATCGGAGTACAAGTTACTTGCCTTAATCGGAGATGTAGAACGACAAAAATCAAGAGTGACGAGACAGATGCCGACAACGAACAAAACCCAGGAACGAAAATTCACGAATCAACGAATCCAAGCAAACTCGTGCAAAATCACCATACGAGCAAAACTCCATAAAGCGAGAAAAAGATCAAGAGGGCGAGAGATGGCGGCGTCGGCCTGGTGTCACTTCGGCTGTCGCTGGCTTGGTCGACGACAGACGAAAGCAAGGGGAGAGAGTCGATGGATGGATGACGAGGTGGATGGTGGTCGGGTGCGGCAAGGGTAAGGTCGGGGTTGGGTGTCGGGATGTGCAGGCCGAACAGGGGGTGTGTGCGGGTTGGAATGCAGGTCGGCACTGGGTGCTAGGGTGTAGGGTTTAGATGTTAGGGTTAGGGTTTGAGGTTAGGGATATATATATGAGGGAATTAGGGTTTAGGAGTTGGGTTAATAGGTAATTGGGTAGTGGGTAATTAGGAGTTGTAATAGGATTAATCCAATAAGACAAATGGGGATGAAATTGAATTGGATTCAAACTAGGATTAGGTTATTTGGCTTTGGTAATCAATTAGGGATCAAAATGATAGGATTAGGAATGGGGTAGACCACCAAATCACCAAAAGCACCCAAAAATACAAACAAAGAGAATGAGACAACAATAAAGAGCGAAAACAATAACCATGAACAAGAACAACCAAGTAATTGGAAATAAATAGCAAAAATCATGAATGAGAAAAGAAAATGAAAATATATTGAAACAACTCAATATACGGTCCAAGGAAAAAAAACAAGAGAGTACATATAAACAAGAAAAGAAAAATACACCAAAAATACGAAAAATAAAAAACAGGGGTTACACTACCCCCACACCCACTCAAGACATGTGCTAGTGCAACGCACGTGTCACACAATACACCCCTAGTTACTAGTTGTACATGTTCATTTGATTAATTGTTTACAAAACTAGTCTACCCTACAAGTTGTGACAATTAAAAGAGAATTAAATTTGTGGGCTCAATCTAGTGGGCTAAAAGTCTATGGGCTTCTAATTAAAAATGATTAAATTAATTAGTGTGGGCTAGAGTTAGAAAATTAGGCATAGAGTTTAAATAGGCATTTTAAATTTAAAAAAAAGAATTTAATTTACTTGTTCATGATATGAAAATAAATAAATTTCTAAGGTTAAATGCACATGAATTTGCACATGCAAAGCACGTAAAAATCAACAAACTCTTAATTAATTATAATTGAAAATTCAGGATGTTACAGAAGCAAGCTATGAAGGGAAGAGGCTAGGGCTGGGCCCTCCAACCATAAAGTGAGTGTTCTCCTAACCTTGTATATTAATTTCATTAGTTGTTTATTTTATGTCTATTTAGAGGTCCTAATGTGGTGACATTTACATGCATCAAACAGTAAGTAAAAAATCCAACATGCAGTTCTTACTACTTATAAAAATCACTAATATTCACACACTTAATGAAATTTCGATATATGAGGTTCTAAAGAAATGTCAGTGAGTCTACTACAAGTTCTTAGTTGGAAGTTTGCTCAAAATACTTCATTTAAGAGGCCAAAATGATCAAGAACCGAAAGGCATACAAATTTCCAGAAACTAATAAAAGTGCCAACCAGTTGTGAGCTCAACTTTATTTTAAATAACAAATGATTTCCAAAATTCATAAAATTTTGTGAGAATGTTCTAGAAGTGTACAAGTATCACATATAAAAGTTTCAGCTTGAAATACCATATCGCCAGAGAGATATGATTTTTGAAAAGGGAGTAGTAAATCAGACAAAAATCAGACAAAATCACAGCTTATGCTCTGTTTTTTATCTTAACCAACAGTCTTTTCGGATTTTTTTAAAATATAAAATATTATCAAAAAGTTATGAAATTTGGTGGAGATGTTCTAGACATGCATGAGATACTAATACAAAAATGTTAGCCCTGAAATTCATCTAGTCAAGGAGTTATGATTTCGAAGTTGAGACCTAATTTCAGCACAACATCAAGAGTTCATTTCCAAGTTATTCTACCACGTAATATAATAACATCTACTAACAATCATCAACACTCACATACAATTGCATGCAATCCATACTTTGTAGCGCCCCGAGTTCTGTACACGACACAGTTCAGGATCTTTACTTTAAATGAGTATATGACATAAAAAATCACAGGAAATTAAAAACTTATATTATATTCAACACTATTACAGTTTTTAATGTAGTCTTACAAAATTTTTACACCATGAATTACCCCAATAAATTATACTGTACAAGTAAACTATATCCTCTGGCGATGTAGTATTTCAATCTGAAATTTTTATATGTGATACTTGTATGCATCTAAAACATGCTCACAAAATTTTTATGAAATTTGGACATCATTTTTTATTTTAAATAAATTTGAACTCACAACTGATTGACAATTTATTTCGTTTCTCAAAATTTGTATATCTTTCAGTTCTTGATCATTTTGACATTTTAAATGAAGTATTTTGAGGAAACTCCAACTAAGAACTTGTAGTAGACTTACTGTCCTTTGTTTAGAACCTAAGATATCGAAATTCTAAGAAGTCCGTGATTATTAGTTATTTTTGTAAGTAGCTAGAACTATATGTTGGATTTTTAACTTACTCTAGATGCATGTAAATTGTCACCACATTAAGACCTCTTAATAGACTTAGAAATATTATTTATTAACTTTTAAATCATACTATGACGTGTAGTTGTATACACATAATTATATTAGAGTTGTTGTAGACATTATGCAATGGAAAGATTGCATGTAAAGTGTTCGATAAAATGCCCAAATAAAGATATAGGCGTAGCAGAACAATATGCTATGAGAAATAAAGTTGAAACTTTGGTTTTAAATATAAGTTAGTGCATACAAATCTGTGAAATGACATAAGTGTGGAAGAAATCGTAATAAGCATGTTTGCCTATGAAGTGTTCGATGAAATGTTTGTATATGATCAAGTACATGATATACAAGTGGTTGAAGTCGCTTGGTGTTCGACTATTCGACTATTAATTTACTTTAGTAAATGGAAGTTGTTATGCCCTGCTTCCCAAAAATACGGAACACAAGCACGTGACATTGGCTCAGCGAATGACTTGCGTCATCCATAAGCTGTTTACCCATTCAACTCACCAATATAAACAATGCAAAACAATTGCACAGGCAATAATTTCAACCACATGAACAATAATACTTGGAATGAACAATATGAAATAACCAGATATGATAATCCAACATCTGGAAACAAATAGTAATAGCCGGGTCATAAGCCCAATACAATAATAAATCCAAACACAATAATAATAAGTCTCAATACAATAAGTCTAATGCAATAATAATCAACTAGGAAGCAATACATCATTAGAAAGCTTGTTCTCCAATTTATGCAGGTAATTCTCCATGATCACTTGTGAACGCTTCATCTAAAAAGAGGAAAAAAAATTCCCTTAGAGCAAGTCATGGACAACAAGTAGAGAAAGCAAGGAAACAATGGATAATGATATAGCAATGAATTCAATGGATCAATAGGAATCAATAACATGGGACGATAGCAATAATCAATATCATGATAGTCAATGCAATGGTTATAAGCAATGGTTCAATATTCGATGACAATGTTCAATAGTCGATGTAAATAATACTTAGACAATATTCGATGTCAGTAGAAACAATGATGTACAATAAGCAATGTCGATGTTGTGTTAATTCTTAAGTCTATTTATCATTTTAATCCTGACTAATGCACGTACTACTATATCCTATATGTTCCATACCATAGGTTCGATGCATATAATCAATTTCGTTTAGACTCTAGTGGTGAATACTATAGATCATGTGTCGGTACGATAATCACTGATACGATAACAATATTTTTGTATGATACATTATAATGATACACTGATACACTGATTTACTGATACACTGATACGATACACGAAAGATTAGGGTGCCGTAGTCAGTGCTCCAATAATCAATCGATAAAACAATGCTCGACACAGTCACTATATTGTTCACTACTCAAGTCAATCTTTTAAACCCCGGCTTTTAAATTTTTTATCAATGCAACAATACATTATGCAATCAGGGACATTTAGAAGAACGATAGTAACAATAGAAGAACAATAGGATGACAAATTTGGATGTGACAAATAGAATGAACAATAGCGCATTAGGATCATGAAATGCAACATATATACTTCAATTCATACAATACAATGATATAGATATATATATATATATATATATATATATATATATATATATATATATATATATATATTAAGAGAATTTGGAAAACGAATTTCTGGACAGCAAGAGGTCACTGTACAAAAATTAGTTTTTTCGCTACTACGAGAATCGAAAACTGAGACTGTCAGAAATTCTGGAAAGTAGACTTCTACACGATTCCAACGGATATTTACAATACAATCCGACCAAAGTAGCTATGTCAAATACATCATTCTTTACAGATTATATGTTCAGATAGAAAATCAACATCAAGTTGTCATATCATTAGAATCAGCGAAAACTCAATTACAAAATCATTAAAACTATTCTTTTAGACTCCTAAACCTGTTAACTATCTTTTTGGAGATTATCAGAGCATCATTCTAATATTAACTTAGCTTTTTAATAGTGTAAACATGAAAGCATACATGAATCTGAAATTCTGAAAATAAAACACAGCAGTAGTAAAATAATCATAACTTTTGCAATACAATTCAGAATTCCGCAATTCAAGATGTTCTGGAAACTAGAGACATATGGCTACAACTTTTATTCAGAAAGTTATTTATTTTGAAATTAAATACTAGGTTGAAAACGTCATACAAATTCCAGACAGCAAGCAACATACAGATTTTTGATATAAATTTAAACATGATGGGTATCAATTCCATAGTCGGTAAATCTTATAATCAGTATGATGGGGTAATAGCATGATAAACACTATTAAGAATACTCACATACACTATTTTGACAACAACCAAACATCAATTGATCAATCAATCATACAACCTGGCAATTGTTTCTACGATAGATTAATTGTGTTGTGATTGTATGAATAACCCTATTTTGAATACTACACGAATACATGAAAGATTCCATTTTTGGAGTCAACGATGGAACAAAGTCGAGAAAATTTGGGTTAGCTTCTGTAAACCCTCAATATACTCAACGAAAAGGGAAGAACAATATACGATACGATGAACAATTGGATCTAGTTGCAATAATTTCAATAAAACATGAATTTGATACAGGATTCAATTCAAGAGAAAAAGTGACTTGCTTTATGGACGATTAATTCAAACACCAAAGAATCACGGGATGAGAATTCCGGAGCAACAAATACATGAAGAACACGTGCACACTACATGCACAAAAAAACAAAGCAACAAAGAGAGCAACAACAACAGCAAGGGGCAGCAACACTACATGTGAAACGCGTGTACAACCCATGAACTCGCAAAAGCACGTGCAAAACCCGTGCACAAAGACACAGCAGCAGCAACGGGCAAAAGTAAATCCCAAAAATAGCAAACGACAATTTCTTCCATACAGCAACAGGGGAATCTGCAACAGCAATAACAAATCTGCACGCAGCCAACAACGGCAGTGGCGGCTCGACTGGCTTGCGGTGGTCGACGGCAGTGGTGCACAATAGGGGTTGGTCGAAGGGGAGGATAGCAACGACAGTCGGAGGCAGGGTGTCAAGGTGCCGTAGAAGGAGTGACGTTTGTTGAGGAAGACAGGAAGGAGACGGTGGTGTACAGGGATGCAGAGCAGGGTGAGGCGATCGACTACAAGGCCAGAGGACAGCAGCGGGAGTCAAGGTTGTAGGTGCTAATGAGGGTGGGGCTGGAGACTAGGGGCAGTCAACGATGGTGCACAGGGGATGAGGGCAAAGGTGCTGGCGAAGTGGGTTCGGAAGCAATGGGATCGGTGGTGATGAAAACAGCGGAAAGGAGAGAGCGAGATGGTTCGACGAGGAAGATGAAGTGGTGAGGAGGACTCGAGGGTGGCGACGGTTGCGGCGTGAAGCATTCACGCGAGGAGAACATGGGATGAGCGGGAGGGGTGGCAGCTTGGGTTTCGAAAACAAGAGACAGAGGAAGGGGATGAAGGAGATGAACAGTAATGGAGTTTAGGGTTTCAACAGTAATTGGGGGGGGGGGGTTAGGTTTAAGCGGCTGGGTATTTAGTAGGGTTAAGGTTAGGGTGAAATAGTAGAGTATTTATAGGGGTTATTGGGATATTAGGCTAATGGGTTTCGTGTAAGATCCAATAGGAGGTGGGTTTGGAGGGGGTGGTATTCTAGATCTAATAGGAGATAAAATAACCAATGAAATAGAATCTATAGCAAAATATAATTTGTATTACAATATAGAAATTTATTTGAAAAAACTACAAATATAATTAATAAATAAAATTTGATTTTTAATAACAAATCAAAAGTAATAATAATAATGATAACAATAGCAACAATAATGATATGCATCAAAATAGGATTTGAGATTAACAGTTTATTAAAATCCAAATAGTAATAATATAAAACATAAATAGTCGATCAATTAGAAATAAAAAATAAAGTTAAAATATATAGTATTATTTGAAGTAAGTATAAATTTTGATTCGAAAAGATTTTAATAGAAAGTCCAAAATTAATTTAAAACAAAAATAAATTTATAAATAATCAAAATATAGAAAATATTCAGAAAATATTTATTTACGGGAATGGGGGTTACAATCCTACCAACCTTGCAACAGAATTTTGTCCTCGAAATTTGCTTAGGCGGTACATAGGACAGGCAAAAGCAAACGTGTGGGTAATAAAATAGGGAATAAAAGGGAAGAAACAAAATGGTGGCAACACCAGAATAAGAAAGAACATGGATACAAATGGAGTGATCAAGAATGATGTTAAATAAGGATTTAATGAATGATGATAATGCAAATGTAAGAGTAAAGGGAGTAAACAATGCAAGAAAGAGAATGAACAAGAGAATCCTGGAACCTGTGGGTTATGGGCCCACCACGCTTCTGTTGCGCCACTCTGATCGGAAAGATTCCATCATCAGTGTCCATTAACTCCAGCAATTACTTTGTGGCCCACTATATCCTTGACACGTCCAACCGGCATCTCTCCAGCATGAAGTTCAACCCCAGGCAACTTCATTTTCTGAACAATTCCTGGAACTCTGCATGAACATCTTGGAGCAAACGATGATGCTTCATCTCCTGGTGATGTTCCAAGCCACTGACATGTCGTTGTATATCAAGCGATGCTGATTGAGGAACCGAACTGAAATAAAAGAAAGGATAGTACTAGAATCAAAAGAATATGGATACAAAAGAATAAAACAATACCCAATATGGAATCAATGAATAAGGACGACTGCAAGGGATGGAAGGAAAACAAGGAATGAAGGAATTGAATATGAAGGGATCAAAATAGAATACTAGTACCCAAATTATGTTGGTTATCAATTATCCATGTGATTCATGTATTGCACATACTATTGAGTCAAACCGATAAAACTCAAATCTGATTAATATATCTGTCAAAGACAAACCTCCAAATGTTAGTCACGTTTGCCTAATATTGTCACACCCCGCTTCCCAAAACGTAATACGGAATACGGATACGCTACACAAGTCTAGCGAATTGCTTTCACCATTCATAAGTTGTAAGGATCTTTACAACATGTACATGAATAAACAAGAGATATAAAGAAAATAATAACCATGCATGCATGAATAAATTAACATAACCAACAAGATTACTTGAAAACAAGAATATGTAATCTCAAATAATCAGATCTTAAGACAAGTTATAAATTCTGGACAAACTGCCCAATACAAAATCCAAGTAGCAATTACAATTTATTTCAAACAAGAATTAAACTCATGCAAGAAATTCCAGCCAGCCTAAAATACTTGGTCACTTATTCCCTCGAGCAGCTGGTCACCAAAGTCTGCAAATTGAAAATTTGCATGAAGAGGAAAAAGAAACAAAACACCGGTCAATGCATGTTACGGGCCGCTTGTAGTGCAGGCAATAAGTACAGAAAACAGATGTAACAAGTATAGAATAACAGCAAGAAACATGTACTGAATCATCATGGAATAGATGTGACATCATAGTAGAGTATCTAACTCCTAATCAAGAAACAGAATTAAGTAACATGATGAGATACCAGGGTGCATGTAACAGGTATCAAGTAGCAGGCAAGCAGGTAAACATGTAATAGGTGTCAAGTAATATGTACAGGTAACAGGAATATGCAGGTGATCATGTTATTCTCAAGTTTTGTATTTAATCATATCTAGGTAGTACTTCATGCGTCCCAAATTTTACCACATGGTTGCTACATTCATGCAATTTACGTTTAGATCTATTGGTGGGTTTCTATAGAGCTATGTACTCAGGCATCATGCACAAGCAACAGGTAATAGGTAAACATGTTCATGAATCAGGTAGCAACATAATAGGTTCAGGAATTAGCAAGTTCGTGAATCAACAAGTTCATGAATCAACAGGTTCATGGATCAACAGGTCCATGAATCAAAGCATAAATTACAACAGGTTCGTGAATCAACATAAAATAAAACAGGTTCACGAATCAACATTGTAATGCCCCGAATTCCAAAATCAGCTGAATTCGAGATTTCCACAGGATCTTTACACTTCATTCGTACAATTTTGCAAGGAATTTTAAAACTTTTATTTCAACAACGATTACATCAGAGTCTTTTACATCAATACGCAACGGAAACAATAAAATACAACAATAAATAAAGTACAACTGTTACAACTTTAACATTTAAGTAGTCAACAGCATCAAATCATCTTTATATCTTCATGTAACTCCAATTCCTGCATATAAAACTGTGGGCACGTCAGTTGCTTACAACTGACGAAATATTATATACGGCCATACTCTATATGCCGGGAACAGTATAACGATTCTTAAATACTTTAGCAAACACAAACTTGTCACATATCAAACTAAAGGGACTATCCTGTTGATGTCGTGTTGTGCGGTGCACTTAGTCCTTAATGCAGTTATTTATATTACATGACACTAATGCACACTTGTTCGGATTCTATGCATCCCATACTGCATAGGTCCGAGGGCAAGCTCTTAATCGTTCTTCATCTTTGTAGGGTTCGATCCCTCGCCATGACTTAATCTACTACTGTAATTACGGTAAGTATCCTAGATGATCTATGAGTACAAGCTCGTGTACAGAAAACCTGGAGGGAAATCCCACGCCATGTCTTGACTCATCAAGCATGCATTCTGTGGCAATTCAGCCTCCTTCATGGCACACGATCCTCTTGCAGTCACCAAACATTCCACAAGCGTGACTAAAGTCCGATCATTACTGAGTAGTGCCCACGCCATGTCTTGACTCATCAAGCATGCATTCTGTGGCTCACACCCGCACCGTAAACTCTAGCTCTCATACTTGTGTTTTTCTCTCACTTTCATTACATCTTCACTATGTATCTCTCTGTAATTTCGCTAAGTATCATAGATGTTCTATGATTACAAGCACGTGTACAGAAAACCTAGAGGGGAATTCCGCGCCATGTCTTGACTCATCAAGCATGCATTCTGCGGTAATTCAGCCTCCTTCATGGCACACGATCCTTTTGCAGTCACCCAACATCCCACAAGCATCGCCACCGGGATGGTACTCTGGAGTAGTATCCACGTCATGTCACGACGCATCGTGAAGACTGCATGTGCATACCCTCACAACACCCATCCAATGGCCCTCATACTCATGTTTTTCTCTTACTTTCATTACAGCCCTACGATGTTTGTTTTAAAAGAAATCATCACAACCTAGAGCTAGCTTACCCTACCGGACTTAAATCAGAACAACAGAGACAGTCAGCCTACCTGGCTACTTCTCAAGAGACGCTCAACCCTCAACGGTTAGCTCTCAAAATCATAAATAAAACTGCCGGTCACTAGGGTCCCGCCTAGCCTCTAGATTCCAACAACTATCTCTTCTAGAGATCAACAATATTTCATAATCAATCTCAAATAACATTTCCGTTTTCTTTTGTTCACAACTCTTTCTCAAAACATTTCTTTTATAATCTCATAACATGAGAACCATTCAATTTGATAACCTTATCAATTTCATCTTTCACATCCTTCTGTGCATTTCACAATAAAACTCAATCAAATATTAATAATCATAAAATCTCGTATTCAACTTATTTAACTTTCATTTGTCAAAATCAAATCCAAACTCAAGAACCAAAATAAACAGTTCGGTTCAGTCGACTGGTGACAGTATCAGTCGACTGTTCAGCGAACATCAAAACATCTCAGTCGGTATCAGTCGACTGTTCTGAAAATACTTGAAAACTCAAACATCAAAATTCATGATAGCAGCAGTCGACTGTGAAAGCAGACAGTCGACTGTCCTGCCAACGAAAAACCAATTTCTTGTACTTACCAGTCGACTGTGAAAAGTAAACAGTCGACTGTCGATCACACAATTTGGAGCCTGCATATAATTTTCGACCTTTTAATTGATTTGTACTTCCATATATAAAAATATAGATCATTTCCAGAATATATTCCTTTTAAAAACAATAACGTATATGTTATCAAATTCTCGAGTTTCTCTTTTTTTTCAATGAAATCCTTAAAATGCATCAAAACACATATTCAATCAATTTTCCATCTAAACTGTTTTCTTTTATCAAAATTACTTTACAAAAATCTCTATACTCGTATAAATAATATTTTGAGGTTATAATCACACTTCTTTGCCACATTCTCAACAAACAACATATTTGCATTATTCTAGTCATGTCTCAACATGCATCAATTTCATATAAACCATTTCAATTCTAGCATCTCAACTAACAATCATAATCATTTAGAAATGGAATAGCAATTTGCATCTACCACACCAATCAAGATTTAACGATCCATTTCTACATTAATTTGCATGCAATCAATTCAATTTCAACCAAATAAATTATATATCATCTATCATGCAAATTTCTATTCTTAAATTAGAAAGCATTTAAGAAACACCCACCTAAAGTTGAAGAAATGTACTCAAATGAAATCCTAGAATTAGAAGCTCCTAAAGGAAACTCCATTTGCAACTCATCGAAATCCGTGCACCAAAACAAGTCTCCACTTCACTTTCGGTCTGCAAGAGTGAGGCTCCAACTCCACTTTTGGTAAACCAATAGCACCTCCTCATCTTCTTTTATATGCATATACTATGTATGTACATATATATATATTAGTATATGTATATAGGCATGTGGAATAGATGATTAGGTGGAGAAATGGGCAAAGGCTATGCTGGCTTATGGCTTGTGGCTGCTTTCGAATGGGCAGGAGAGAGGGAGGAGAAGAGATGAGAGAATGAGAGACTAAGGGGGCATATTTATAGATTAATAATGGGTAGTTATAATAACCACCCCTCACATGAATGCCACTAACCCTATTAATTAAATTTGTAACTTGCTTTCTCTCCTATTTTCAAAATCAAATGTTCAGAATTCCCTCTTCTCATAAGCAGCCCGGTCCTCAAAAGTGTGCACATCGCATGTGTGCACGTGCACGTGCTTTGTGTACAAAATAATTTATTTATTTAATCTTTTTAAAACAATTTATTTATATACGTAATAAATATACAAAATTAACTTTAAAATTATACTTTTCATGCACAATTAAAATAGACACTCATCATTTCATGAAATTCATTTTGAAAGAATAATACGCTTAAAACACGTGCGTCGCCCGGAAAATCTCAAAAATATGAAATTGACTTTATCATCCTGAAACATATTTATAATTAATAGGAATGCAACATAAGAATATATTTAATATACATATATGATAATGTACTCAAACGTATAGAAAACACGTGTATTGCACGTAAAAATTTATTTTAATTAAAATAGACAAAAAATGAATTCTATTCAAAAAAATGAATTTAAACATGTTTATAAAAAGAAATAATTAAAACCCATCGAAAACTTTACACGTAACGGTGGAATACCCAAAATCGACACGTGCATCGATAATACGTAAAATGCACGTAAAAACTCAAAGATTGAAATTTAGCATTTGAGTTGTCTCAAATGTAATTTTAAGAATACGGGAATTGCATAAATAATTGGAATTCAAAATACATATCAAAATGCGTTATGGATATAATCAATAACAGTACAAAATGCACGTGTGTAACACCCGAGGGCAAAATTGTCATTTAAATTTTGCGGGGTGTTACACTCTCCCCCCCTTAGAACAGTTCCGTCCCCGGAACTCACTATGGTAAAGGCTGTATTTTGTACACACCAAAGATAATATCATTATAACATATAGAAAATTACAAACATTAAGAGAATATGTATAGCATAAAAGTAAGCAATGTGGATGAAATAGACAAAATCCATTTAAGAAAATTATGAGTATCGAAATTTTAGAACAGAACATGAATCTAGGAAAGTAGCATAAGAAAATAAATGTGACAATAAAGGAAAGAGTTTACATACAAATTACTGTCAAGTAAACCATTAGATAAAATGATAAAATAAACTTAGTCATTAATTGTGAAATAGTTCAGAAATAATGCAATAGAGAAGAACATATTTAATGGATACTTTATAAATAGATTCAATACTAAAAATTCATCAATGTAATAAATGTAGAAAGTCGCAAACCGAATTGGTGCTATATGACAAAGACTAGCAATTTAACAGTTTAAGAATATATGAGAAGGGAATATAGTAAAAGTACCGAAACATAAAAATGATTCTGTATACAAATTAATATCATAAAATAATTTGTAAGGTAAATACAAAAATCATATGTGTATGATAAAAATGAAAAGACAGAAATCCAAATAATTTCGATTTGTCAAGTAGACCAAGAAAAACCAGGTTGTGAAATTATATACGTACATAGGCGAAAATTATAGGGATGAAACAAATAGCATGATATGAAACAAAACAGGGTCTAAATTACTGAAACAAAATATGGCAGCAGCAAAAACAGAGATCTTTCTCATGCATTAAATCAAGTAGTTCATATGCAACAAATCCATATTATAACAAAATACGAAGCATGGTATAATAATTGTCCAAAAACAACATGATATGGGTGTTTAACAAGTCTACCACAAGATACTACAACTAAGACTTCAAGCATGCAACAAGTATGTAATGCCCCAATTTCCATACACTGGGAAACCGTGACATAAGCCAGAACATTTCCTTCAATTAGTCACAATGCACAGAAAAATAGAAAATTTTAAAACTTTTTATTCAACACAAATATATTACAAGTCTGAATGTTACGAATTGCAATACATTACAACAGTGTTACAATAATATCTTTATAATCCCAAGTGTTACAACTTTCAACAAATCTACATTAGAGTACAATGAATAAGGAAAAACATTTGGTATTTCACTTGGATGCTTTCCAACAATAAAATCAATTACAGCAATTATTACAATGATACAATAGTGGTAACCAACATGAATTTCAGCGGAAATATAATGACTCCTTGCTTCTCTTGCCTTGAGTCCTCCTGAATCCTATTCCCGCTCTTCTGCAATCTAGAACCTATTGAAGTGGAGACGTCAGTACATATACTGATGCTTAAAGGCTGATGACTAGCAGCAAATCTCTAAAAACAAAAATATACAAACATGGCAAATATGTTAGTGTAGTTTAAGTGTTCGTGAGTGCTATGACTAGAATCTAATGTAATGCCAACTAAGGCTAGGATGCTCATATTCTAATGCAAGCAAGTCTCCGGAATAACATGCAGCCCATACTACATGCGTCCCATCTCAAGCCATTTCTTCATATATAGGAATTTGAACCCGCACCATGAGCTCTACTCTTGTAATCAACTTGTTTCTGAAGATACAACGTGACTGATGAGGTTTCTCTGAAACGGTCTAATTCCACCATCCGTAGTCATATAGTGGTGTCTCCGTTTGCCACTATTGCCTCACTCAAAAATTTGACGAACCTCGAAGTTACCGCACCAGGTTAGCTTGAAGCATCCCCTGAGGCCCCCTAGCCAGATCGTAGTCTATGGCTTGTTTGCCCTTAGATCAAGGAAATGACAGAGTTCCGGGGGTCCATCCCCCTAGCTCCGACAGGAATCGCTCTCGCTTATCAAGACACTTCAGAAATTAACAGACAAGATATGGATCCCGTGCTCTCAACTCGTGAGAAGGCCCAATAACACCGCCTAGTGCCGGCCAATAGGACAAGTCGGATCACAAGGAATCCCCCTTAACACCAACTCTTTCCCTTCGGCGAGTAAATGATAATAATATAGGTTAAGTAGTATTTTCCATAAGTTACTACCCTAACAATGTCACTAACCCTAAACAAACTGAGGGATGACAACATAACATACACAACATGCTAAGTCTTAAGTTAAGACTTCGCAAGATGACTCTACTAGGCTGCTCAACCTAGACTAACCAGAATCCCTAAGGATTCGTGTCACACCCCGCTTCCCAAAAAGTATACGGAATACGGATACGAGATAAAAGTCCAGCGAATGATTTTCATCACCCATAACCTGTTTAGGAATCTTTAAAATATCTCACAAAATAATCAGAGTCAGAAGCAAGAGAATCAACCAACATGCACATATGAACCAAAAATACCAACAAGAATACATGAAACCAAATACATTAATCTCAAATAGTCATGATCTGAATAAGACAATTATCCTGAGTCACATTGCCCAAATACAAAATAAATCCAAGTACCAAAATACAATATTGTTCAAGCAAGCTACAAGAATTAATAATAATAAAATCCAGTACTAATACTTCATATTACCAATACAATCTGGAACCTGTTCTTCAAAATCTGCAATTTAACAATTGCAGGGAAGAAGAAAAGAGAAAACAAGTACCCGTCAATTGTAAGTTACGGGCTGCTTGTAATGCAGGATACAAGTACATGGGGAAACTAACTAACAACATGGAATATGCATGATATCAAATACAACAACTAGCATGGTAAGGTGAACAAGTACAAGTAGCATGTATCAAGAGTCGAGTAAATAACTGTCATGTAAACATGTATCAAGTATCACGAAATCAAATAACATGTAACAAGTGCTAAGTAATCAAGTACTAGTGTCAAGTATTATGTTCAAGTATCATGTTCACGCATCATGTATCAGGTCTTGTAGTTATTACTATCTAGGTAGCACTTCATGCATCCCAGCTTTTACTACATGGTTGCTACAACAAACAGTTTCGCTTTAGAGTTCACAATGGACCACAGAAGGCAGTGTACTCAGGGATAAGTAATCGAAATCAAATACCAAATTCCAAATTAACCAAATCATATAATAAATTCCAAATAATCTAAATTATATACCAAATTCCAAATGTGGGAAACACGGGCCCCCTTCTGAGTACACGTTTCTGAATTATCCACTATTAGATCTTTCCCTTAAAACCCCGGCTTAGTTATTTATTATTAGGGTCAAACAAGTATGTACGTGTCACGAAACAGGACAAGTATATCATGGTATACTCAAGTAACAAGTTCAAGTTGCAAGATAAATATGTACGAGTGTAAGATAACTCATAAAGAAACAAAATAACCAATTCTCAAGTTCAGGACAGCAAGACCATACTGTAGTAAAATAATGATTTCTAGTGTTATAAACATGCAAATCTGAATCCGTCAAATTTTCTAGAAAACAGACTCCCAACCGAATCCAGCGAGTATAAATAAGTTATATAGTATTTCACGAAAACATAGCTCAAAACTAATTTGAATACAGAAAATTGGTTCAGCCAAAGTCAGAAAAACGAATTTACAGTCAGTAAAACAGCATCAAAACTCAATAAATAAATCCACGAAAAATCCGGGATATTCCCCTATCTGTCTAGTATCAAACTATAAAGTTTCATAATTTTTCAGCAAAATTAGATCAGTCATCAGAAATAAGAAAATATCAATAAATGGTAGTTTGGTAAATCTGGAATTCCTAACACTGCTGAACTTAAACTATAATATCTCGCCAACCGTAAAACGAAATCCAAATCCGCCAAAGGGAGATGAAAATAGATAGAATAAGCTAACTTTTATATTTCATAAATATTTTTCATACAGTAAAAGTAATCAGGATAAAAATACAATTATTTACAGAACAACGAACAAAATCCAAGAAGTATAGTTTTCATAAAAAGCATGAAATGGCATATAAACCCATCAGTAAAATCTACCAAAATTCTGGGTAATCCCTAATTAGGTATAGAAAAATTGACCAATGTTTAGGTCAAAATAATATGTGTAGCACAAGTATGAAAATAATTTAATCATCAAAATCATCAAGAAATGAAATCAGGAAAAGATCTACACCACTGTAGTAAAACAGTCATATATCACACATACGAAAAAGAAATCGAGCAAGGTCAGAGGGGTTGGAAATTAAGATTCTGACCTCAATATGGTCTAAATTACTGATCAAGTTAGAATATCGGCAAAATACAGAATTTCCTCAAAAACAAAAATCAATATAGATCCAACGAAACTTGATCCAAACGCAACCAAACATGAAATCGAATCTACCAAGTTTTCCAAACAACATGAAATAGGGTATCTAGCATGTCTACAACGAGTATATCACAACGAGCACATGAGTTCACAATAGAACATGCATATAATCACATCAAGAAGCGATCAACCCTAGGTTAATTCATGTCATATGTATCGTGAGGCAACTATGGTCAAGATATTACAATAGAGACAATATTCATCAAGAGATATCACACATGAGTTGTCTCTAGAACCCAACTACATTACAAGCGAAATTTATGACTTGTATCATACAAAGTAATTTGAGGACAAGTTACTTACCTGAAAGACAACAACGGGAACGACGATGATCAAGAATAACGGGAACGGATCCCAGAGCACGATCACAAACACAACGAACGGATCACGGATCAATCACGATCACACGAACAATGAATCTGGATGAGACGATCACGATCACGATCGGATGGTTGAGAACAAAGATCGAGATCAAGATGATCAAACAACGATCCGACGAATCGGCACTGATGAGATCACGACCAAGATCAAGATCAAGATCAATAAGATCGGACGGTCCAGATCAAGATGATGTTGAAGTTGATGATGATCGCGATCGAACGGCCAAGATCACCCCGATGGTGATAATGAAGATGATGATGTTCAAAGAAATCGGACGGCCAAGAATCAAAGTGATTAAAGAACTCCATGACGATGATCTTGATGATTAAGAATGGACGGCCAATATTCAAACCATCAAAACCCACATGATCAAGAAGATCAAGATGAAAGATCATGAAGATCCGACGGCCCACAATCAAAGTGATCATCAAGATGATGGATGAGATCACGATCCAATCGAACGGCTCACAACGAACTAACAAACTCCATGATCAAGAACCCATCAAGAGAATAGCCCCCCCAGGGGGAGGAGGGGGGGGGGGGAAATTGTGCAATGCAGTGGCTGGCCTGGAGGTGAGGCACTGGCATCGGTGGCTAGGGGACCAGGGCACTGCTCCGTTGCTGCCACTTCGACGGAGGGAACCACAGGGCAGGGGAGAGCACTGCGGGCTGGGCTGCAGTTGTGGCTGTTGGTTGCATCGAGGAGGAGAGAGGGTCGCTGCAGGGGATGCTGTCGAGTGCGACGGTCAGAGCCACAACAGTGGGCGGCACCTGTGGGTGTCGCTGCTGGTTGCAACCAGGAAAAGGAGGTGGATCGGGAGAGTTGGGAGGTCCGGGAGAAGGCAAAACGGTTGAGGAAAGAGACGAGAATTAAAGAGGCGGTTGAGGTTTGAGACGGGGAAGATGAACAGGTGGGGTTGGGGATATAAATATAACAGGGAGATGCAGGGTTTAGGTTTAGATGAAATTTGGTTTGGGGATGCGGGCATGGGTAATAATGGAGATGGGTATTTATATAGGGTAATGGGTAGTTTAAGTTAATGGGTTTTAGTTGGGTTTGGTGGGTAATAAAAAGTAATTGGGTTTAAATGGGCTTATAGGGTTAACTAAATCCATTAAGGAAAATAGGAGTTAATATATATATATATATATATAAATCAAGAAATTGGATTTTTAATATAATATCAAAATGTAATACAATAAAATAATAATAGTGATAGTTATAAAGAACACAACAGTAATAATAATAATACTGACAATAATAATAATAAGAAAATGATAAAGATAATAATAGTACTAATAAAAATAGTAGTAGTACTAATAACAGAAATCAGAGTAATAATAATAAAAATAAGATTTGTATTAAAATGCAAAATTCATAGAAAATAGTTACAATAAATTTATTGATCGATGAATTAGATTTTAATAGAAGATCCAATGATACATTTTAACAAAATAGTTCGAAAGCGGAAAATTAATTAACAAAAATTTTCAATACCGAAAATACACAGAATATACATTTTTAGGGAAACAGGGGTCTTATAACAAAATTTCATCCTCGAAATTTGCTTAGGCGGTACATAGGACAAGGCAAAAGCAAACTGGGGAAGGGTAACTAAGCAGAGGGCTAAAGGGGAAGGAACAAAGCATGTGCAATACAAGAAAAAGAAGGAAGTGGATAACAATGAGGTCAAATGAAATGCAAGAAAAGAAACAAATGGTATCAAAAGGAGAGGAATAGCACAAGATAACAAAGCAAGATAGGAAGCAGGCAGAACTGGAATCAAAGAGAGAAAAGACAGGGAAGAATTGAATCAAATAATGAATGGGTGCAGGAGGGCAAAATGAAATGCAAGAAAGAGGTAACCGGTATCAAAAATGACGAAGGAACAACACAAGCTTGCTAAATAACAAAGCAAAGAAATAAAGAATAGATTGTACTGGAATCATAGAAAGGATGGATAAGGAAGAGATAGACCAAGCAGTGAGTCAACAGATAAAGACAAATACAAGGAATGGAAACAAGCAAACAATGCCGGGAAGGAGAAGCAGCGATAGGATCCTGGGACCAGTGGGTTATGGGCCCACAACGCTTCCGCTGCGCCACTCTGATCGGGGAAGACTGCCAATAGCATCCAGCCATGTCGACTGATGGACCAAACAGAAAGAAAAGAATGGATAGCACCAGAATCAAGGAACATGGGTACGAAAAGAAAGAATTCATACCCAAGAAGAAATAAATCAAAAAGAGGACGACTGAAAAGGACGGAAGAATCAAGGAATCAAGGGATCGAATAAGAAGGGATCAAAATGGACGGAATAAGACTAGCATTTAGATCAATGTTGGTAATAATTCATTTATGCATGCATGGTTGGTGAAATGTTGAGCAGATCCCAGATCGAGCCAAGCTTGTCTAACATATCAGTTAAACTAATACATTAGCTAAACCTGAGCTCTGATACCACTAAAAACCCTGTCACGCCCCGCTTCCTAAAAATAATACGGAATACGGATACGAGACAAAAGCCCAGCGAATGATTTTCATCATCCATAAGATGTTCAGGAATCTTTACAATATCTCACGAAATAATCAGAGTCGGAAGTAAGAGAATCAACCAACATGCACATAGAACCAAAAATACCAACAATAATACTTCAAACCAAATACATTAATCTCAAATAGTCATGATCTGAATAAGACACTTATCCTAGGTCACATTGCCCAAATACAAAATAAATCTAAGTATCAAAATACAATATTCTTTAAGCAAGCTACAAGAAATAATAATAATAAAATCAGTACTAATACTTCATGTCAACAACACCATCTGGAACCTGTTCTGCAAAATCTGCAATTTACCAATTGCAGGGAAGAGAAAAACAGAAAATAAGTACCCATCAATTGCAAGTTACGGGCCGCTTGTAATGCAGGATACAAGTACATGGGGAAACTAACTAACAACATGGAATATGCATGATATCAAATATAACAACTAGCATGGTAAGGTGAACAAGTACAAGTAGCATGTATCAAGAGTCAAGTGAACAAGTGTCATGTAAACATGTATCAAGTATCACGAAATCATGTAACAAGTAACAAGTGTAAAGTAGTCAAGTACTGGTGTCAAGTATTATGTTCAAGTATCATGTTCATGTGTCACGTATCAAGTCTTGTAGTTATTACTATCTAGGTAGCACTTCATGCATCCCAGCTTTTACTACATGGTTGCTACAATAAACAGTTTCGCTTTAGATTTCATAGTGGACCATAAAGGGCAGTGTACTCAAGGATAAGTAATCCAAATCTTATACCAAATTCCAAATTAACTAAATCATATATCAAATTTCAAATTATCCAAATCATATACAAAATTCAAAATAATCCAAATCATATACCAAATTCCAAATGTGGGAAACACGGGCCCCCTTCCGAGTACACGTTTCAGAAATATCCACTATTAGATCTTTCCCTTAAAACCCGGGCTTGGTTATTTATTATTAGGGTCAAACAAGCATGTATGTGTCACGAAATAGGACAAGTATATCATGGTATAGTCAAGTAACAAGTTCAAGTTGCAAGATAAACATGTACTAGTGCAAAATAACTCATAAAGAAACAAAATAACCAAATCTCAAGTTCAGGACAGTAAGACCATACTGTAGTAAAATAGTGATTCCCAGTGGTATAAACATGCAAATCTAAATCCGTCGAAATGTCTAGAAAAAAGACTCCCAACTGAATCCATCTAGTATAAATAAGTTATATATTATTTCACTAAAACATAGCTCAAAACTGATTTGAATACAGAAAATAGGTTCAGCCAGAAATCAGAAAAACAAATTTACAGTCAGTAAAACAGCATTAAAACTGAATAAATAAATCCACGAAAAATCTGGGGTACTCCCTTCTCTGTCTAGTATCAAAATATAAAGTTTCATAATTTTCCAGTAAAGTTAGATCAGACATCAAAAATAAGAAAACATCAATAAACGATAGTTTGGCAAATCTGGAATTCCTAACACTGCTGAATGAAAACTATAATATCTCGCCAACCGTGAAACGAAATCCAAATCCATCAAAGGGAGATGAAAATAGATAGAATAAGCTAACTTTTATATTTCACAAATATTTTTCATACAGTAAAAGGAATCTGGGTAAGAATACAGTTCTTTACAGAACAGCGAACAAAATCTAGCAAGTATTGTTTTCATAAACAAGCATGAAACGGTATATAAACTCATCAATAAAATCCACCAAAATTCTGGGTAATCCCTAATTAGGTATAGAAAAACTGACGAAAGTTTTAGATCAAAATAATATGTGTAGCACAAGTATCAAAATAACTTAATCATCAAAATCATCAAGAAATGAAATCCGGAAAAGATCTACACATCTGTAGTAAAACAGTCATATCTCACACATACGAAAACGAAATCGAGCAAGGTCAGAGGGGTTGGAAAGAAAACAAATTTCTCTACAAATTATGTTGTATACTGAAATTAAGATTCTGACCTTAATATGGTCTAAATTACTGATCAAGACAGAATATCAGCAAAACACAGAATTTCCTTAAAAACAAAAATCAACATAGATCCAACGAAACTTGATCCAAACGCAACCAAACATGAAATCGAATCTACCAAGTGTCCAAACAACATGAAATAGGGTATCTAGCATGTCTACAATGAGTATATCACAACGAGCACATGAGTTCACACAAGAACATGCATATAATCACATCAAGAAGCGGTCAACCCTAGGTTAATTCATGTCATATGTGTCGTGAGGCAACTATGGTCAAGATATCACAATAAAGACAACATCCACCAAGAGATATCACACACGAGTTATCTCTAGAATCCAACTACATTACAACCGGAATTTATGATTTGTATCATACAAACAAATTTGACTACAAGTTACTTGCCTGAAAGGCGACGACGGGAATGACGATGATCAAGAATAACGGGAACAGATCCCGGGGCACGATCACAAACACAACGAACGGATCATGGATCAATCACGATCACACGAACAACGAATCTGGATGAGACGATCACGTTCACGATCAGACGGATGAGATAAAGATCAAGATCAAGATGATCAAACAAGGATCAGGCGGATCGGCACGGATGAGATCAAGACCAAGATCAAGATCAAGATCAATAAGATCGGACGGTCCAGATCAAAGTGATGTTGAAGTTGATGATGATCGCGATCGAACGACCAAGATCACCCCGATGGTGACGATGAAGATGATGATGATCAGAGAAATCGGACGGCCAAGAATCAAAGTGATCAAAGAACTCCATAACGATGATCTTGATGATCAAGAACAGACGGCCAATATTCAAACCATCAAAACCCACATGATCAAGAAGATCGAGATGACAGATCATGAAGATCCGATGGCCCACAATCAATGTGATCATCAAGATGATGGATGAGATCACGATCCAATCGAACAACTCACAACGAACTAACAAACTCCATGATTAAGAACCCACAAGAGAACAGCCGGGGAGGGGGGGAACTGTGCACTGCGGTGGCTGGCCTGGAGCTGAGGTGCTGGCACCGGTGGCTAGAGGACCAGGGAGCTGCTCCATTGCTGCCACTTCGACGGAGGGAGCCACAGGGCAGGGGGAGAGCACTGCGGGCTGGGCTGTAGCTGTGGCTGTTGGCTGCGTCGTGGATGAGAGGGGGTCGCTACAGGGGATGTTGTCGAGTGCGACGGTCAGAGCCACAGTAGTGGGCGGCACCTGTGGGTGTCGCTGATGGTTGCGGCTAGGAAAAGGAGGTTGATCGGGAGAGTTGGGAGGTCCAGGAGAAGGCGAAACAGTTGAGGAAAAAGACGAGAGTTGAAGAGGTGGCGGAGGTTTGAGACGGGGAAGATGAACAGGTGGGGTTGGGGATATAAATATAACAGGGAGATGCAGGGTTTAGGTTTAGATGAAATTATGTATGGATGCGGGTATGGGTAATAATGCATATGGGTATTTATATAGGGTAATGGGTAGTTTAAGTTAATGGGTTTTAGTTGGGTTTGGTGGGTAAATAGGGTATAGGTAAAAAGTAATTGGGTTTAAATAGGCTTATAGGGTTAACTAAACCCATTAAGGAAAATAGGAATTAATATATATAAATAAATCAAGAAATAGGATTTTTAATATAATATCAAAATGTAATACAATAAAATAATAATATTGATAGTAGTAAAGAAACAATAGTAATAATAATAATACTGACAATAATAATAATAAGAAAATGATAAAGATAATAAAAGTACTAATAATAATAGTAGTAGTACTAACAACAGAAATCAGAGTAATAATAATAATGAGAAGATTTGTATTAAAATGTAAAATTCATAGAAAATAGTTACAAAAAATTAATTGATCGAAGAATTAGATTTTAATAGAAGATCAAATAATACATTTTAACAAAATAGTTCGAAAGCGAAAAATTAATTTACAAAAATTTTAAGTACTGAAAATACACAGAAAATACATTTTTAGGGAAACAGGGGTTCCAATTCGGTTCATGGCCTATCGATCCTAGACCCGGCAATACGAACATATTTGCAAGCTACTACCCTGAACTTGGATTTTGTCAAAACTCCGGTTCGTGGTCAACCTACACCGGTTAAGATCTGACGGTACACAATATGTGACTCGTCCACAGTCCCTTAGGAGTAAGCTGAACACACGTCTTGATGGTCGATAGCCCCTAGGGCAATAATATTACCCTAGACGAGCACAACAAACCACGTACTAGCCAATAAGCTACATACGACTAAACAAAACACATACGAGCTAAACAACCACTTATGGGACAACAACTTACATACGAGCAAATGAGCTACGTATGAGACTAACAGCTGTACGGGCCAGGCGAGCCACGTATGAGCAAAACCACATACAAAACAACCATACAGGTAATCAACCTAGAAGCAAGCAAACGTATTTACTAGCAAAATTGATCTTCTATAATTAGAAGTAATAGAAGAATCTGTTGGATCCTGTAGGCGAGACAACAAACACTAGAGGGGGGGGGGGTGAATAGTGTTTATAAAAATTAAATTGCGGAATAGAGATTTTTTTTCTGTACAGTCGACTTAAGGAATAAACCAGTCGACTGAATTAACAAAATGAAAAATTAATTTAAACAAGTCTGTGCAGTCGACTTAGAGTTGGAACAGTCGACTTAACAACTAGAAAACTATCAGAGTATACGAGTCTGACCAGTCGACTTATCAAGTACCCAGTCGACTGTCCAGACAAGTTACACAGTAACAACAACACAAGCTGAGAAAATATAAATGCAAGTTAGAGAGATACAACCACAGAGTGCACACGATGTATCCTGGTTCAGTCCTCCCGACCTACATCCAGTCCCCAAGCAACCCACTTGAGAATTCCACTATTCTTGAAAAAGTTTACAAGAATACTCTACGGCGTTCAGACAACAACCTTGTCTAACCCGTAGTCCTTTCTCTCAACCAGAGAAAGCAACCCACTCTTCCACCAAGAGTGACAAACCTGACTCTACACCCTAGAGTCCTACTCTCCAACCGAGAGGAAAAGAAAACAATAAAAATTGTTTACAATCAACCTATAGCCTTGTTTGTGATTGTGATATAGTACGTGGCTAAATGGTTGACTTCTATATTCAGTCAAAAAACGAAATTAAATGTTATACTGGACTGAAGACAGAGAACCAAGTCTTAGTGAGTTGAAAGCTTTTGTCTCTTGAAAAATGTAAAAACTTAAGATCTCAAAGAAATGCTTGGAGTATTAGTGTCTTTAACATTGGATTCTAACCTCTATTTATAGAGATAGATTCACTGGACGTTGGGAATCAGTTGTTCAACTGTCAACCAACGGATCTAAAAAAAATTTGAATTTGAAAAATGATTTTAAAAACAGAAAACTGTCAAACGCACTTGAACAGTCGACTGGGTTGCCATGATGAGTCGACTGGTCAGAGTTTGAATAAGATTAGGCAGTTTTGTACCAACTCAGTCGACTGGAGCAAGTAGCAGTAGACTGGTACGCAACAGCTGATCTAGTTCAAGCTATTTTGACTTTTGGTTTTGAAAAATCACACATTTAAAAGAGTTATATGTGAGTGTATGTGTGTGTGACAAGGCTGTACATCATTCTAAGACTCAAATAAAGCAAAATATTACATTTGTTTACAAGACATAAAATTATATGACACTTGAAGCATAGGTCTTGTCTTGAGTCTTGAGTGAAGCCATTGTCTTTATCCAGAGTGTGTGCTTGTTCATTTATTCAGCTGTATAGTAATGAGGCTTTTGTGTATTCAACCTGCAATTATATAGTATAGCACAGATACATGTTGCAGTGTGTTGTAATCATCAAAATCAAGAATCAACATTCTTCCCATTTTTGATGATGACAACACAATAGCTGATAATAACAAAAATAATATAAGCATGCAATCATTGATATGCTCCCCCTATTAAAAGCACATAATGCATATTATATCAG
Organism: Hemerocallis citrina; assembly: GCA_017893485.1. NCBI lineage: Eukaryota > Viridiplantae > Streptophyta > Magnoliopsida > Asparagales > Asphodelaceae > Hemerocallis > Hemerocallis citrina. Next base: position 127,298,987 of record CM030359.1, on the reverse strand, counting down.
TCGACTTAAGAAAGAATCAGTCGACTTAACAGAACTTTTTGAAAAGAACAGAACACAACATAACACAACAGGAGGTGTTCTCCCCTTTTGTCATCTATAAAAAAAGGACACAAGATAATGTCTTACAAAAATAAGGAAAGCTTTCAAAAGTAACAACATAAAAAAAATGCAAGAAAGGAAATACATAGTAAAGAAAAAAAAATAAATCAGCAATCTTCGTCTTCGTCGTCGTCATCAACATCCTGAGACGGAGGTGGAAATTGAGCCGTAAATAGCTGAGTCAGATGTGAAACTTTAGAATCAAGGGAATCAATATGGGAAGCAAGGGTATCTTGACGATCCGTAAGATAGTTAATAGCAAGATATAGACTACGTGGATCATCAAAATCAGCACGGGGACGAGAAGAGTTGGAGGCTGAAGATGGTCTAGCAGAAGTTGCTAAAGGAACATGGGTGTGAGGAGTAGGTCTATGGGAATGTCTAGGGGAAGGATCAAAAAGCTTCATACGTGCTAAACTGGCACGATCGAAGCACTCATAATGCTTAACCACATTGGTCTTGGAGTCGAGATCAATATCATAAGCAAGGAAGACTCTAGTAAGGAGACCACCAAAGGGCAAAAAGTGAGTATGAGACTTGTGAAGTCTCGAAAAGATGACACGACCCCAACTGATATTTATTCTACCAAAAATTGCATAAACCGCTTGTTGCAATTCCATAGAATACTGATCAAAGCTCCCTGTTTTGGGAAGAATATTATATGATAGTATTCTTGCAACTAGTTTTGCAATAGGTGTGATAGATTTATTAGACATGAGGGGTCCATGATTTGGTAAAAAGATTTTAGACAGGATAGATGCATCATCTAAAATGATCTCACCTAAATCAAGTCCCTCATCATCAATACCCATAATAAGATTAATTCTCTCGGATGTGAGTTTAATCTTCTTATTTTTGACCGAAGAATAAACAACAATTTCTCCATCTTCCGTTTGAACTACTTTCATATTGGTATAAAAATGGTAGATGAGTTGTGGTTAGTAGTTGGGTTGATTTTCCAAGGATAAAAACTCATATAGACTACAATGTTTAAAAAGAGAAATAAGATTGAACCTATCTAAATCATTGAAGTTGACAAATCTACCCGAAAAAAATCACAATGTTACAAATGAGATACCATTTTTCTAAGAGATCAGGACTCCTAAGATACTAAGAATAGTCTTTTGACGAAGAACTATCATCAACATGGGATGTCTTAGATCGTTTCGGAGCCATTAAGAAATTTAAGGGAATCAAACAAAGAGAAGTGAGATTTAAAAAGATTATACCAACAAGGAGAAATGGAATCAAACAGCAAAGGGAGTGGAAATCAGCAGCTCCAAACAGAAGATTCGGAAGTCGACTTCTGGATCTATCTCTTTTTTCCTTAGGGTTTTAGATCTGGAATTGGGGTAAAAGTGAAAGTGAAAATTTGAGGCAGTGAAGAGGGTTTTTAACTAAAGCCAACGGCTGAGATTGAATAGAAACGAGATCAACGGCTCACAAAGAAGTCACGGGCAAGTCAAAGGATAAAAATTTGTCTCAAAAAACTGTGTGACGATCCGAAGTTGAAGACATACTGATTCGCGACAGTCGACTGGTATTCAGAGACAGTCGACTTAGTCGAGAGAAAAATAAGTAATTATAACAATTGATCAGTCGACTTGGTGAAATGTCAGTCGACTGGTCAGAGAAAGAAAAAAATAAGTATAAATATAAAAAATACGGGACAGTCGACTTTGTGAAATCGCAGTCGACTTCGTGAAATCGCAGTCGACTTAACAGAAATATTTTCAACAAAGATCAAGAAAATTACATATCCCTAGTTCTCTTCTTAAAGAAATAAAAGTATCTTCTTTAAAGGGTTTTGTAAAGATATCAGCTACTTGTTTATCAGTAGAGATAAAGTCTAAAGATATGTCTCCTTTTAAAACATGATCACGTAGAAAATGATGTCGAATATCAATATGTTTCGTACGTGAATGTTGAACCGAATTTTTAGATAAATTAATTGCACTGGTATTATCACACATTATTGAAGGGTTTTTCAAAAGAAATACCATAATCTAATAAGGTTTGTTTCATCCACAAAATTTGTGCACATGCCAAACTTGCAGCGATATATTCAGCTTCTGTAGTAGATAGAGACACTGAATTTTGCTTTTTACTGCACCAAGAAACTAGTGAATGTTCTAAAAAGTGACATGTTCCACTAGTGCTCTTGCGATCAGTTTTACTACCAGCAAAATCAGCATCACTGTACGACAAAAGTTGGAAATTATCAGTGCGTGGATAAAATAAACCATAATCAGATGTGCCTTTAATATATCTTAAAATTCGTTTCACAGATTTTAAATGGGATTCTTTAAGACTAGACTGATATCTAGTACACAAACATACACTGAACATAATATCTGGTCTACTAGTAGTAATATATAAGAGAGAGTGAACCAATCATACCTCGATAGAGTTTCTAATCGACACTCTTACCTAATATATCTTTGTTAAGGGTAGTAGTAGTAGCTATAGGTGTGGATTTACTACTTGTACTATCCATGTTAAACCGTTTGAGTAATTCCTTTGCATATTTTCCTTGATTAATAAATATGCCATTTGAAGACTGTTTAATTTGTAGTCCAAGGAAATAATTGAGTTCACCCATGTGACTCATCTCAAATTCGTTTTTCATGGTGTTAGCAAACTCTTGACATAGATTATTATTAGTAGAACCAAAAATTATATCATTAACATATATTTGTATGATTAAAATATTATTCTTAATTCTCTTGATAAACAAGGTAGTATCTACTTTAGCTATCTCAAACCCTGTTTCTAAAAGAAAAGTTTTCAAGCGATCATACCAAGCACGTGGTGCTTGTTTAAGACCGTATAAAGCCTTTTTCAATTTAAAAACATGGTTTGGGAATTGTTCATGTTCAAAACTTGGTGGTTGTTTAAAATGAACATTCTCTTTAATAAACCCATTAAGAAAAGCACTTTTAACATCCATTTGATAAAGTATAAAATTCATGAAACAAGCAAAAGATAATAAAATACGAATTGATTCTAATCTAGCAACAGGAGCATATGTTTCATCAAAATCTATGCCTTCTTCTTGATTATATCCTTGAGCAACTAGTCTAGCTTTGTTCCTAACAACTTGTCCTGATTCATCTAACTTATTTTTAAATACCCATTTGGTACCAATAATAGTATGATCAGGAGGTCGTGGAACTAAATCTCATACATCATTTCTTATGAATTGGTTTAACTCATCTAGCATGGCATTCATCCAAAATTCATTCTCACATGCTTCTTGTATATTTTTCGGTTCAAAATTCGACAAGAAGGCTGTATGAGATATCATATTAACATGTGATCGTGTCTGAATACCATGGGAGATGTCACCAATTATTAAGTCATGAGGATGATCTCTAACTTCAACAAAAGATTTTTGTAAAGTTGAAGATATCACAATAGGATCAGTCGACTTGACAAGTTCCTCAGTCGACTAGTTTACATCAGTTGACTTGATGTCCTTATCGGTCGACTTATCTGCGAGACTAGTTTGTTCTAAAGATGTCATTACATTTAAAGGTGATGAATCAGTTTCATCATCTTTAATTAAATTTGATGAAGACAGAGATTCATCGAATGTAACATGCATTGATTCTTCAATAGTCATTGTTGACTTGTTGAAAATTCTATATGCTTTATTCCTATTTGAGTATCCTATAAAGATACCCTCATTAGATCTAGGATCAAATTTATCCAAATTATCTTTAGTGTTCAGAATAAAACACTTACAACCAAATGTCTTAAAATAAGAGACTTTGGGAATTTTGTTAAAAAATAACTCATAACAAGTCTTCTTTAGCTTAGGTCTTATTAGAATCATGTTTAAAACATAACAAGCTGTAGCAACGGCTTCAGCCCAAAAGTACTTAGGTAAATTGCTTTCAACAAGCATGGTACGTGCGCATTCTTGCAAAGTCCGATTTTTCCTTTCAACCACTCCATTTTGTGGTGAAGCTCTAGGAAATGCAAATGAATGTGTTATACCATTCTTGTTGCAATATTCTGTAAACGTTTCATTTTCAAATTCTCCACCATGATCACTTCTAATAATGATTATGGTTAGAGATCTTTGGTTTTGAATTCGTTTACAAAAATTTGCAAATTCATCAAAAGCATCATTTTAATGTTTTAAAAAGAATGTCCAAGTGAATAGTGAAAAATCATCTACTAAAACAAATACATATCTACTTTTATTTAAAGAAGCAACTCTAGTAGGGCCAAATAAATCCATATGAATTAACTCAAGTGGCCTACTAGTAGAGATTACTTCTTTTGTTTTAAAAGTGGATTTGATTTGTTTTCCTAGTTGACATGCATCACATAACTTATCCTTTTTAAAGGATAGTTTTGGCAGTCCTTTAACTAGGTTATACTTAGATATTTTAGAGAGATTTTTCATATTCACATGACCAAATCGTCTATGCCAAAGCCAAGAATCATTATTAGAAGCTATTAAACAAAAATCATTTGAAAACTCATTTGTATTCAAACATAATTCATAAATGTTGTTTTTGCGAAAACCTTGAAAAATAATGTTTTGCATAGTAGAATCATAAATTAAGCAAGCATCTTTTTCAAATACAATTTTATAACCTTTATCACATAGTTGACTAATACTTAACAAATTATGTTTTAGTTCACTAACTAACAAAACATTTTCTATAGTAGGATTAGTATTTTTACCAACCATGCCGATTCCTATGACTTTTCCTTTGTTGTTATCACCAAAGGTAACTGTTCCTCCATTGATGCTTTGTATGGTGGATAGGAGATTGGCATGACCAGTCATATGCTTTGAACACTCACTGTCAAGTATCCAACGATCTTTCTTTGGTACCTATAAGATATTCAATGTGAATATGGTACCCTTTTCATTGGGTCCAAAAACATATTAGTTTGGGGGAAACCAAACCCATAAAGAGTTTGATCTTCCTTCATAAGCAGGAATAAAATTAACAGAATTACATACATTTAACATATATGAATTGATATACGCAGTTCTATCATTCAGTTTCAAGTTAACTGGAACCCATACAAGTTTGTTCTGTCCAGTCAACTTTATAGCATCCTTCAGTCAACTTCTACTGTAAGTAAGTCGACTGGATGGTAATATAGGTCGACTTACATGAGGTTTTGGTCTTGTAAAATCAGACTCAGTTCCTCCGGACAGACGACTGGTGGATGGACTCAGTCGACTTGACTGAACTTTAGACTTGTTTTTATCACTAAAATTTATAAGCTTATGCTTTTCAAAGAATTCATACAGTTTATGTTTAACACTAGAAATAGATTCAGGTTTATTTCTACTAGTGTTTTTAGAAGAAAGATCTTTTACAAAAGATTTTTTAAAACCAAGACCAAACTTTTGACTAGATTTCACTTGATTTTGAAGAACATCGTTTAAATTCTCTTTTCCTTTATTGAACTTAGATACGTTCTTGGATATCTCTTCATAATTCTTTTTTAGAGATTCAAGATCCATATCTAAACTTGAAATACGAGAATTTAAAGATTTTACTTCTTTATCAAGGTTAAGATTCTCTTGAGAAAGCGTTTGATTAACTTTCTCTAGATTCTTAACTCTAATCTTTTCTTTTTTCAATTCTTGAAAAATTTCATTGAAAACATCAAGTAAATCTTCTGAATCATAATAATTACTTACTTGATTCTGTGAAGCCATAAAACACATGTTCGCAACCTCGTTGGTTTCATCAGTTTCATATGAGGAAGAATCGCTGTCATCCCAAGTTGCTTGATATGCCTTTTGTTTTTGGCAAACTTGTTCTTTGTGTACTTATCCTTCTTGAAGTTGGATGTCTTTCCCTTGGACTTTGTATTTTCTAGCGGACAATCCTTCTTCATATGGCATGTTTTATTACACCTGAAACAAGTTGGAGGATCATTAGAATCTCTAAATTTAGAATTGAACTTACCGTTCTTTAGAATTTTTTTGAATCTCCTTGTGAACATGGCTATCTCCTCTTCATCTTCATCTTCATCTTCTGAGTCTGTCATGGCTTTAAAGGCTTATGATTTCTTCTTTGACTGTTGTGATTCTCCATCCTTCTTCCGTTCTTCAATTTGAACCTCATAAGCCATTAGAATTCCTACAAGATTCTCAAGAGAAAGTTGTGATAGATCATTGGCCTCTTCTGTTGCAGCGGTCTTCTTTTCCCATTCAGGAGTAAGTGCACGAAGAAATTTTCTCACCATCTCTGCTTGAGTGTATATTTTCCCAAGTGCCACAAGTGAGTTTGTAATGTCAGTAAATCTGGTTATCATTTCGGACACACTTTCATTTTCCTTCATGCGGAACATTTCAAACCTGTAAACAAGAATAGATATTTTAGATTCTTTCACTTTGTTTGTTCCTTCATGAGTTACCTCGAGTGTATGTCAGATTTGATGTGTGGTTGTTGAATTTGACACACGGTTGAATTCTTCTTTTGTAAGAGCACAGAATAATGCATTCATTGCTTTTGCATTATTCATTGTTTGGTTCTTCATGTCATCATTCCATTGTGCATATGGAATAGTAGGAGCAGTGTATTCTGTTTTAGTCAGGTTCCATATTTCATAATTGATGGATTGGAGATAGATCTTCATTCTGCACTTCCAATAATTGTAATTTGTTCCATCGAAGAGAGGTGGCCTTTGTGTAGATTGCCCTTCATGGTACTGATTTGCATTTGACATAGTTGCCATAGCCTTTAACCTAGCTTTGATACCAAGTTTTGGATCCTGTAGGCGAGACAACAAACACTAGAGGGGGGGAGGAATAGTGTTTATAAAAATTAAATGGCAGAATAGAGATTTTTCTTCTGTACAGTCGACTTAAGGAATAAACCAGTGGACTGAATTAACAAAATGAAAAAGTAATTTAAAAAAGTCTGTGCAGTCGACTTAGAGTTGGAACAGTCGACTTAATAACCAGAAAACTATTAGAGTATACGAATCTGACCAGTCGACTTATCAAGTACCTAGTCGACTGTCCAGACAAGTTACACAGTAACAACAACACAAGCTGAGAAAATATAAATGCAATTTAGAGAGATACAACCACAGAGTGCACACGATGTATCCTGGTTCAGTCCTCCCGACCTACATCCAGTCCCTAAGCAATCCACTTGAGATTTCCACTATTCTTGAAAAAGTTTACAAGAATACCCTACGGCGTTCAGACAACAACCTTGTCTAATCCGTAGTCCTTTCTCTCAACCAGAGAAAGCAACCCACTCTTCCACCAAGAGTGACAAACCTGACTCTACACCTTAGAGTCCTACTCTCCAACCGAGACGAAAAGAAAACAATAAAAATTGTTTACAATCAACTTATAGCCTTGTTTGTGATTGTGATATAGTACGTGGCTAAATGGTTGACTTCTATATTCAGTCCAAAACGAAATCAAATGTTATACTGGACTGAAGACAGAGAACCAAGTCTTAGTGAGTTGAAAGCTTTTGTCTCTTGAAAAATGTAAAAACTTAAGATCTCAAAGAAATGCTTGGAGTATTAGTGTCTTTAACAGTAGATTCTAACCTCTATTTATAGAGATAGATTCACTGGACGTTGGGACTCAGTTGTTCAACTGTCAACCATTGGATCTAAAAAAGATTTGAATTTGAAAAACGATTTTAAAAACAGAAAAATATCAAACGCACTTGAACAGTCGACTGGGTTGCCATGATAAGTCGACTGGTCAGAGTTTGAATAAGATTAGGCAGTTTTGTACCAACTCAGTCGACTGGAGCAAGTAGTAGTCGACTGGTACGCAACAGCTGATCTAGTTCAAGCTGTTTTGACTTTTGGTTTTGAAAAATCACACATTTAAAAGAGTTATATGTGAGTGTATGTGTGTGTGACAAGGCTGTACATCATTCTAAGACTCAAATAAAGAAAAATATTACATTTGTTTACAAGACATAAAAATATATGACACTTGAAGCATAGGTCTTGTCTTGAGTCTTGAGTGAAGCCATTATCTTTATCCAGAGCGTGTGCTTGTTCATTTGTTCAGCTGTATAGTAATGAGGCTTTTGTGTATTCAACCTACAATTATATAGTATAGCATAGATACATGTTGCAGTGTGTTGTAATCATCAAAATCAAGAATCAACAGAATCTACTAACAGTTTAAAATAGGCATTTTACCAATGAGAAGCCCAAAAGCGACATAACAACTTTTATCGAGGTAACAATTACTAGTGACCTTCCCAACCCTTACTACCCATAAAGGTGAGGAATGTTCACATGATATGGTCCAAATTTATGTAGAACCTTATACAATTAGAATCCATGGGTTATTTTCCTAAATTGAACTAGAACTACATGCAACTAGATTCTTGGGTTCTCTCTCAAGTTTGAGCTAGAATCACCTAGAAGCTAGATGCATGGGTTCATGGGTTCTCCCTAATCCTTCACTACAATACTACTATATGCAATTCAAGCATGGTTTCTTTTAACTAGAATGCTACAATATACCATTCAAGCATGCATGGCTCTATGAATCTAGAACAATTATGCAATCTCAAACATGGGTTTCTTCTAGGGGATTAACTTGAACGACTTCACAACTCAAGTATTACAACTACAACATGATGGTTCTTCACTAATGCTACAACCGCATCATGATAGTTCTCTACTAACACTACAACTACAACACGATAGTTCCTTACTAACACTACCAACTACAACACGATAGCTCTTTATTAACACTACAACTACAGTATGATAGTTAATACTACAACTACAACCTGATAGTCTTTATTAATATCCCAACTACAACATGATAGTTAACACTATAACTACAACATGATAGTTCTTTACTAACATCCCAACTACAACATGACAGTTAACACTATAACTACAACATGATAGTTCTTTACTAACACTTCAATTACAACATGATGCTTCTTTACTAAACGTGATCAAGCATGAATTCTACATATAACTCAAGTATGGTGTACATCTTAAGCATGTGCATCTACTACCACTTTAAGCATGGATCTTTACTACTTAAGCATGGATAGTCACTACAACTCAAGCATGAATATCTACTACTACTTAAAGCATGGTTCTTTTCTATTACTTAAGCACGAATCTACAATAGTTTTAAGCATGGTATATAACTTAAACATCAACCTATGACACTCTTAAGCATGAATAAAACTTAAGCATGCACTTACAACAATCTTAAGCATGAATAATTACCACAATCTAAGCATGAACCTTTACTACAATTTAAGCATGAGCAACAACTTAAGCATGAATGGTTACTACAACTTAAGCATGTATGTTACTACAACTTAACATGAATATCTACTTAGTACTTTAAGCATGGATATTGGCTACAACTTAACATGAGCACTTCCTACAACTTAAACATGAATGTTTACTACTACCTTAACATGGACCTTTTCTATCTAGAATAACTACACATCTCAAGTATGATATAACTTAAGCATGGAGCTACTACAATTTAAGCATGAGTAACTATTATACTTGAGCATGGATGGCTTCTACTACCTTAAGCATGGATCGTTCTTCAACCCAAGCATGGATACAACTTAAGTATGAAGTTACTACAACTTAAGCAAGGGTAACTACTATACTTAAGCATGGTATACAACATAGGTATAGATTTCTTACTACATCCAACCTACAATAATTTAGCATGGTATATCAATCTATAATAATCTAAGCATGGTATATAACTTAAACATTAACCAACAATAACCTAACATGGTATATAGCATGGGCATCAATCCTACAACATGGTAGATAACCTAAACATGGATTTCCTACAACATGGTAGAAATCATAAACATGGATTTCCTATACCATGGTAGACAACATAAACATGGATTTCCTACAATAATCTAAACATGGTATACGACTTTCCTACAACAATCCAAACATGGTATATAGCTTTCCTACAAAAATCTAAGCATGGTATATAATTTTTTCACAACAATCTAAACATGGTATATAACTTTCCTACAAAAATCTATACATGGTATATAATTTTCCACAACAATCTAAACATGGTATATAACTTAAACATCAACCTACAACACCTTTAAGCATGGTATCCAACTTAAGCATGAATCTACGCCAATCTTAGTCATGGTTATCTAACTTAAGCAAGAACCTACAACATTCTTAAGGATGAATACCACATAAGCATGGACTCTTTACTACCACACTCTACAACAATTTAAGCATGGGTACAACATAAGCATGGATAATTAGTACAACCTAAGCATGGTACTACAATTTAACCTTCAACAAAATAAGCGTGGTTTACAACATAGCATGAGTTCCTTTACTACATTAACCTACAAAAATTTAAACATGGTATCCAACTTAAGCATGAATCTACAACAATCTTAATTATGGTATACAACATAAGCATGAACCTACAACACTCTTAAGCATGGATATCTACCACAACCTTAAGCATGGACAATTTCTATACTTGAGCATGGATAGCTACTACTATTTCAAGCATGGATCTTTATGATCCTACTACTAAGCATGGATATTTTACAAAGACTGCTTCTCTTTATGAAGTACAAGTCTTAAGTGTTACAACAATCTAACTTCATGAACTACCATTTCTACATAATACAAAAATCTACTTTTTCTATAAATTACAAGTCCTTCTATCTTTTGTGAACTAAGAATTAGCAAGAATTTGTTATTTAATAAGGTAATGAGCTATAAGAAATTAAAAGACTCATTTTTAATAATTATGATTTCTACAACCCCAAGGAATTAAAAGACTCATTTTTCAATAATCAAAGAGTCAATCTTTATGTTCTTATTTATTTAGTCCTACCATTCACTCATGTGGTTCTTACTTTTGTTCATACAAAGTGTTAGTTCAAGTTGTTTAACATAACAACATACCCAAACAAGAGAACAACACGATACACCCACAAAAGAAAACACCAACTCAACCAAAGAGCAAAAATCAACAAAGAGAAAAAGAACCACACATGAACAAAGCTCAAACAAACAAGAACAAAAGAATGGAGAAGCCCCCACCTTAGTTTTTCTTGAAGGAAGAACTAGTTAGCAAACCTTCTCATTCCCCTTAGCTCTTATGAACTCTCTTGAGAACTTACAAGAAGCAAAACTCTCTAGTTAGGTGTTCTCTCTTTCTTTTCCTCTCCTTCTAAAATGAGACAAGAGATGAGAGGAGGGGATAGCTTGGAGAGAGGGTGGAGAGTGCAAAAATACACCAACACAATTGCACAAAACCCCCTAAGGGATTGGCCGACCATGCTTGAGTGAGGGAAGGGTGAGGTGGAGGTATGGTGTGAGGGTATGGTGAGGGGGGAGGTGGAGGGGTGAGGTGGAAGAGAGAGGGTTTCAAGAAGGTCACCCATAAACTCTTATGCATCCATTTAATCCTAGTTTTAACCTTTCCTTAAAACTTTTCCCTTTAACTTTATTTGTCATGACAAAGAGAAGTATCTTGTCCAAAAATACACACCACCTAATTTGTACAATGTACTAATTTGCTACAACACACATATGTATGTATATATGTGTATATCGAAAATCTTCACACAATCTGTATAAAAATAATTTAATTTTGGAAATAATAACAAAATAATTTTATCATCAGCTCGGAAGATTACGGTACCAGTTTGATATACCTCGGATGTATACAGACTAGTTTATGTGCACAAACAATGTTTATGAACAAACCGGGTGATATTCACCAAAAAAAATATTTCAATAAAATAAAATAATAATATCTGTCCGGGGTTTTCCAGACACTTTCTCAAAAATGCGTTTTACAGGATTTTGTACTCCTGCACAAAGCCGATACAATACCTGTATGTACTTACTAGTATATACTCACAGGTATGTCTTTATTTAGAAATCCCAAGAAATTTCCATAAAAATATTTTAATTCCAAAAATAATAATTATATAAAAATAATATCTGTCCGGGATTTTACAAAGTATACATCATATCATGGATTCACAAAACAACATACATACATGCATCAGGAATTTAATCAGGTCTAAATTAATTTCATGTCGTATGTGTAACAAATGATGACTACGGGTGGATCAACAAATAGAGTGTCACGCCCCGCTTCCCAAAAATACGGAATGCAAGCATGTTACGTTGGCCCAGCAAATGACTTGCATCATTCATAAGCTGTTATCGATTCAACTCAACAATATCAACAGGAAGTAATACAACCACGCATGCATTAAAGGAATAATCACATGAATAACAATACTTGAATTTTAAGCATTACATAACCAACAAAATAACAATCCAACATCTGGAATCCGCGGTAATAATATTCGGGTCAAATACCCACAATACAAGGAAAACAACATTGTTCAATTATTAAAGTTCTCAAAATAAAACAATAATTATTTAAGCGGCGCAGCAAATAATTCTTTCACCATCGTTGCTCTTCTAGTCCGTTAGGCAAATCTCCTTGATTTCCTGTAGGTTGTCCATCTATAAGAGACAATAATATGTCCTTAGAGCAAGTCATGGACAACAAGTAGAGAAACAGAGGAACAATGACAATAACGTTATAACGATGAATTCAATGAACGCTGAAACCAATAGTATTGAACAGTGAGAAAGCGATAATAGTACAATGTGCAATAACGATGATTTATAACCATAACAATAAACAATAAAAATAATAGTAAGAAATAACTATAAAACTCTTCGATAACAATGACAAAATGGAATGACAATGCGATGAAGTCTTAAGTGTATTATTCATTTTAATCCTAACTATTGTACGTACTACTGCATCTCATACTACAGATTCGAAGCATACAATCAATTTCGTTTAGACTAAGGTGGTAGATTCTATAGGTCATGTACTCGGCATAATATAACACTGTCTATTGCAGCAATTTCTTGCACAATAACGATAATACTGGCCATTTGCAATTTCTTGCACAATGACGATAACACTGGCCATTTGCAATTTCTTGCACAATGACGATACCACAATGACGATAACACTGGCCATTTGCAATTTTTTGCACAATAACGATAACGGTATTTTGGGAACGAGGCCCACATTCCTGAGTACAGTCACTATATTATCAACTATCCTAGTCAACCCTTAAACCCGGCTTGATTAACATTCTTTATTCAATTGACATGCAATACTAATAAGGAACAATAGGGACATAAATATGAATGGAAAACGATAATGCGATTAATAAGGGACAATAGAATGATGACAATACAACCCTAAGATCATGCAATGTATCTATACAATCAAATACACCAAATTCAACATTACAGATTCAATTATATGTTATTAAATATAGAAACCCAATTCTGTACAGCAGTAGGTTGTTGTACCAAAATCAGAATTTCTGTTGCTACATGATAGTAAATATGAATCCGTTAGAAGATCTAGAAACTAGACTCCTGCCTGGTTCCAACGCATATTTAAAGTCCAAATTCTGACAACAGTAGCTAGGTGAATTTTAGTGTTCATTACAGTTTACTGTTTCTGGATGGTTATCAGTGTCAACTAGTTTCAGTTGTAACAGCAGTAATTATTCATTGTAAAAATCAGTAAAAGTAATTTTCAATAACCTAAGCATGTTGGCTATCAACCTGAAAATTATCATGGTAATATTTGATCATTAGTTCACATAATTCATCAGTTTAACATGGTATGTGGATAAATATGAAAATACAGTGCATCAGCAGTAAAAAGGTCATAACTCATACAATATTAGTCAGAATTCAAAAATTCTGAATGTTATGGAAACTGGAAATATGGGGCTACATTTCATATTCAGAAAATTATTGATTTCTGTAGCATTATTTAAGTCGAAACAACATGACATTGTTCGGGTTGGCAATAAATTTCAGGGTTTCAACATGTTCTTCATGAATAAGAAGATTAAAATGTTATGAACGACGAGTTAGGGGTTAACAATTATGAATCACAGCAAGTTATGTCTATGTGAACATGGTAGTAAGATGTATAATGTTCATAATCTTACTAATCACAATCAACTAATACACCATCATCAGTCATATGAACAATCAACACTAGTATACATTCTATACTAGTTGTATAATGTCATGACATAAAATACAATAATAATTTCTATTCCTATATTCAATAATTAACTATATGAATGCATGCAAGATCTCTATACATTGGAGGAAAAAGACGACACGAAGTCAAGACTACTACTTGGATTCGCTCGTGTAAATCCGTAGTATCCCAATGATAGTTAACAATAACAGATATACGATAATCAATGTAGATCTACTTGCGGGATTTAATAAACAATTTAGAATACGATACAATATAATTCGAAAGTGAGATGACTTGCCTTTAAAACAACGTTAGATTAATCTGAATATGTGACAAATAATGGGATCAGAATTCCGGTGACACGTCGACGAGCAAACGATCATGATGATCATGATCAGGCATGGATCTTGATGGGGATCAAGATTAGATGATCGGACGGTTGAGATCGAAGATCAAGATCACGATGATGATCACGATCACGATGATCAAAAGAGATCTGACGATCAAGATCAACTAGCTTGATGATGATGATGATGATGATGATGAATGCAAATCCAACGACAAAAAACAACTGATCAAGAAGCGATCACGATCGCAATGATCAACAATCGGACAACCGTGATCAAAAGAGCACCTGATGCTGTGTAACTGGCAACCAAAAAACAAAGAATAGGCTCAGCTCCGAGAGGATGAGCAGCAGTGAGGAAGTTGGCAAGGGGCTCGACTGAGGTCGCGACTTGGAGGAGTGCGGTACTGGGGGTGGCGATGGTCGGCGGTGGTGCTCAGAGCAGTGACGGCGATGGAGAGGAATGGTGGCTAGACGATGGGTGCAAGGGAGTCTTTGGTGGTGGGTTCTCGACGACGGAGTGGTAAGCAGTGGTGGAAGACAAATGGGCGCTCGGGGAGTCGAGGAGGATGAAGGTGCTGATGGTGAGGGTCGACGAGGGCACGGGGTTCGGCAGCTCGTGAGGTGGAGCGCAAGGAGGAAAGCGATGAGCGAGAGGAAGATGAAGGGTATGAGTCTCTGTTTTAGTTGGGGAAAACAGAGGAAAGAGGGGGAGACGGGGAGAGACAAGAGTAGGGGGGAGGGGTTATTATAATATAATAATGGTATTATAATAAGCACATTAATGGGGAGGATTGTAGGGGTGATTATTAGGGATTCAATTTTGGGGGTTACAGGATGTGATGTGGTTAGGAGTGATTTTTGGAGATTGGTTGTTAGTGGGGATATGGGGGTTGTTTTGAGATACTGGGTTGTGGGTCAAGATCCAATAGGAATGGATATTGGGTTTTGGGTTAAAATCAAATAGGAGATGGGCTTGGACTGGGCTTCAAATTAAATAATTATATAATACAATATAGGTAATAATCAGTGGGATTTAACAAAATAATAATAATAAAGATGGTAACAACATCAATAGTAATAACAATAATAATAATATTAGTAACAACACATATTAATAATAAAAATAATAATAACAATAATAACAGTACTGATAATAATACTATTACATGATGGAATATAGTTTGGATTCAACACTTTCACGAAAATAATTCTATAACAGTAATAATAATAATAATATAATGAAAATAATAATAATGAACTTATGTAACGAAATAGGAATTGAATTTCACAAATTTATTAAAGTAAATCAAAATATTTTTGATTTGGCTAAAATATAAATAGTCGATCAATTATAAAATGGAAAGTACAGTTAAAACACACCGTTATTCATAATAAACAAAATTTTCGATTAGAAAAGATTATAATAGAAAAATTCCAAAAAATAAATTTAACACAAACTAAATTTATAAATAATCGAAATACAGAAAATTATTCAGAAAATATGTATTTACGGGAACGGGGGTTACATAGAGTCAAGATCTAACAAAAGTTTTTTTTTCATGAGGACAACCATAAAAACAATGCGAGACTACAGGCAAAATTTGGTACATGTACATACAACAAAATAATACATGTTATTTGCCTTAGATAGTCGACGAATCTGACGGAAAGAATGAGAATAATGGGAATGGATTTCCGGACACGAACACAATACCAACGAACGGATCTCGAACAAGATGATCACAAACACAACAAACACGAACCCAATACTCGAGATCCAACACGTGCACACAAAGAGAGAGGGACAGCTTGGGTGATGTGCACTGGGATGGAAGATGATGGTGGCAGGGCGGTGGCATGACGGTCGGAAAGACGGCACGGCGACGGGAGTGGGACGGAGACAAGATGGGGGGTTGGTGCTGGCTGTTGGGGTTGTTGTTTTTGCTGTCTGGCATCGGGAGGAGAGGGGAAGGGGAGGGGTCTGGCTGCTGTGGTGGCCTGGCGTCGTGGAGACAGGGCCGCGCCTGGGTAAGCGTGAAGTTGGCGGCAGTCGGAGGGCGCCGGCGACGGGGGGTCTGCTGGTGGTCACGGTAGACCGGGAGAGAGATGAGAGAGGGAGATAGATGGTGTATAGGGTTAGGGTTTAGGAGATAGCAATTGTAGATAGAAATAACAAATTTTGTTGGGGATTTAATAAAGTTATTTGGCAAGCAGGATTTTGAGAAATCAAGAGAAGATAGGGACAGATATGATCTGCTTGTTAGGAACGTGAATAAATATCTTGGGAAGACTGGGTCAAAGAAGAGGGTATTGCATAGTGGGTTAGGATCCAGTAAGATGGGTAGAAGGGTTCAATTCGGGTAAACTCGGTAGAAACTAGATCCAATAAGCAGAAATTGAATAAATAAGCAATTAGGCCTTGAAATATAATAGATTAGAGACAATAAATCATTCGAAGACAAAATTATTGGCATACAAATGAACCACAAAAGATCAAATCACAGATGATAAACAATAGATGAATTTATATATGGAAGAAGAACAAATACATGGTTCAGGAAAATGAAAGAGTACAAACAGATAGAATATAATGGAAGAAAAGAAATACAGTAAAAAAAATATAAAAAATGGGATACAGGAGTTACAAATCCTACCCACCTAACAAGAAGAATTTCGTCCTCGAAATTCAACAAGAGGTACATAGTGTAACTACGAAAAAAGGAACATCCACAACAAAAACAAAACAAAACAACTTCACAAACAAATGAGGAAACATTCGTTGGATATCCGCCTTTAGCTCCCAAGTCGACTCACCCGGCGAGTGAGGATTCCAAGAAACTCGAACCAGCTTGATGACATTGTTCTTCAGCACTTTCTCCCGCCGATCCAAAATAGCAACTGGCGGAATCTCACAAGTCAGATCCGGTTGCACAGATAACTCTAAATAGTCGATCACGTGGTTCTCATTACGGATACATCTCCTGAGTTGTGAGACATGAAAAACATCGTACACTCCAGATGAAGTCGGTGGCAATGCAAGACGATACGCCACTTTGCCTACCTGTTCCATGATATCAAACGGCCCGATGAACCTAGGGCTCAGCTTGCCCCCACCACCAAACCGAATGAAACCTCGCCACGGCGATACCTTGAGGAAAACATGGTCACCAACCTCAAACTCCAAGGCTCTCCTATGGACATCTGCCCATCTCCGCTGCTTGTCTTGTGCTGCCTGAAGATGCTTCATGATCTGAGTCACCGCATCAACTGTCCTGGTGATCAGCTCTGGACCCAACAACTTCCTCTAACCAATGTCATCCCAACACACTGGTGATCTTCACTTCCGACCATATAGTGCCTCGAACGGTGCAGTTTTAAGAATGGCCTGAAAGTTGTTATTGTATGAGAACTCTACAAGATGCAAATGGTCATCCCATGATCCACCAAACATCAACACACAAGACCTCAACATGTCCTCTAGAGTCTGGATGGTCCTCTCTGACTGTCCATCTGTTTGGGGATGAAAAGTTGTACTTTACTTCAATTTACTCTCTAAACTACTCTGAAGACTCTCCCAAAATTGAGACCTGAACTTCGTATCCCTATCGGATATAATACAGACTAGAACCCCATGAAGTCTGACGATCTCTTGCATGTACTTCTCAGCTAGGCTCTAAGTAGATTGTTCGAATCTGAAGGGAACAAAGTGAGCACTCTTCATCAGTCTATCCACAGTCACCCAAATGGCATTGTGACCCTTGGGACTCCTCTGCAAAGTGGTCACAAAATCCATAGTGATGTGTTCCCACTTGCACTCTGGAATGGGAAGCGGTTGAAGGAGTCTGGCGGTCCTCTGATGCTCTGCCTTCACCTGCTGGCAGATCAAACACTGAGACACAAATCGAGCCACAGCCCTCGTCATACTGTGCAACCAGAAGTGAAGTTTCAAGTCCCTGTACATCTTAGTACCTCCGAGATGAATAGAGTACGACGACTGGTGGGCTTCCACATGCAAACTCTGCCGAACTTCACCCTTCGGGACACACAATGTGGACCCAAAATGAAGCGATCCATCTGCATGAATAACCATGTCCGTTCTAGAACCAGTGTCACGCCCCGATTCCCAAAAGGAAAATACGGAATACGGATACGTGACTAAGCCCAGCGAATGTTATTCATCATCCATAAGCTGTTCAGAATCTTTACAACATCTCACAAAAATAATCAGAGTTGGAAGAAAAAGAAATCAACCAAGTATGCATAATCGAATCAAATATACCAACAGAAATTTACTTGAAACCAAAATATAATAAAATCTCAAATAAATCAGATCTGAATAAGTCAATATCCTGGGTCACATTGCCCAAATACAAATAAATCCTAGTATCAAATACAATATTCCAAATAAGCAACAGAATAATAATAAATAATAAATGTAAAACTCCAGCACTAATATCTCATGTCGCCAACTCCATCAGGCAACTAGTCATCCTAATCTGCAATTAATAAATTGCAGGAAAAAGGAAAAGAGAAAACAAACTCCCGTCAATGCAAGTTACGGGCCACTTGTAGTGCAGGATACAAGTACATGAGATAATAACAAATATAAAATAACAACAGAACAAACAGAGCATGGTATAAGCATGTCAACAGAAATGTAATATCTAACATAAATCTGGAAAACAAATCAGATAGCATTGTATACTAACAGATACAGATAACATGTGTCAAGTGTCAAATGTTAGATGGTATGCAGACAGATATACAGATGATAGTGTCAGATGATAGTCAGATAGATAACAGATAATCAGATAACAGATGTCAGATAAACAGATATAGATAACAGATAATAGATAACAGATGTCATGTTCTTATAAGTCTTATGGGATTACTATCTAGGTAGCACTTCATGCATCCCGGTTTTTACTGCATGGTTGCTACATTCAAACAAGTTACGTTTAGATTTCGTTGTGGAGTCCATAGGGCAGTGTACTCAGGGATCAGATAGACAGATATCAGATACTGTCACGCTCCGCTTCCCAGAAATACGGAAATACGGCACGTAACCGAGGCCCAGCGAATGATGCAGATACATCATTCATAAGCTGTAAATTTAACTCAACAACAAGATAGTAATTTCAACCACGATAACATATAAAATCACAACAGGATAACCAAGTACATGATATATTACATGAACATAACCAACAACTGGAAAGAAACATAGTTACGGGTCAAATACGCCCGGATTACAACACGGAGTACATGAATAAAACAGGAATTAAAATAACATGAAATTAAACAACACTAAATCTCTGTTCAGCAACACCTTCAGGTAGTTCTCCATCTGGGCCTGCAAGTATATTATTACAAAGGAAAGAAACAAGTGGTACCCGTTAATGCAAGTCACGGGCCGCAAGTGGTACAAGCTACGAGACAAAAATAGAATGAAACAAAAACAGGAAAGAACAGAGAATCAAGAATCATATGATAGAGCAAATACGACATATGACAAAATTAAGAACAATATATCGTGGAACAAATAGCATGCATGTGAACAATTAAATAATCCATAGTAACATGTAACATGTAACGAGTAAGCAAGTAAACGTGTCAACATAAACGAGTAACATGTAGACAAGTAAACAAGTCATCATAACCATGTAACATGTAAACGGATCATGCAAGTGTACGTGTCATGTCATATCTTTTATTAACCTAACTAGGTAGCACTTCATGCGTCCCATACCACATGGTTGCTATCCACAATCAAGTGAACGTTTAGACCGTGGTGGATTCTATAGGTCACGTACTCGGGAAACATATCCAGAAGTCATATCAAGTATATGTTGTATCAAGATACGTGCAATGTGGACATAGTGTAACGTAGCGTGAAACATAGAACATAAAGTTTGCAAATTTACAATTTGCAACTTGCAAATTTGCGTCGGGGAACCACGAGCCCCCGTCCGAGTACGCTCTTCTATATTGTCCACTACTAAATCTTTTCCCTTTATACCCCGGCTTGTTATCTTTTTAATTACAATTAAACATGAACAATAACTACATGCAACAACAGGGACAGGTATCATGGCAAGGGTAACATGACAATATCAAGTATCAAGACTTATACGAGGCAGGAAACATATTATAGAACATGTGATGCAACTAATGACATGTATAATACTTAATCAAGAATAAAATTTATTATAACAACATGCAACCTAGGAACAAACAATTCATGCACAATATCATGTATATTTCTAAGAGTCTTTATATGTGTATTAATTTTTGTGTTCGTGTCATGCATAGGATAGAAAGTATTCACGATCTCATGTGAATACAGGATCGACGGATTAGATATAGAAACAGTTATCAATTCGACTTATGAATGCGAATTGGAGTCAAAAATAATATACTTGCGGTATTTTTACAAAGGCTTGTACTAGAACAATAAAATTGTACAAGAGACACTTGCCTGTTAGTTGATGACGATGAAATTAAGGATAGAATAACGGGATTAGTATCCCGGGCAGTAGATCACGTGCAAGTTGTGTATGGCAGCCACGCCAATCAGCAACTCCTAGAATAGCAAACTCCAAATAGCAAACAGCAACAAAGTGATCTGACTCCTTCAATAGCTCCAAGTCAGTAGACATCAACTCCACAAGGCAACTTCAAATAACAACAACCCACACACCAACAGGAACACAAATCAACAAACTAAATTTCACAACATGAATAGTACTGTACTGTGTTCACCAATAAAAATCCACACAGTAATTCAATACCTCAAATCTTTTTCTTCTTCTTCACTTCGGAACAGAGAAAGAGAGAGACAGAACAAGAGAGAGATGGCGGGAGACAGCGGCGCGCGACGAAGACGAGCGGGAGGAGGGAACAGCGAAGGGAGGGAGGCGACACTGGCGTGAGGAGGGCGCGGCTCGACGAGCGGGCAGAGGAAGGAGGCAGCGACGCGGAGCTGGTGCAGCAACGGCGGCAATGGAGAATGGTCGCGATGGCCTCAGGCAGAGCTCCGAGCGAAAGTCGAGTGAGGGCAGCGAGGGATCGAAGCTTCAAGTGGAGGAAGATGACGACGAGGCAGCGATGGGTTCTTCGACAATGGCTGCGATGCGCGACTGGGTGGCGACTGAGCGATAGCACCGACGGGAGGGAGTGGAAGTCGACTGGACGGCTGAGCAGGTGGTGAAGGAGATGAGTGACGATGAGGCGAAGTGGAGCAGCGGGGAGGCTTGAAGGCGGCAATGGCGAGGTGGAGATGAGCGGCAGCAATGGCGGGCGGCGAGCGGTGAGCGCTCGACGAGCGGAGATGGATGTCGACGATAGAGACGCTGGCGAAGTCGACGGGGTGGGTTCTTCGGTGGTTGAAGGAAGGGATGTCGACGAGGTGGAGATGCAACGGTGTGAGCGAGCAGTGGTGATGTGATGTCGGGGGGGGGGGGGGGGCGGGCACCGGTGCTGAGCGAGAGGGCGACGGCACTGTGGAGCTTTGCGGAGGGAGGTGGTCGATGCGACAGAGGTTGGGTGATGTCGAAGCTGGAGAAATGGAGGAAGGAAGATAACGGGAGAGTTGGGGGATGAGTTCTGTTGGGTTGTTTTGTTTGTTCTCTGTTTTTGTAGAGAAACAGAGAGAGGGAGAGGATGAATGCGAGAGAGAGTGATAACGGGAGAGGGGATTTTTATAATGGAATAAAATAATGGAGTAGTGGGGGTGAAAGAGAGTGGGGACAGTTACTAGGAGTGGGGAGATGTGCTGTACGGGATTAAGGAGATGTGGGGAGTTGGAGTACGGGAAGTGGGGGAGGAAATAAATACTATATGGGGATAGGTGTATGACAAATCTGTACAATAATATAGATACTGGGTTTGGGCTTCAATAAATGGGTTCGAGATGTTTAAATAAAATAATTAGGATTTTGGACTGATCTTTTGGGCTCAAATTAAATATACTAATAAAATAAAACAGAATATGGGATTGGGCTTAAAATAACAAGTAAATAGTTGGGCTTCGAATTAATACATAATAAAATCAAAATAGAATTTGGGCTCACATTAATTAGATAATAAAATCAAAATGTAAACTTGGGCTCATATTAACAATTAATAAAACCAAAATACAACTTGGGTTTACAATATAGAATTGGGCTCTAAAAATAGTTTAAACAATAAAATCAATTATGGGGAAATAGTTATAAAATACTGAGAATTTAAATACGAAAAAAAAATATACTTTAAAAATACGTATTAATGAAAACAGGGGTTACAAATCCTACCCACCTTACAATAAATTTCGTCTTCGAAATTTAAGTAAGCGGTATATAGGATAGGGCAAAAGCAAGCTATGGGGAAACAAAATAGCGAATTTTAAAGGAATGAACAAGGTGGTGGCAATACCCAAATTTGAAGAGAATGCGGCAAGAAAGAAATGCAAGTGTGATATTCAATATTGAATCAACAATGGTGATGAAATGCAAGTGCAGAGAATGATAACTCAAGAATTGGAAGCGACAACATAACAAAATACCAGCGATCGCATTTCCTGGAGAGTGGCAGCAATATTCACTGATGTCTCGTCCTTGGGCGGGGGAGTCGAAGTGTCCTTACTAGCCATAGTCTGCAAAACCAACAAGTTAGTAAGTATCCAGGTTGGTTCATTATCCATGTGATTAATCGTGGTGTACATATTGTTGAGTTAACCTGATTAAGTCAAGCATGTCTAATGTATTAGTCAACTAACACATTAGCCATAACCTGGCTAAACTCTAACATAATTAGAGTCTAACCTGGCTCTGATACCACTAAAAATCTTGTCACGCTCCGCTTCCCAGAAATACGGAAATACGGCACGTAACCGAGGCCCAGCGAATGATGCAGATACATCATTCATAAGCTGTAAATTTAACTCAACAACAAGATAGTAATTTCAACCACGATAACATATAAAATCACAACAGGATAACCAAGTACATGATATATTACATGAACATAACCAACAACTGGAAAGAAACATAGTTACGGGTCAAATACGCCCGGATTACAACACGGAGTACATGAATAAAACAGGAATTAAAATAACATGAAATTAAACAACACTAAATCTCTATTCAGCAACACCTTCAGGTAGTTCTCCATCTGGGCCTGCAAGTATATTATTACAAAGGAAAGAAACAAGTGGTACCCGTTAATGCAAGTCACGGGCCACAAGTGGTACAAGCTACGAGACAAAAATAGAATGAAACAAAAACAGGAAAGAACAGAGAATCAAGAATCATATGATAGAGCAAATACGACATATGACAAAATCAAGAACAATATATCGTGGAACAAATAGCATGCATGTGAACAATTAAATAATCCATAGTAACATGTAACATGTAACGAGTAAACAAGTAAACGTGTCAACATAAACGAGTAACATGTAGACAAGTAAACAAGTCATCATAACCATGTAACATGTAAACGGATCATGCAAGTGTACGTGTCATGTCATATCTTTTATTAACCTAACTAGGTAGCACTTCATGCGTCCCATACCACATGGTTGCTATCCACAATCAATTGAACGTTTAGACCGTGGTGGATTCTATAGGTCACGTACTCGGGAAACATATCCAGAAGTCATGTCAAGTATATCTTGTATCAAGATACGTGCAATGTGGACATAGTGTAACGTAGCGTGAAACATAGAACATAAAGTTTGCAAATTTACAATTTGCAACTTGCAAATTTGCGTCGGGGAACCACGAGCCCCCGTCCGAGTACGCTCTTCTATATTGTCCACTACTAAATCTTTTCCCTTTATACCCCGGCTTGTTATCTTTTTAATTACAATTAAACATGAACAATAACTACATGCAACAACAGGGACAGGTATCATGGCAAGGGTAACATGACAATATCAAGTATCAAGACTTATACGAGGCAGGAAACATATTATAGAACATGTGATGCAACTAATGACATGTATAATACTTAATCAAGAATAAAATTTATTATAACAACATGCAACCTAGGAACAAACAATTCATGCACAATATCATGTATATTTCTAAGAGTCTTTATATGTGTATTAATTTTTGTGTTCGTGTCATGCATAGGATAGAAAGTATTCACGATCTCATGTGAATACAGGATCGACGGATTAGATATAGAAACAGTTATCAATTCGACTTATGAATGCGAATTGGAGTCAAAAATAATATACTTGCGGTATTTTTACAAAGGCTTGTACTAGAACAATAAAATTGTACAAGAGACACTTGCCTGTTAGTTGATGACGATGAAATTAAGGATAGAATAACGGGATTAGTATCCCGGGCAGTAGATCACGTGCAAGTTGTGTATGGCAGCCACGCCAATCAGCAACTCCTAGAATAGCAAACTCCAAATAGCAAACAGCAACAAAGTGATCTGACTCCTTCAATAGCTCCAAGTCAGTAGACATCAACTCCACAAGGCAACTTCAAATAACAACAACCCACACACCAACAGGAACACAAATCAACAAACTAAATTTCACAACATGAATAGTACTGTACTGTGTTCACCAATAAAAATCCACACAGTAATTCAATACCTCAAATCTTTTTCTTCTTCTTCACTTCGGAACAGAGAAAGAGAGAGACAGAACAAGAGAGAGATGGCGGGAGACAGCGGCGCGCGACGAAGACGAGCGGGAGGAGGGAACAGCGAAGGGAGGGAGGCGACACTGGCGTGAGGAGGGCGCGGCTCGACGAGCGGGCAGAGGAAGGAGGCAGCGACGCGGAGCTGGTGCAGCAACGGCGGCAATGGAGAATGGTCGCGATGGCCTCAGGCAGAGCTCCGAGCGAAAGTCGAGTGAGGGCAGCGAGGGATCGAAGCTTCAAGTGGAGGAAGATGACGACGAGGCAGCGATGGGTTCTTCGACAATGGCTGCGATGCGCAACTGGGTGGCGACTGAGCGATAGCACCGACGGGAGGGAGTGGAAGTCGACTGGACGGCTGAGCGGGTGGTGAAGGAGATGAGTGACGATGAGGCGAAGTGGAGCAGCGGGGAGGCTTGAAGGCGGCAATGGCGAGGTGGAGATGAGCGGCAGCAATGGCGGGCAGCGAGCGGTGAGCGCTCGACGAGCGGAGACGGATGTCGACGATAGAGACGCTGGCAAAGTCGACGGGGTGGGTTCTTCGGTGGTTGAAGGAAGGGATGTCGACGAGGTGGAAATGCAACGGTGCGAGCGAGCAGTGGTGATGTGATGTCGGGGGGGGCGGCACCGGTGCTGAGCGAGAAGGCGACGGCACTGTGGAGCTTCGCGGAGGGAGGTGGTCGATGCGACAGAGGTTGGGTGATGTCGAAGCTGGAGAAATGGAGGAAGGAAGAGAACGGGAGAGTTGGGGGATGAGTTCTGTTGGGTTGTTTTTTTTGGTCTCTGTTTTTGTAGAGAAACAGAGAGAGGGAGAGGATGAATGCGAGAGAGAGTGATAACGGGAGAGGGGATTTTTATAATGGAATAAAATAATGGAGTAGTGGGGGTGAAAGAGAGTGGGGACAGTTACTAGGAGTGGGGAAATGTGCTGTACGGGATTAAGGAGATGTGGGGAGTTGGAGTACGGGAAGTGGGGGAGGAAATAAATACTATATGGGGATAGGTGTATGACAAATCTGTACAATAATATAGATACTGGGTTTGGGCTTCAATAAATGGGCTCGAGATGTTTAAATAAAATAATTAGGATTTTGGGCTGATCTTTTGGGCTCAAATTAAATATACTAATAAAATAAAACAGAATATGGGATTGGGCTTAAAATAACAAGTAAATAGTCGGGCTTCGAATTAATACATAATAAAATGAAAATAGAATTTGGGCTCACAGTAATTAGATAATAAAATCAAAATGTAAACTTGGGCTCATATTAACAATTAATAAAACCAAAATACAACTTGGGTTTACAATAAAGAATTGGGCTCTAAAAATAGTTTAAACAATAAAATCAATTATGGGGAAATAGTTATAAAATACTGAGAATTTAAATACGGAAAAAAAAATATACTTTAAAAATACGTATTAATGAAAACAGGGGTTACAGATACAGATCAGACATATATAACCTATGGGTTCTCTTCTGAGTACACCTTCCTATATGAAAGTTATGTAGTCAGGGTTCAGATAAACAGAGTCGTGCTTCATGTAGTGATGAACACGTAACAGATAGGGAACACAGGCCCTTTTTTCAGTACACATTTCTATATTTTCCACTACTAGATCTTTCCTACATACCCCCGCTTGGTTATTTTTTTATTATTATCAGACATGCATGTATGTGTAGAAAACAAAGTGAGAATAGTATGGTATAAACATGTAACAGGTTTAGGGTGACAAACAAACATATACAGACTAAAAATAACACTTAAAAGAGCAAAACAACGAAAATTCTAGTTTAGGATAGCAAGACAGTACTGCACTAAAACTGGATTCCCGTGGCTACAAAAATGCAAATATGGATCCGTCGAAGAAACTGGAAAATAGACTCTCGGCCGAATCCAGTAAACATATATAAGCCATATGGTATTTCACATAAACAGGACTCAAAATAGGGTTATATCCAAAAAAAGTGTTCAACCAGAAATTAGAAGTTTGTATTCAAAGTCAGGAAAACAGCATGAAAACTCATTAATTAAATCCACAAAAAATCTGGGGTATTCCCTGGTATGTCTAGTATCAGAAAATAAAGTTTCATAATTTTCCAATATAGATAGAGTAGTCAAGTAAAATCAGAAAGTAACAAGACACGACAGTTTTGCAAACCTGGAATCATAAACACTGCAGCACGACAACAGCAATATCTCACCAAATACAAATCGAAATCAAGATTCGTCAAAAGGGTGATAAAATAGATACAGTATGCTATAATTCATATTCACAAATATTTTACAAACAACAAGTAGAATTAGGTCGAAAATCAGGTTCTTTACTGAACAGTATGAAAATCTACTAGTATAGTAATGGTTTACAAGTATAGAATAGGTTGTAAATCTCATCAAATAAATCCATAAAAATTCAGGGTTATCTCAATCAAGTCTAGTTATACTGTGCAAAATATTGGATCAAAATAATACTTTTAACATCATAATAAAAATAGATTTCTCTTCAGAATTCATAGAAAACGCAATCTGGAAATTTTTCTACACATCTGTAGTAAAATGGACATAACTCACAAACCGTAAATCGAAATTGAGATCCGTCAAAAGGGTTGTAAAATAGATAGAATTCTCTACAGATCATGTTCACAAAACATTTTCATATACTAACCTTAATAGGGTCTAAAATACTGAACAACATCAGGGTAACGGAATACACAGATTTGTTCATGAAATATAGTGTACTAGATGTCCAAACATCATGGTATAAGGTATTTTACAAGTATTTGATAAGTATATCACGAATAACACATCAAGCACAGATATCTCAAAGAAGCATGAACATATACATCAAAAGTGGTCAACCCTAGGTTGTTTCATATCATATATGTCATGAGGCAACTATGGTCAAATAATCACAATAGAAAAAATAGATAACAGAGTTTTCACACACAAATTGTCTCTAGAACCCAACTACACTATAGGCGATATTTAGTTTTTGTATTACACAATGAAAAGAATACAAGTTACTTACCAGAGAGATGATGATGAGAGTGAAGCAAAAGTAAGAATAACGGGAACGGATTCCCGGGCAACGAACACAAAGTCACGAGTGGATCTCGAACAAGATGATGAACACAAAGAACAACTGATCGCAAACACGATCTGACGGATTTTCACGGATCTTGATGATGATCAAGATCAAGATGATCGAACAACTAGATCCAAGATCTGACGATAGTCACGATCAGATCAGACAGTCTAGATATCCCAGACGATGAAGATAATGATGAAGATCAAGATCGATCGATCGAACTGCTGCGATCAAAGAAAGTTGAGGATCATCATGATCCTGATGATCGAGAGGAGATCGGACGGCTGCGATCAAAGATCATCCTGATGGTGATGATCAAAAATTGGATCAAACGGACGACCCACAGTCAAAGTTGATCAAAACTCATATAAACAACAAACACACAAGAAGAATGGCCGGGGGAAATGTGTGCACTGCGGGGCCGACAATGGAGGGCGTTGCCGGCATCCGGAGGACAGGCCGGGGCTGCTGTACTATCGACGGACGACCATAGTGCGGGGAGCGCACTGCGACTGGTGCGTTGCGAAGTGGGCACTGCAGTTGGCTGGTCCTGTAGTTGCTGCTGCGTCGGCGGGTGCAGTCATGGCGGTACGACTGGGGGTCACGAGGCAGCACGAGGGTGGCACGATGGGGATGCAGGTTAGAGTGCGTTGGGGAGGTGCACAGTTCTGCTGCGTCGCCAGGGTGCTGTGGGGGAGCACGGCGCTGCTGTGACTGTGACGCATCAGGAGGCGAAAACAGGGTGCGACTGGCTGTTGCGGGACTGCAGCAGTGGGTTTGGGAGAGCAGGAGGTAGAATGGAGCAGGGGCAGGAAGGTGGGAAAGAGAGAGGGATATGCAGAGGTAGGTGATGAAGATGCATGGCAGGTTGCGGGAGCACGGGGAGAAGAGGGACACGGATGGGTTGCTGGAGGTTGACAACGATCAGGAGAGGGATGGAGGAAGAGCGGAAGGGATGGGTATAGGAAGAGGACGGGAGAGAGGTAGGGGATGATGTATTGAAGATAAAACGGCTGGGTTAGGTGGTAATAGGGTTAAACAGAGGGAGAATATATATAGGGGTTGGGTGTATTAGGGTTTAGGGGTAACGGGTAGGGTTAGGTATAATTGGTGTAACGGGTTTCGCGTAGTGGGTGTTTAATGGGTATGGGTTATTATAGGGTGTATTAGGTTTAAGTGGAAACGGGTAGGGTATATTGGGTAAAATCCAATAGGGGAAAATACGGTTTGTAACAAAATATAATTTGCATTAAAATATAGAATTGATTTGAAATAAGTAAAAATATAATTAATACATAGAAATGGTTTTTAAATTAATAAATGAGGATAATAAAAAGAAAAAAATAATAACAATAAAAACAATAATAACAACAATCGTAATAGTAATAAAAATAAAAATAACAGTAATAATAATAATAAGATTTGCGTTATAATATAAAATCATTGGAAATTAGTCACAAATAAAACCATCGATTAGAATAGGCTTTAACAGAATATCCAATAATACATTTGAACAAAAAGAGTTTGAAAGCAGAAAAAATTACCTTACAAAAATTTTAAATACAGAAAATACGTATTTGGTGAAAAAGGGGTTACAACCGGCCTCAACCTCTGCTCTGAATCCTTGTAACTGCTCCTCACCAGCTTGAGCCTCTTTAATTTGCTCGACAAGAGACGACTGAAGAAAAAGCATCATGCAACTCTGATCAGAACTCGGCAAAAAACAAATCCAAATCCAACCTCCGCATTTGCTCAACCAAATCTCTCTACTGAGTCAGGAACATGGCTGCTGGTCTCCTGCTCAAAGCATCTGTCACCAAGTTCACTTTACCAGGATGGTATTGCAAACTGATGTCATAGTCGGACATACTTGAGACTTTTGTGGTCGGTATAGATCTTCACTCGGTCTCCAAGTAAATAGTGTCTCCATAACTTCAAAGAAAAGATCACTGCCGCTAACTCCAAATCATGAGTCGGATAGTTCCTCTAATGCAGCCTCAACTGCCTCGATGCATAAGCAACAACTCGACCCTTCTGCATCAAAACTGCACCAAGACCCTTGCCAGAAGCATCATAGTGAACTATAAATCTGCCTGAACCATCCAGAATAGTCAACACAGGCGCTGATGTCAACCTGCTCTTCAACTCAGCAAAGGCTTCGCTGCAAGCCTCACCCCAACAGATCTTCTGATCCTTTCCTATCAGCTTTGCCAAAGGCCCTGCTATATTCGAAAAGTCTTGGACGAATTTCCGATAATATCCAGCTATACCAAGGAAACTTCTCACCTCTGAAACGGACTTGGGCACTGGCCAATCTCTCACTGCAGCAACCTTGGACGGATCAACTGCGATACCATTGCCCGAGATAATGTGCCCCAAGAAGGTAACTCGGTCGAGCCAAAACTCACACTTGTTGAGTTTCCCATAGAGCTGATTCTCCCTCAAAGTCTGCAAAACCAACCTTATATGCTCACCGTGCTCCTCCTGTTTTCGAGAATACACCAGAATATCATCGATGAAAACCAAAAAAAAATCTGTCAGGAACGGGGAAAAGAACTTCATCAGATTCATGAATATAGCTGGCGCGTTCGTGACCCCAAAAGGCGTCACTAGGAACTCATAGTGCCCATACCTTGTCGTGAAAGCGGTCTTCTGCACATCAGTCGCTTTCACCTTGACCTAAGGATACCCTGACCGAAGATCCAACTTTGAGAAGATAGCTGCTCCGCCCAACTGATCAAACAAGCCATCAATCTTGGGCAGCGGATACCGATTCTTCACAGTAACACTTTTCAGTTCCTGATAATCGATGCACAGTTGACGGCTACCATCCTTCTTGCTGGCAAAAAGAAATGGAGCACCCTATGGTGAAATGCTGGGCCGGATAAACCCCAAATTGAGCAAACCCTGAATCTGCACCTTCAGCTCTGCTAGCTCAACCGGTGCCATCCTGTAGGGACTCTTCGATATCGGTGTCGTACAAGGCTGAACTTCAATACCGAACTCCACATCCCTATCAGGGGTAGCCCGGGCAACTCTTCTGAAAACACATCCAGAAATTCCTGCACTACAAGAGGCACAGCCTCACAGCCTGTGTGCAACTCCATCACACAAGTCTCCTAATCAACAGCAGTCTCAGCTCGGCTAAGGGGCATCTCCTCAGCATGGAACTCAAACTCTGCGCGACCTGGGATCCTGGATACAACTTTCTTGGCACTGCAATCAATGACAGCATGGAACTTACCCAACCAATCCATACCGAGAATGATGTCGAATCGAGAATTCCCAATGACGATCAGATCAGCCTAGAAATCTGCACCACCAATAACCACGGGACTATGTTTTCATTCCTGAGAATAGACGACAACATCGCCACCTGTGATAATGCTCCAAGCCTCATGCATGATGCTGCACGCCAACTGATGACGATCCACAAAGCGGGAAGAGACGAAAGAATGGGTCGCCTCGGAATCAAAGAGAACATGAGTAGGGAAAGAGCAAACTAGGATAACACCTGAGATAAAGCAAGGGAAAAGAAATGACTATAAGGAATGATGAAGAACAATGCAGAGCAGATAATATGAAAGAACAGAGCAGAGCAATGAAAGAAATAAGGGAAATAACAAATAAAGAAATGCAAAGATACTTGCAACAACACCTTCTGTCGTCTCGGCATCTGCAGCTGTCAGGTTGTAAGCCTGACCTCTTTTGGGAGCTGGGTCCTTTGACCGACGATCTGGCGCAGAGAAGGAAGCGGTAGCCTGACCGGACCACGAGTTGGCGCTTCCTGCTAAACTGGACCCCTGGGTGGAAGAGCCATCCTCCACTGCGGGCAATCCCGCACTGAATGATCACCAGCACCACATCCAAAATAACGGCAATTGGCGCACCTGCAGTCTCTGCGCACGTGCCCCGAGATCTGGCAGAATTCGAAGAAACCATCACCATGAGAGATTGCAGGTGGGTAGCAATAGCAGCAGGGTGCTGAACAGACCGCTGGGGAGGAGCAAACCTATTCTGAGCCTGCTCTTGAGCTCGAGCTGCCTCAAGAGCCTCAGCATAAGTACGCAAGCGAAGGGAAACGTGATGCATCTTAATATCTCCCTCAATCCCCAGAAGGAATCTTCGAGCCCGATCCTCTTCATTCGCCACTAAAGCGGCTGCGAAGCGGCTAGGCCTTATGAATTCTGCCGCGTACTCATCCACTGACCTGGCACCCTGAACTGCTGCTCCATTTCAACTCGAGCTGCTAGGGACGAACTTCTCCAAAAAGCTCCTAATGAACGTGGTCCAAGCAACGAGCCGCGCTAGCCTTTCGGACTTAGCCCTCCACCATATGTGGGAAAGGTCCACCAACTGGATGCTCACCACATCCACATGATCAGCATCAGCAACTCTCGCTGCCAATAGCAACTGCTCGGTCCTGATCAACCACTGTTCGGCCTCAAGCGGCATCTTTATGCCGAAAAATTTGTCACGGTGCAGTCTCAAGAAGTCTGCAACTATACCCAGATGAGGAGGAAGAGCTGCCTACATAGGCACAACAGGATTCGGGTTCCGAGCAACCTTTAATACGGCCACCACAAGATCACTGTGATTCTGCTGCATGTGGATCAGCCGCTCCAGCATATTCGTAACAGCGTCTAATCCAGGTTGTTCCTCCTATGGATGGGAAGTGGAACCTCGCGAGCCATGGCCTGCACAAACCAAAAACAATTCGCATCCAGATAAGTGTTGATTATAATTTATTCATGTTACTGCATGGTCTGTGTACTGTTGAGCCAATCTTTGATCGAGCCAAACTTGTCTAATATATTAGTCAAACTAATACATTAGCCAAACCGGGCTTTGATACCACTAAAAACTCTGTCACACCCTGCTTCCCAAAAAGGAATACAGAATATGGATACGTGACACAAGTCTAGCAAATGGCTTTCAATATTCATAAGTGGTAAGGATCTTTACAACATGTACAAGAATAAACAAGAGGTATACAGAAAATAATCAACCACACAAGCATGAATAAATTAACATAACCACCAGGATTACTTGAAAACAAGAATATTTAATCTCAAATAATCAGATCTGAAGACAAGTTATAAATTCTGGGACAAACTACCTAATACAAAATCCAAATAGCAATTACAATTTATTTAAAACAGTAATTAAACTCATGCAAAAAACTCCAGCCAGTATATAATACTTGGTCACTTACTCCCTCGAGCAGCTGGTCACCAAAGTCTGCAAATTGAAAATTTGCAGAGGAAAAAGAAACAAAAATACCCGTCAATGCAAGCTACGGGAAGCTTGTAGTGCAGGCAACAAGTACAGAAAAAAGATGGAACAAATATAGAGTAATAGCAAGAAACAAGTACTGAATAAGCATGGAATGGATGTGACAGCAAAGTAAAGTATCTAACTCCTAATCAAGCAACAGAATCAAGGAACATGATGAGATAACAGGGTGCATGTAACATGTGATATGTATCAGGTAGTAGGGAAGCATGTAAACATGTAATAGATGTGAAGTAGCATGTACAGGTAATAGGAATATGAAGGTGATCATGTTATTCTCAAGTTTTGTATTTAATCCTATCTAGGTAGCACTTCATGTGTCCCAAAATTTACCACATGGTTGCTACATTCATGTAATTTACATTTAGATCTAGTGGTGGGTTTCTATAGGGCTGTGTACTCAGGCGTCATGCTGAGGTAACAGGTAACGGGTAAACAGGTTCATGAATCAGGTAGCAACATAACAGGTTTACGAATCAGCAGGTTCGTGAATCAACAGGTTCATGAATCAACATTTTCATGGATCAACAGGTCCATAAATCAAAGCATAATGTACAACAAGTTCGTGAATCAACATAAAATAAAATAGGTTCATGAATCAACATAAAATGGGAACGAAGCCCCCTTCTGAGTACACATACTTATATTGTCCACTCCTAAGCTCTTTCTCTTAACCCCGCCTTAGTTACTTGTTATTATTATCAAACATGCATATACATGCATGAAACAGGAGAAGAATAACATGGAAAGAACATGAGATAGGTTCAAGTCAGAACAAAAACATGCACAGGTGACAGAAAACTCATAAATTGATAGGACAACGAAACTTTCAGTTCTGGACAGGAAGACACTACAACACCAATTCTGAGATTCCCGTTGTCACAGAAATGAAAATTTGGATCCATCAGAAAATCTAGAAATTAGACTCTCGGTCGAATCCAACACATATATGAGTCATATAATAATTGCAGAAATAGGGCTTAAAACTGAATTATATACAGAAATCGTGTTCAGCTAGAAATCACAAGGTTGTATTTATAAGCTTGAAAATGGCAGAAAAACTCACTAATAAAATCCAAGAAAAATCTGGGGTATTCCCTAGTATGTCTAGTCTCTGAAAATATAATTTCATAATATTCCAACTCAGATAGTATATTTAAACAAATTCGGTGAACGGCAAGATACAGCAAGTTTGCAAATCTGAAACCTTAAACACAACAGTACTAAAACAGCAATAGATTACAAAATAAAACTCGAAATCCAAATCCATCAAAATGGTTGTAAAATAGATACAACAGCTACATTTTATATATACAAAATTTTAATCAACATTGACTAAAATCAGGTTGAAATTATGGTTCTTTACTGAACAATATAAAATTCTGGAAATATAGTAGTTTGTTCACAAGCATAGAATAGTTTATAAAAGTCATTAACTAAATCCACAAAAATTTTGGGTTAATCCCAGTCAAGTCTAATCATGCCCAGCAAAATATTAGATCCAAATCATATATTTAACATCAGTATTAAAATGAATAACTATACAGAAATCACATAAAATAGAGTCTGGAATTTTTAACACACCTGTAGCTAAACAGCAATAACTCATACCTTACAAATCGAAACTGAGATATGTCAAAAACTCTGGAAAACAGACAACAGGGTCTACGATTTATATTCACAAATAAGTTTGAACTACTTACCTTAACAGGGTCTAAAATACTTAAACAAAATAGGGCAGCAGCAAAAACAGAAATCTTTCTCATGCATTAAATCAAATAGTCCATATGCAACAAATCCAAATTATTACAAAATATGAAGCATGGTATAATTGATGTCCAAAACCAACATGATATGGGTGTTTAACAAGTCTACCACAAGATACTACAACTAACACATCAATCATGCAACAAGTATACAACATATCATGGATTAACAAAACAACATACATACATGCATCAGGAATTTAATCAGGTCTAAATTAATTTTATGTCGTGTGTGTAACAAATGATGACTACGGATGGATCAATAAATAGAGTCAAGATCAAACAAAAGTTTTTTCCATGAGGACAACCCTAAAAACAATTCGAGACTACAGGCAGAATTTGGTACTTGTACATACAACAAAATAATACAAGTTACTTGCCTTAGATAGTCAATGAATCTGAAGGAAAGAATTACAATAACGGGAATGGATTCCCGGGCATGAAGACAATATCAATTAACGGATCTCGAACAAGATGATCACAAACACAACGAACATGAACCCAATACTCGAGATCTAACACGTGCACACAAAGAGAGAGGGACAGTCGGGGTGATGTGCACTGGGATGGACAACGACGGCAGCATGGTAGCGGCACGACGGCGGGACGGACGACACGACGGTGGAAGTGGGACGGCAACGAGATGGGGGGGTCGGCGCTGGCTGTTGGGGCTGCTATCGCTGCTGTCTGGCTTCGGGAGGAGAGGGGAAGGAGAGGGGTTGGCCTGGCATTATGGAGGTAGGGTGGCACGACTGGGGAGGCGCGAGGGTGGCGGCAGTCGGAGGGCACCAGCTACGGGGGGTCTGCTGGTGGTCTGGGGTAGACCGTGAGAGATATGAGAGAGGCAGATAGATGGTGGTTAGGGTTAGGGTTTAGAACATAGCAATTGTAGATAGAAACAACAATTTTTTTTGGGATTTAATAAAGAGATTTGGCAAGCAGGATTTTGAGGAATCAAGAGAACATAGAGAAATATATGATCTACTTGTTAGGAACTTAAAAAAATATCTGGAGAAGACTGGGTCAAAGAAGAGGGTATTGGGTAGCTAGCTAGGATCCTATAATATGGGTAGAAGGGTTCTGTTAGGTTAAACTAGGTAGAAAACCAGATCCAATAAGCAGAAATTGTATAAATATGTAATTACGCCATGAAATGCAATAGATTAGAGACAATAAATCACCCAGAGACAAAATAATTGGCAGACAAATGAACCACAAAAGATCAAATCACAGATGATAAACAATAAAAGAATTTATATATGGAAGAAGAATACAGACACGGTTCAGGAAATGAAAGAGTACACTGGAAGAAAAGAAATACAGTACAAAAATACAGAAAATGGGATACATGAGTTACAGATACATTATCCAAACCTGGGCTCTGATACCACTAAAAACCTTGTCACGCCCCGCTTCCCACTAATATGAAACACAAACACGTGACATTGGCCCTGCGAATGACTTGCGTCATCCATAAGCTGTTTACCCATTCAACTCAACAATATAAACAACACAAAACAATTGCAAAGGCAATAATATCCACCACAGTGAACAATAATACTTGGAATAAACAATATGAAATAACCAAATTTGATAATCCAACATCCAGAAACAAATAGTAATATTCGGGTCATAAACTCAATACAGTAATAAATCCAAATACAATAATAATAAGTCTCAATACAATAAGTTCAATGCAATAATAATCAACATGGAAGCAATAAATCATTAGAAAGCTTGTTCTCCAATTCCAGCCGGTAATTTTCCCTGATCACATGTGAACACTTCATCTAAAAAGAAGAAAAAATTGTCCTTAGAGCAAGTCATGGACAGCAAGTAGTGAAAGCAAGGAAACAATGGAATAACAATATAGCAATAAATTCCATGGATCAATAGGAATCAATAACATGGGATGATAGCAATAATCAATATCATGATAGTCAATACAATGGTTATAAGCAATGGTTCAATATTCGATGACAATGTTCGATGGTCGATGTCAATAACACTTAGACAATATTTGATGTCAATAGAAACAATGATCTACAGTAAGCAATGTCGATATTGTGTTAATTCTTATGTTTATTTATCATTTTAATCCTAACGAATGCACATACTACTGTGTCCCATATGTTCTATACCACAGGTTTGATGCATACAATCAATTTTGTTTAGACTGTAGTGGTGA
This sequence comes from Hemerocallis citrina, assembly GCA_017893485.1. NCBI lineage: Eukaryota > Viridiplantae > Streptophyta > Magnoliopsida > Asparagales > Asphodelaceae > Hemerocallis > Hemerocallis citrina. Next base: position 127,261,476 of record CM030359.1, on the reverse strand, counting down.
ATTCTATAGAACATGTGTCGGTACGATAATCACTGATACAATAACAATATTATTGTACGATACATTATAATGATATACTGATACACTAATTCACTGATACACTTATAAGATACACGAAAGATTGGGGTGCCGTAGTCAGCACTCCAATAATCAATCGATAAAACACTGGTCCGACACAGTCATTATACTGTTCACTACTCAAGACAATCTCTTAAAACTAGGCTTGTTAATTATTTTATCAATGCAACAACACATTATGCAATTAGGGACATTTAGAAGAACGATAATGACAATAGGAGAACAATAGGATGATAAATTTGGATGGGACAAATAGAATGGTGACAATAGCACATTAGGATCATGGAATGCAACATATATACTTCAATTCATACAATACAATGATATATACATAATTATATTAAGAAAATCTGGAAAATAAATTTCTGGACAGCAAGAGGTCACTGTACAAAAATCAGTTTTACCGCTGCTACAGAAATAAAAAACTGAGACTGTCTAAAATTCTGGAAACTAGACTTCCACACGATTCCAACGCATATTTACACTACAAAATTCTAAAACAGTAGCTAGGTCAACTACATCATTATTTACAGATGATATGTGCAGATAGAAAATCGATGTCAAATTGTTATATCTTTAGAATCAGCGAAAACTCAATTATAAATATCATTCTGGAAATTTTCAGAGCATTATTCTAATATTAACTTAGCTTTTTAAATGAGTAAACATGAAAATAAACATGAATCTGAAATTCTGGAAAATAAAACACAGTAGTAGTAAAACAATTATAACTTTCGCAATACAACTCAGAATTTAGCGATTCAAGATGTTTTGAAAACTACCCACTGGGATATAACTCTTTTTCAGAAAGTTATTTATTTTGAGATCAAATACTGGGTCAAAAACGTTATACAAGTTCCAGACAGCAAGCAACATACAGTTTTTTGATATTTTTGATGAAATAAAGTGATTTAAACATGATGGGTATCAATTCCATAGTCGATAAATCTTATAATCAGCATGATGGGTGTAATAGCATGATAAACACAATTAAGAATACTGACATACACTATTTTAACAACAACCAAATATCAATCGATCAATCAATCATATAACCTAGCAATTATTTCTACGATAGATTAATTGTGTTGTGATTGTATAAATAACCCTATTATGAATACTACATGAATACATGAAAGATTCAATTTTTGGAGTCAACGATGGCACGAAGTCGAGGATATTTGGGTTGGCTTATGTAAACCCTCAATATACTCAAGGAAAAGGGAAGAACAATATACAATATGATGAACAATTGGATCTACTTGCAAGAATTTTAATAAAAGTTGAATTTGATACAAGATTCAATTTAAAGAGGAAAAGTGACTTGCCTTATAGACGGTTAATTCGAAAACCAAAGAAAAACAGGATAAGAATCCCGGAGCAACAAGCACATGAAGAACACACTATGTGCACATAGAAACACATTAACAAAGAGAGCAACAACGACAACAAGGGGCAGCAACACTACACGTGCAATGCGCGTACAACCCATGAACTCGCAAGAGCACGTGCAAAACCCGTGCATAAAGAGACATCATAAGCAGTGGGCAAAAGCAAATCCCAAATATAACAAACGGCAATTTCTTCCACACAGCAACATGGGAATCTGCAACACCAACAATGAATCCCCACACAACCAACAGCGGCAGCGGCGGCTCGACTGGCTTGTGGTGGTCGACGGTAGTGGTGCACAGCAGGGGTTGGTCGACAAGGAGGAAAACAATGGCAGTCAGAGGTAAAGCGTCGAGGTGCCGTCAGAGGAGTGATGGTGGTTGAGGAAGACAGCAAGGAGACAGCGGTGTACAGGGATGAAGGCAGGGCAGGGTGAAGCGATCAGCTGCAAGGCCGGAGGACAGCGACGAAAGTCGCGGCTAGAGGTGCTGACAAGGGCAGGGCTGGCGACTGGGGGCAGTCGACGATGGTGCACAAGGGATGAGGGCGAAGGTGCCGGCAATGTGGGTTCGGAGGTAATGGGTACGGTGGTGATGAAAATAGCGGAAAGGAGAGAGTGAGACGGCTCGACGAGGAAGATGAAGTGGCGAGGAGGACTCGAGGGTGGCGACGGTTGCGGCGTGAAGCGTTCACATGATGAGAACATGGGATGAGCGGGAGGGGTGGCAGCTTGGGTTTCGAAAACAAGAGACAGAGGAAGGGGATGAAGGGGATGAACAGTAATGGAGTTTAGGGTTTCAACAGTAATGGGGGGGGGGGGGGTTGGGTTTAAGCGGCTGGGTATTTAGTAGGGTTAGGGTTAGGGTGAAATAGTAGAGTATTTATAGGGGTTATTGGGATATTGGGATAATGGGTTTTGGGTAGGATCCAATAGGAGATGGGTTTGGAGGGTTTGGGTTTCTAGATCCAATAGGAGATAAAATAACCAATAAAATAGGATTTATAACAAAATATAATTTGTATTACAATATAGAAATTTATTTGAAATAACTACAAACACAATTAATAAATAGAACTGGATTTTTAATAACCATTCAAAAGTAATAATAATAATAACAATTGCAATAATAATGATATGTATCAAATTAGGATTTGAGATTAACAATTTAGTAAAATCCAAACGGTAATAATATAAAATATAAATAGTCGATCAATTAGAAATAGAAAATAAAGTTAAAATATACTATTATTCGAAGTAAATATAATTTTTGATTCGAAAAGATTTTAATAGAAATTCCAAAATGAATTTAAAACAAAAATAAATTTATAAATAATCAGAAAATAAAAAAAAATTCAGAAAATATTTATTTACAGGTGCGGGGGTTACAAAAGTTAATCTAGAAAATTTGATTAGGCCATCATAGTAAGTTAACCTAGAAACTAGTAGCAAGTTAATGGAGACATTAGAATCAGGTAAAGCTAACAAATTAATGAGCCAATATAGTGCATCTACATTCACTAATTTTAGTTGTAGTAGCTTTAGGTCGTATAATTGTTGTTATAAAGACATGCACTAGTTGGGCGTGTACTCACCTGTCAAGGGGACACGTGCTGCATTGTCTAGTATGCGACATGTGTGGCATCGTCTCGTCTATTAATTTATGAGATCTAGTATAAGAATGAATGGTCTGAGCTAGGGAATGGACCCCTAAGTATCCATCTAATGTTCTATGTTGTTTAATGCAAACAAGGATCATTAGTGGCGTCGGGAGGTGGCAACGGGGGTCGACGCAGCGGCGGGAGGGGCAACGGCGCCGAGGTCGACGTCGACGAGGTGGGCGACGGGTTGGGAGGACAGAGGGGTTGGTCGTTGTAGCTAATGTCGAGGAGAGCGGAAAAGGACTCAGGGGGTGGGGTTCTGGACGTCGACTGCGAGTGGCGACGAGCGGGGCGTCGCCAGAGTTGGGTGGCGCTCAGGAGGTCGCCGGAGGCGTGCTGGAGGTTGATCGGGGAACAAGCAGTAGAAGGGTACACAGGATATGGGAGGGAATTCTGACGGAGAGAGAGAAACGAGAAAGGAGAAAGAATAGGTGGCTAGGGTTTCGAATTGTGCAATTTTTATGGTTTGCAGTAGGCTTGTATTTATAGGGTATTGGGTTAGTGGTTTAGGGTCCAATAATAGCGGTTTTGCGTCAAGAACAATTCAAATTGGGTTTTAGGCTTCAAGTATGTAACGCCCCGATATTCATATACTAGGAAACCGTGACATAAGCCAGAATCTTTCCTTCAATTAGCCACAATACACAGAAAAATAGGAAAATTTAAAACTTTTTATTCAACACAAAATGTATAACAAGTTCGAATGTTATAAACTGCAATACATTACATCAGTTTTATAATATTTTCTTTAAAAGCCCAAGTTTACAACTTTAAAAAAAATTATATCAGAGTATAATGAATACAGAACAACACGTGGTATTTCACTTGGATGCTTTCCAACATAAAATAAATTACAACAAATGTTACAATGAAACAATAGTAACCAACATATAATAAGCAGAAAATAAAATCGACTTTGCTTCTCTCGCCTTGAGTCCTCCTAAATCCAGTACCTGTAGCTTTGCAATCTAGTACCTATTGAAATGGGGATGTCAAATTTCGTTTGTTAAACCGCATAATCCGTATAAAAATAAATTAATTCTGAAAATAATAATAATAAAAATTTTATTATCGGCTCGGAAGATTACACTACCAATTTGACACAACACAAATGTATACAGACTGGTATATATATACAGATAATGTTTATTAACAAAACCGGGTAGTATCCAGCAAAAATATTTCAATTCTAAAAATAAAAATAAAATAATAATAAAATAATAATTTTAAATATCTGCCCGTGATTTTCCAGACATTTTTTCTCAAAAATGCTTTTTACAAGATTTTGTATAAGTGCACAATACCGATACAACACATATATATACTTACTAGTATATATTCACAGGTAATTTTTTATTTAATAAAACCAAGAAATTTCCATAAAAATAATTTAATTAAAAAATAATTATTATACAAATATAATATCCGACCGGGACATTACAATACTCACTCCTTAGAATAGTTCTGTCCTCAGTCGGTGGCTACTCCCTCGTTAGAAAAATGACAAAGCCAAGAAATGCAGCTTCAGTTTTCCAGATTCCCACTTGGACAACTCCGCCTATGACTCACGCTTTTACTGGTTCTTCAACTCTTCAACTCTTTAATGAAGTATTTGGCATGATCCTCCTCAGTCTTCGATGTATCTTCCCTACAAGCAAAAACGGTACTCCTCAAGGCGAAGCACTAGGCCTAATGAGTCCTTTCAGTAGTAGTTCTTGAACACATGTGGCTTCAGTTTGTGACATCTAATTCTTGTTTGTATCCTTCGTCTAATGAAAACTTTTCTGCTATCTAACTAACTCAACTCAAACCGGGGCATCCAAGTCTAATTTCCTACTGTCGTACTACAATTTGAAGTTTAGGTCTGATACCACTTTGTAGCCCCCCAATTTCAATAAGAATTTCCACCGCATATGATTTACATCATTAAATAGGTAAACAACTAACAACTAATGAAATTAACATACAAGGTTATGAGAACACCCACCTTATGGTTTGGAGAGCACAACCGTAGCCTTTTCTCCTCTTAGCTTGCTTCTCCTCCTTATTCTTGCTCCAAATAGCCAAATACAGTTTTAGGAAAACTAAGAGAACGTTAGATGTTGAAGTATGGAAGTGTAGAAGTATGGAGTAAGGTATGAAAATGTGGAGTGAATGGAGTGAAGTGTAGAAATGAACTTGGGAGTATGAGAAAAAAGAAAGGATTTCTTCATGCTCTCTCATTTATATAGAGATTTGCTAGGGGTTGGACAGCTAGCAATAGGGTAGGAGGGTTGTGGGTTTGTGTCAGTGTGTGTGGGTGTGTGTAGAAAAAGCAAGGAATGCTTAAGTGTCTTACTTTAATTAATAATCCTAGGGTTAGGGTTACACATAAACCCCCCTAGGTTACACATAACCCTCTAGGGTTGCTAACCCTTAACCAAGTCAAAAATTGTGGGCTACTCTTGTTCACGTTGTAATGGATTCACGTGTCGTCCACGTAATAAATATTCCCATGTCATCCACATAATAAATATTCACGTGTCATCCACGTAATAAATATTTATGTGAGCATAGCATAAACATGTTAGTATGGTTGAATCCTATTAGCTTAATTTTAATTCAATTGAGTTATGTACATATCATACAACCCACACAACTCTAATGACCATAACAGGATATTACATCACTTAGTCACCCACATAATCCCGGAAATTATCATAATGTCACGCCCCGATTTTGATCCACTAGAAACTCGTGACACATACACAAAATCCTTACTTCAATGACTACGCAACACAGAAAGTCATAGGGGAATTAAAAACATTCTATTAAATTCAACACTGTTACAATGTTCAATGTAGTCTTACAAAAGTTTTACACCATGAATTTAATAAATTACATTGTAGGGAAGCTATATACTCCACTTGGATGCTCCACAACTTAAATCTCTTGCTCCCACGATCGGGCAGTCCTGCAAACTAACCAACTGTGGGCACATCAGTTGGATGCAACTGACGGAATACGGATGAAAACCGCGATCTCCAAGATCTTTAACAAACAATATTGATGCAGGGAAAAATGTGAAAGTAATGCAAAACAAAATTGTTGGTGTATGCCATGATCTTGAATCTAATGCACAATTCAAATGCACATGATGCCCCTATTCTAATGCACACTTGAATGGAAACATATGCATCTCATGCTACATACTCCCCAATCAAGCTTGTACGTACTTCTGTTTACAGCGTTCAATCCCCCGCAATGCCAACCTACTCTTGTAGTGGTTGATATGGAGTGACTGAAGAGGTTGCAGTCGTTCGGTCCAATTCCACCTCTACAGCTAGTAGTGGTTGATATGGAGTGAAGTACCCTAATACCCTCCGGCGTACATCTGATGTGGAGTGGAGTGGAGTACCTGATACCCTACGTCATACATCTCACCCACTCTCCGATTTTATGCGTTCGACTATGCCCGGTCTCTGCAGTATCCCGTTCCGGACCTCATCAAAAGTTTTTACGAAAATAAAGGTGTTCCTGTGGAACTACCAATGGAGTACCCCGATACCCTCCGCCATGCATCCGATGTGAAGTGGAGTACTCTGATACCCTCCGGCGTACATCTCACTCACTCTTGCTCCTTGTTCGCATTAAACAACATAGATCTTTAGATGGATACTTAAGGGTCCATCCCCTAGCTCTGACCATTCGTTCTTACATTAGATCCCTGAAACTAACAAATGAGGTGACGCCACACGTGTCCCCTAGATAGGTGAGTACACGCCCAACTAGTATTTGTCCTTGTAACAACAATTACACGACCTAAAGCTACTAGAATACAACTAAAATTTGTGAATGTAGTCGCACTATATTGGCACATTAATTTGCTAGTTTAACCTGATTCTAATGGCTCCATTAACTTACTTCTAGTTTCTAGGTTAACTTACTATGTTGGCCTAATAAAATTTGCTGCATTAACTTCATTTTACTAGATTAACTTAATAATCGAATCTTCGAACACCAAGCGACTCCAACCACCTATATATCATGTACTTGAACAGATACAAGCATTTCATTGAATACTTTGAGTTGAGTCCATACCATACAACTTATAGTGTTTGTCAACACTTAATTGGTTGTCACATAAAATGTCACATACAACACAATTAAGCAAGACAAAATTTTATTAGCACGTGCAACAATATTCATATGCAAAATATTGTTGTACCAAAATAATGCAACACAATTTATATACCAATTCTGGATTTCTACTTTGGTCTTTAACCATTTGACACGTGAGTTATCTAGCCAGGTGGTCACTAACGTTTTGTTTTCCCTCTACCCACCAACGATGCTGCTTCACGCCTCGATAGATCTTCTGTGAGTCGGTGGATACTCCCTCCTTAGTAAAAGGACAAAGCAAAGAAATGCAGCTTTAGTCTTCTGGATTCACAGTTGGACAGCTTCACCTATGACTCGTGCTCTTACAGCTTCTTTAACTCTTCAACTCTTCTGCGAAGTATTTGACATGATCCTCCTCATTCTGTGATGTATCTTCCATATAAGCAAAAATAGTGCTCCTCAAGGCGAAGCACTAGGTCAAATGAGCCCCTTAAATCGTAGCTCTTTAATGTACTTGGATGTTGAATCATTTGACCATCTGTACAAGACCTGGAACATCGTTTCCTGGATTTGTACTCGTAACTGCGGCTTGTGACATCTAATTATTGTTGGTTTCCTTCGTCTAATGATGGCATTCCCACAATCCAATTATCTCAACTCTACCTAAGGCATCCAAGACTAATTTTCTGCTTTTTTGGTACTACAATTTGAAGTCTAGCTCTGATACCACTTTGTAGCGCCCCGATCTCCACATAATGGAAACTCGTGACACATACCCAGAATCTATACCTCAAATACGTCCATAACAAAGAAAAATCACAGGAAATAAAGACTTTTATTACATTATCATAATGTACAATGTAGTCTTACATAAATTTACATCATGAATTACACCAATAATTTACTTTGTACAAAGAACTATATCCTTCACTTGGATGCTGCTCTGCTCAAATTTCCTGCTCCGACAATCAGTCCTTCACCTAACCAACTGTGGTAACGTCAGTTGAATGCTACTGCTGCAATATGGATGAAACTCATGATCTCCAAAATCCACAACAATCAATATTAATGCAGTAGAGAATGTGAAAGTCATACAAACAGAAGTGTCGGCATATGTCAAGACCTAGAATCTAATGCACAACTCAAATGCACATAATACTCTTACTCCAATGCACACTCGATTGGAAACGTATGCAACCCATACTACATACTTCCCAGGTCAAGCCCACATTCTCCAGGTTATAGGGTTCGACCCCTCACCAAGCAACCTACGCTTGTATTCTTTCCTATTTATGACATTTATCTTGTGACGAGTAGAGTTTGCAGTTTATGCGGTCCACTCCCACTACTACAGTTGGATCATGGTCTTCTCAACTCCGAACGACAGTGGTCAATCTGTTCGCCCATATCGGTGTTTCCATCTCCACTCCGCCAGGATCAATGATTTTTTTCCACTTCCGGTCAGGCCGGTGATCATTCAGCTTTCGCCACAGCTCTGCCAGAATTGGTGGTTCCTTTTCACTCCTACCCCAACCAAAAGTTACCATGAACATAAGGTGAATCAGTAGAGCCTCCCCTACTCCACCAAGAGTCTCAGAGTTACACTCTTGGTCCTCACTGTATGGATAACTCGGAACATAGTCGTACTCATACGGGTCCATCCCCTAGATTCTGACCTGATGGTGTCCCGTTCTTATCACTAGATACCAGAAATTAACAGTCAAGATAATGTCGCACGTGTCCCAGATGAGACAACACCGCACGTGTCTGTCACGCCCCGCTTCCCAAAAATATGAAATACGAGCACGTAACATTGGCCCAGCGAATGATTTTCAACATCCATAAGCTGTTCAGGAATCTTTAGAACATATCACAATATAATCAGAGTCGGAAGCCAGAAAAGTCAATTGCATGCACATATGAAACAAATACCAACAAGAATACTTGAAATAAAATATATTAATCTCAAATAGTCATGATCTGTATAAAACAAATATCTTGGGTCACATTGCCGAAACACAAGAATAAATCCAAGTACAAGATACATTATTGTTGAAAATAAGCAATAAGAATAATAATATCAAAATTCCAGCATCTAGTACAATATGTCACCAATACCGTCTAGAACTTGTTCTCCAAAATCTGCAATTCAACGAATACAGGAAAGGAAAAAAAAGAAAAACAAGTACCCGTCAATTGCAAGTTACGGGCCACTTAGAATATAGCATACAAGCACATGGGGAAACTAACTAGCAACATGTTATAAACATGATGTCAAAATAAACGACTAGCATGACAAAGTGAACAAGTATAAATGACATGAATCAAGTGTCAAGTAATCAAGTAAACAGGTAAACATGTAACAGGTATCAGGTATACAGGTAAATAGGTAATCAAGTAACATGTATCAAGTATCAAATCTCATGTATCATGTAGTCAAGTATCAAGTCGGCATGTATCATGTTCAAGTATCATGTGTCATGTATAAAGTCTTGTAGTTATTACTATCTAGGTAGCAGTTCATGCGCCCCATATTATAACACATGGTTGCTACAACAAACAGTTTTGCTTTAGATTTCATAGTGGATCATAGAGGGCAGTTTACTCAGGAATCAAAATAGAAACAGGTAACAGGTTCAAGAAGCAATAAGTACACAAATCATCCGATTCATACAGCAACAAGTTCATGAAGCAACAGGTACATGACCAACAGGTCTGTGCAGCAACAAGTAACAGGTACTGTCACGCCCCGCTTTCCAAAAATACGGAATACGAGCACGTAACAAAAGCCCAGCGAATGATTTTCATCATCCATAAGCTGTTCAGGAATTCTTTACAATATATCACAATATAATCAGAGTCAGGAAGCCAGAAAAGTTAACCACATGCACATATGAACCAAATACCAACAAGAATACTTGAAATAAAATATATCAATCTCAAACAGTCATGATCTAAATAAAACAAATATCCTGGGTCACATTGCCCAAATATAAGAATAAATACAAATACATGAATACAATATTGTTCAGAATAAGCAACAAGAATAATAATAGCAAAATTTCAGCATCTAGTATATCATGTCACCAATACTGTCTGGAACCTGTCCTCCAAATTCTGCAATACAATGAATGTAGGAAAGAGGAAAAGAGAAAACACAAGTACCCGTCAATTGCAAGTCGCAGGTCACAAATAATGTAGGATACAAGTACATGAGAAAACTAACTAGAAACATGGTATACTAACAGGTACAGGTAACATGTATCAAGTGTCAGGTAAACAGGTCAACAGGTAAACATGTATCAAGTATCAGGTAAACAAGTAATCAAGTATCAGGTGACAGGATAATCAGGTAACAGGTAAATAGGTAACAGGTTCATGAATCAAAATAGGTACATGAATCATCCGATTAAAGCATCAACGGGTTCATGAATCAATAGGTACACGACCAACAGGTACGTGCATCAACAGGTAACAGGTACACGAACAACAGGTACGTGCATCAACAGGTAACAGGTACATGAACCAAAAGGTATCATGCATCAAAAGGTTCATATATCAGCATGAATCAAAATGGGAAACACGGGCCCCCTTCCGAGTACACGTTTCTGAATTATCCACTACTAGATCTTTCCCTTAAACCCCGACGTGGTTACTTTTATTATTAATATCCAACAAGCATGGATACGTGCAAAATAGTGTCAAATAAACATGATATGATCAGGTTTAGGTTCAGGGTAACAAATCAGCATCCACGGATGATATACATTCACATATACGAGCAAAGTAGTTTATGTTCATAATCAGGACAGCAAGACCAATCAGGACTAAAACAAGGATTCTTCTAAGAGCTACACACATGCAAAACAAGATCCGTCGGTGGATCTGGAAACTAGACATCCACACGCATCTAACGAGTGTAATAAAGTCATATACTAGTTCACAACATCTCAACTCAAAACTGAATTGAACACAAATTTTAGGTTCAGCCAGAAAACAAGGGAACAATTTCAAAAGCATGAAAACAGCATGAAATCATATCAAATAATTCTACGAAAAATCTGGGGTGTTCCCCTATTAGTATAGACTCAAAATAACAAGTTTCATAATATTCCAGTAAGTATAGGTCAGTCATCAAAAATACCAAAGCATCAAGGAAACAAAGTTTAACGAATCTGGAAATCTCAACACTACTGTACGAAAACTAGGATATCTCGCAATCAGTGATTCGAAATCCAATTCCGCCAAATGGACATGAAAATAGGTATATTTTACTAACTTTCATATTTCACACAGAATTTGCATACAGTATAGGGAAGTATAGTGAAAATAGAGTTCTTTACTAAACAGTAAGCAAAATATAGCATGAGAATATTTTAGAAAAGTGCATAAAACACCACACAAAACTTGTCTTTAAAATTCATCAAAAATCTGGGTAGTCCCTAATATCATAAAGAAACACTGACAAAAATATTAGATCAAGATATTATGTATAAAATAGTTCTTGAAAATAGCTTGTTAACAAAATTAACCCAAAACAGAATCTGGAATTTATCGACACGTCTGTACCAAAACATTCATAACTCAGTCATACGAAATCCAAATCAAGAAAAACTAGTGGGGTTTGAAAATAGACAAAATTATCTAAAATCCATCTTTTATTTTGGAATTAAGATTCAGACTGTAGCATGGACGAAAACAGCAATCAAAACAGAACAAGCAGCAAATACAGATTTCACACCTCTAATCAAGAACATCATAACTTCATGAATATTGATCCAAACTCAACCAAACTTGAAATAAAACCTACCAAACATCTAAACATCATGATTTAGGGTTTCTAACATGACCACACCTATTATTTTCGCATGGGCATTCAATCAAACACAACTCATGCAATAATCACATACATGCATCAAAAATCAAGGTTTGGATAAATCCTAGGTCATCTCCTATCAAGAATTGTGTCATAAGTCATCTATGGCCAAATTAACATAATAGAGACAAAACCCATCAAGAAAAACATAATTTTTGGTTGTCTCTAGGCCCAACTACACTAGATGTGAACTTTTTGACTTGTATCAACCTAATGAATTGTAGTACAAGTTACTTGCCTTGTTATGGAGTCGAAAACGATGCAAATAGCCCTAGGAGCAAAACCCACGAATGAATCCTCTCCAAATGCGAATCCAAACAAATCCACGAACAAAAACTCCTTACGAACAAACCCTCTTGATGCGACGAACAAAGTGGAGAATACCCACTTGAAGAAACCACAAAGAGAAGAGTTTGTGATGTTGTTGGTGTTGATGGTGGTCTTGGTGGTAGCCGGCCAACAAGGAAGAGATTAATGGTGGTTGGGTTGTAGGTTTTTGTATGGAGGTGGAAGTATGGAGAGGTTTGTAATGGTGGTTGTCGGATTGAAGGCTAGAGGGGAGGCTCGGTTTTGGAAGGGAAGGGGGAGGCCGGATGCACACAAAAAGAGGGGGGGGGATGTTAATTAGGAGAGGGAGAGAGAAAAAGGATTAGGGTTAGGGTTTATTAGGATTAGGGGTTATATATATGGAGATTAATGTGGGTTAATGGGTAGTGGGTATTAATATGTGGTAATAGGTAGTGGCGGAGCCACACCCAAGCCAGGGTGAGCGGTCGCTCCCCCTGAGTTTGGGCCGGCCCTTTCTATAGGTGCAGTTTTTTTTTTTTAGAAATGGAAGTCCATGCAGCTCTCCCTCTGAGCGTGGCTCACAAGTAAAGGCTCATACAATCGCTCCTTATTCCGCCCGACCCGCTCCCTCTTCTTCTGCTACTCGCTTCTTCTTTGTTTAGTTCTTGTGATTTCGCTCTCGCAGGATGGAAATCCTGGCTCCGCCACTGGTAATAGGTATACAAATGGGTAATGGGTATTGGGTCAATTTCAAATGGGGATACAATTTATAGTGAACTCTATGGCTCCTAAAAATCTCATTAGGGGTCAAAAATCATAGGTTTGGGAAAATACCACCAAAATTCATCACATCACCATGAAAAATTATAATGAAGGTAATGAGGCCAAAATGAAGAAAAGAACCAAAAATGGCGAAAACGAACCAAAACGACAAACAAACAATACAATGAGCTCAAATGAAAAGAAAAAGAATATTTATTGAAATAATCCAATACACGGTTCCGAAAAAATACAAGAGAAGTAAAAATTCATAAAGAAAAGAAAAATACACTCCAAAATACATAAAATGAAAAATAGGGGTTACAATCCTACCACCTTACAGCAAAATTTCGTCCTCGAAATTTGCTTATGCGGTACATAGGACAAGGCAAAAACAAACTGGGAGAAGGGTAACAAAACAGAGGCAACACCAGGGAAAGAATGAAAGGGATAACAATGGGATCAGATGGAATGCAGAAAGAAAATAAATAGTATCAAAAGGGAAGAATCAACACCAGATAACAAAGCAATAAGGGAGTCAGCAGAACTGAAATCAAAGAGAGAAAAGACAGGGAAGAATTGAATCAACTAATAAGTCAATAGATGAGAACAGTTGCAAGAGATAGAGGAATCCAAAACAATGCAAGGAAGGAGAAGCAACAATAGGATCCTGGGACCTGTGGGTTATGGGTCCACAACGCTTCCGCTGCGCCACTCTGACCGGGAAAGACTGCCAATAGCATCCAGCGATGCCGACGGACGGACCAAGCAAAAAAAAAAAATAGCAAAAGAATGGATGGCACCAAAATCAAGACATATGAGTACGAAAAGAAATGAATTCATACCCAACAAGAAATCAATAAAAAAGGACGACTAAAAAAGGAGGAAGAATCAAGAAATCAAGGAATTGAATAAGAAGGGATCAAAATGGATGGAATAAGACTAGTATCCATATCAAGTTGATAATGATTCATTCATACATAAATGGTTGGCGAAATATTGCGCAGATCCCAGTTCGAGCCAAGCTTGTCTAATATAATAGTCAACTAATACATTAGCCAAACCTGGTGCTCTAATACCACTAAAGACCCTGTTACGCCCTGCTTCCCAAAAATACGGAATACAAGCACGTAACAAAAGCCCAGCGAATGATTTTCATCATCCATAAGCTGTTCAGAAATTCTTTACAACATATCACAATATAATCAGAGTCGGAAGCTAGAAAAGTTAACCACATGCACATATGAACCAAATACCAACAAGAATACTTGAAATAAAATATATTAATCTCAAATAGTCATGATCTAAATAAAACAAATATCCTGGGTCACATTGCCCAAATACAAGAATAAATACAAATACATGAATACAATATTGTTCAGAATAAGCAACAAGAATAATAATAGCAAAATTCCAGCATCTAGTACATCATGTCACCAATACCATCTGGAACCTGTCCTCCAAAATCTGCAATACAACGAATGTAGGAAAGAGGAAAAGAGAAAACACAAGTACCTGTCAATTGCAAGTCGCGGGTCACAAATAATGTAGGATACAAGTACATGGGGAAACTAACTAGAAACATGGTATACTAACAGCTACAGCTAACATGTCTCAAGTGTCAGGTAAACAGGTCAACAGGTAAACATGTATCGAGTATCAGGTAAACAAGTAAACAGGTAATCTAGTATCAGGTGACAGGATAATCAGGTAACAGGTAAACAGGTAACAGGTTCATGAATCAAAACAGGTACACGAATCATCCGATTCATGCATCAACGGGTTCATGAATCAACAGGTACATGAACAACAGGTACGTGCATCAACAGGTAACAGGTACACGACCAACAGGTACGTGCATCAACAGGTAACAGGTACATGAACCAAAAGGTATCATGCATCAACAGGTTCATATATCAACATGAATCAAAATGGGAAACCCGGGCCCCCTTCCAAGTACACGTTTCTGAATTATCCACTACTAGATCTTTCCCTTAAACCCCGGCTTGGTTACTTTTATTATTAATGTCCAACAAGCATGAATACGTGCAAAATAGTGTCAAATAAACATGATATAATCAGGTTTAGGTTCAGGGTAACAAATCAGCATGCACGGATGATATACATTCACATATACGAGTAAAATAGTTTATGTTCATAATCAGGACAGCAAGACCAATAAGGACTAAAAGAATGATTCTAAGAGCTACACGCATGCAAAGCAAGATCCGTCGGTGGATCTGGAAACTAGACATCCACACGCATCCAACGAGTATAATAAAGTCATATACTAGTTCACAACATCTCAGCTCAAAACTGAATTGAACACAGATTTTAGGTTCAGCCAGAAAACAGGGGAACAACTTCAAAGGCATGAAAACATCATGAAAACATATCAAATAATTCCACGAAAAATCTGGGTTATTTCCCTATATGTATAGACTCAAAATAACAAGTTTCAAAATATTCCAGTAAGTATAGGTCAGTCATCAAAAATACCAAATCATCAAGAAAACAGAGTTTAACGAATCTGGAAATCTCAACACTACTGTATGAAAACTAGGATATCTCGCAATGAGTGAATCGAAATCCAATTCTGCCAAAGGGACATGAAAACAGGTAGATTTTACTAACTTTTATACTTCACAAAAAATTTGCATAGAG
Organism: Hemerocallis citrina; assembly: GCA_017893485.1. Classification (NCBI taxonomy): domain Eukaryota; kingdom Viridiplantae; phylum Streptophyta; class Magnoliopsida; order Asparagales; family Asphodelaceae; genus Hemerocallis; species Hemerocallis citrina. Next base: position 127,245,659 of record CM030359.1, on the reverse strand, counting down.
TATAGGGAAGTATAGTGAAAATAGAGTTCTTTACTAAACAGTAAGCAAAATACAGCATGAGAATATTTTAGAAAAGAGCATAAAACACCACACAAAACTTGTCTTTAAAATTTATCAAAAATCTGGGTAGTCCCTAATATCATAAAGAAACACTGACCAAAATATTAGATCAAGATATTATGTATAGAATAGTTCTTGAAAATAGTTTGTTAACAAAATTAACTCATAACAGAATCTGGAATTTATCGACACGTCTGTACCAAAACATTCATAACTCAGTCATACGAAATCCGAATCAAGCAAAACTAGTGGTGTTTGAAAAGAGACAAAATTATCTAAAATCCATCTTTTATTTTGGAATTAAGATTCAGAATGTAGCATGGACGAAAACAGCAATCAAAACAGAACAAGCAGCAAATACAGATTTCACACCTCTAATCAAGAACATCATAACTTCATGAATATTGATCCAAACTCAACCAAACTTGAAATACAATCTACCAAATATCTAAAGATCATGATTTAGGGTTTTCTAACATGACCACACCTATTAATTTCACGTGGGCATTCAATCAAACACAACTCATGCAATAATCACATACATGCGTCAAAAATCACGTTTTGGGTAAACCCTAGGTCATCTCCTATCAAGAATTGTGTCGTAAGTCATCTATGGCCAAATTAACATAACAGAGACAAAACCCATCAAGGAAAACACAATTTTTGGTTATCTCTAGGCCCAACTACACTAGATGTGAACTTTTTGACTTGTATCAACCTAATGAATTGTAGTACAAGTTACTTGCCTTGTTATGGAGTCGAAAACGATGCAAATAGTCCTAGGAGCAAAACCCACGAACGAATCCTCTCCAAATGCGAATCCAAGCAAACCCACGAACAAAAACTCCTTACGAACAAACCCTCTTGATCCGACGAACAAGTGGAGAATACCCACTTGAAGAAACCACAAAGAGAAGAGTTTGTGATGTTGTTGGTGTTGATGGTGGTCTTGGTGGTAGCCGGCCAACAAGGAAGAGATTAATGGTGGTTGGGTTGTAGGTTTTTGTATGGAGGTGGAAGTATGGAGAGGTTTGTAATGGTGGTGGTCGAATTGGAGGCTAGAGGGGAGGCTCGGTTGTGGAAGGGAAGGGGGAGGCCGGATGCACACAAAAAGGAGGGGGGGGATGTTAATTAGGAGAGGGAGAGAGAAAAAGGATTAGGGTTAGGGTTTATTAGGATTACGGGTTATATATATGGAGATTAATGTGGGTTAATGGGTAGTGGGTATTAATATGTAGTAATAGGTATACAAATGGGTAATGGGTATTGGGTCAATTTTAAATGGAGATACAATTTATAGTAAACTCTATGGCTCCTAAAAATCGCATTAGGGGTCAAAAATCAAAGGTTTGGGAAAACATCACCAAAATTCATCATATCACCATGGAAAAATTATAATGAAGGTAATGAGGCCAAAAATGAAGAAAAGAACTCAAAATGGAGAAAACGAACCAAAACGACGAATAAACAACACAATGAGCTCTAATGAAAAGAAAAAGAATATATATTGAAATAATGCAATATACGATTCCGAAAAAATACAAGAGAAGTAAAAATACATAAAAAAAAGAAAAATACACTCCAAAATACGTAAATTGAAAAATAGGGGTTACAGGTACATGAACCAACAGGTCCATGCAGCAACAGGTTCATGTATCAACATGAATCAAAATGGGAAACACGAGCCCCCTTCCGAATACACGTTTCTGAATTATCCACTATTCGATCTTTCCTTTAAACCCCAGTTTGGTTATTTATTATTAATCTCATCAAACATGCATAAATTTGTACGAAATAGTGTCAAACTAACATGGTATAAGTAGTACTAAGTTCAGGGAAACAAATAAATATGCATAGATGAGATACAGTCACATAAACGAGCAAAACATTGTATGTTCATATTCAGGACAGCATGACAGTACAGTACAAAAACAATGATTTCCGCTACTACAAACATCCAAATATGGATCCGTCGATGGATCTGGAAAGTAGGTTTCCACACGAATCCAGCGAGTATAAATAAGTCATATAGTAATTCACAACATCATAACTCAAAATAGATTTGAATACAGAAAACATGTTAAGTCAGAAATCAGGAAAACGAATTCTCAGTCCAGAAAACTGCATCAAAAACTCTCAAATAAATTCAGGAAAATTATGGGGTATTCCCCTATATGTCTATAATAAAAATATAAAGTTTCTGAATATTCCGGTAAAATTAGTTTAGTCATCAAAATTAAGAAAACATCAAGAAACGACACTTTGGAAAATCCGGAAGTCCCACCACTGCTGTACGAAAACTGAAGTACCTCGCAACCAGTGAGACGAAATCCAAATCTGCCAAAGGGAGGTGAACATGGATAAAATATACTAACTTTCGTATTTCACAAATATTTTTCATACAGTACAAGGAATCATAGTGAAAATAAGGGTTCTTTACTGATTAGCGAGCAAAATACAGCAAATATAGAATTTATAAACGAGCATGAAACCACACATAAAACACCCTAGATGTGCTTAGAAAGACTGACCAAAGTTTCAAATCAAAATAATATGTATAGCATGGTTCTTGAAAATAGATTGTTATCAAAATTACTGAAAAACAAAATCTGAAAAGATCGACACCTCTGTACTAAAATAGTGATAACTCAGTCATAAGAAATCAAAATCGAGCAAGGTCAGGGGGATTTGAAAATAGACGAAATTATCTAAAACTCATTTTTTATACCGAAATCAAGTACTAACTTCAACCCAGTCAAAAACAGCAAATGAAACAAAACAGTGCCAAAAATATAGATTTGTCCCCTTAAAACAAAATCAACATAGATTCAAGAAAATTGATCCAAACACATCCAAACTTGAAATAAAGTCTACCAACTATCTAAACATCATGAATTAGGGCTATTAACATGTCCTCGCCAAATATATCTCATAGGTCTTAACCAAAACACAAGTTTGCACACAAGTCTCACATACATGTTTCAAATCAAGAATCGGGCGAATCCTAGGTTAAATCATGTCAAGATTGTGTCGTGAGTCTTCTATGGCCAAAATATCACAATAGAGACAAAACCCATCTAGTAAAACACAAATACGAGTTGTCTCTAGACCCAACTACACTATACGTGAACTTTTTGAATTGTATCAAACAAATAAATTGGAGTACAAGTTACTTGCCTGAAAGACGACGAGAACAACACAAGAGCAAGAATAACGGGATGGATCCCGGGCAACGAGCGAAACAGAACTCGCAACCACCACGAGCCAACCAATGATCAATGAACCAACACACCGAACAACGAACCAACACCCAAAACAGCACGTGCAAAACCTTGCACGTGCAAGGGAGAGCGAGCGGACAAAACCGACGAACCACGACGAACCAAAAGAGAGCATCCACCACGAATACGACCCAATGAACAGAACCACTTCAACCAACGAAACACATGCACGGAAATTGCACGTTCACACACCACCAAAAACTCAACAGTGAGAGCTCACGATAAGAGGGGGGGACAGCGACGGCAAGGCGGCACAGCGAGGGGGAATGGCAGGGCACCTCGACAATGGGGCGGTGGCCTAGGGCGACGAGGACTGTCGAGGGATGGTGGGTGAACAACAATGGTTGGTGGCTGCTGTCACAGCATCGAGAGGTAGGGTGTGATAACTGGCGTCGCTCGGGAGGAGAAGAAGGGAGGTGCAGCTCCAGGAGGACGGGTTGGCGATGCATGGGAGCAGGCGGCGCACTCCGAGGTCGAGCGGGGGAGACGAAGGGAGGAATGGGGAGACGACGGTGGCACGGTGGTGAGGCGGCAGCGCTGCTGCCTGGCTGCGCCGGAGGGAGAGGGCGGCACAGGGGTCGCGCGCGGAGGAGAGCAAAGGGAAAGGGAGGTAGATGAAGGGCGGTTAGGATTTTCGGAAGGTGAAGAGGCGGCTCAGAAGATGGGGATGAACTGCATGCGGGGGGGTTTAAGTACAGGGGTTGGGTTAGGGAAATAGGGTGCTAACGGGTGGGTAGTTAAGTTTTGGGTCTGGGTTGGAGGTATTGCGAGTTTGGGTATTAATTAAAATAGGGTATGGTTGTTGGATTGGGTTATTTGGTATAATGGGTTTGGGTATAGGTTTATTTAATGGGTATAAGTCTAATTAACTATTGGGTAATGGGTTTAATGCATATATGGGCTTAATGGGTGTAAGTTAAAAATGGGTTTGGGTTTCAAATAAAAATTAAATAAGAAAATTAAATACAATAACTAACAAAATATACTTTTATAAACTAATATAATTTGCATTAAAAATAGAGAGTCTATAAATACAAATATAATTAATACACAAAATGGATTTTAATAAACATTCAAAAACAACAATAATAACAATAATACAAATAACAATAATAATAATAATAATAAGGCCATGATAAAAATAATAATAGTGTTAAAAATAACTGTAATAATATCAATAATAGAAATCAGGGTATCAATTTAAATAATAAGATTTGTATAAAAAAAAATCATAGAAAAAAGTTACATATAAATTATTGATTAAATATAAACTTTAGTGGAAGATTCAAAAATACATTTTAACGAAAAGAATTTGAAAATGAAAAAAATAATTTACAAAAATTTTAAATATAGAAAATATACGAAAAATACAATTTTGAAAAAACAGGGGTTACAATCCTACCCACCTTACAACAAAATTTCTTCCTCAAAATTTTGTTGTAAGGTACATAGGACAGGGCAAAAGCAAACTAGGGAAAGGGTAACAAAACAGAGAGCTAAAGGGAAAGGAACAAAGCAGGGGCAATACAAAAAAAAACAAAGAAAAAGGATAACAATGAGGTCAAAGGAATGCATGAAAGAAAATAAACAGGTATCAAATGGAAAAACAACACAAGATATCAAGCAAGATAAGGAGTAAGCAAAACTGAAATCAAAGGGGGAAATGACAGGGAAGAATTGAATCAAACAATGAGTCAACGGATAAGAACTAATGCAAGAGATAGGGGAAAGCAAACAATACAAGGAGAAGAAGTAACAAGAGGATCCTAGGACCTGTGGGTTATGGGCCCACAACGCTTCCGCTACGCCACTCTGATCGGGGGAGACTCTGCCAATAGCATCTAGCGATGCCAAACAACGAACCAAGTAGAAAATAAAGGATGACATCCAAATCAGAAGAGTATGGGTACGGAAGGAATGAATCCATACCCAAGAAGAAATTAATCAAAGAGGATGACTGAAAAAGACAGAAGAATCAAGGAATCAAGGGATTGAATAAGAAGGGATAAAAAGAATGGAATAAGACTAGTATCCTGATAATTGTTGGTAACAATTCATTTATGCATGTATGGTCGGCAAAATTTTGAGTAGATTCCAGATCGAGTCAAGCTTGTCTAATATATTAGGCAACTAATACATTAGCCAAACTGTTGCTTTGATACCACTAAAAATCGTGTCACGCCCTGCTTTCCAAAAATACAGAATACGAGCACGTAACATTGGCCCAGCAAATGATTTTCATCATCCATAAGCTGTTCAGGAATCTTTACAACATATCACAATATAATCAGAGTCGGAAGCCAGAAAAGTCAACTACATGCACATATGAAACAAATACCTACAAGAATACTTGAAATAAAATATATTAATCTCAAATAGTCATGATCTATATAAAACAAATATCCTGGGACACATTGCCGAAATACAAGAATAAATCCAAGTACAAGATACATTATTGTTCAAAATAAGCAACAAGAATAATAATAGCAAAATTCCAGCATCTAGTACATCATGTCACCAATATCGTCTGGAACTTGTTCTCCAAAATCTGCAATTCAACGAATGCAGGAAAGGGGAAAAGAGAAAAACAAGTACCCGTCAATTGCATGTTACGGGTCACTTAGAATGTAGGATACAAGCACATGGAGAAACAAACTAGAAACATAGTATAAACATGATGACAAAATAAACAACTAGCATGGCAAAGTGAACAAGTGTAAATGACATGATACAAGTGTCAAGTAATCAAGTAAATAGGTAAACATGTAACAGGTATCAGGTATACAGGTAAACAGGTAATCATGTAACATGTATCAAGTATCAAATCTCATGTATCATGTAGTCAAGTATCAAGTGGGCGTGTATCAAGTTCAAGTATCATGTGTCATGTATAAAGTCTTGTAGTTATTACTATCTAGGTAGCAGTTCGTGCGCCCCATATTATAACACATGGTTGCTACAATAAACAGTTACGCTTTAGATTTCATAGTGGACCATAGAGGGCAGTGTACTCAGGAATCAGAACAGAAATAGGTAACAGGTTCATAAAGCAATAAGTACACGAATCATCCGATTCATGCAGCAACAGGTTCATGAAGCAACAGGTACACGACCAACAGGTCCGTGCAGCAACAAGTAACAGGTACATGAACCAACAGGTCCATGCAACAACTGGTAACAGGTAAATGAACCAACAGGTCCATGCAACAACAGGTTCATGTATCAACATGAATCAAAATGGGAAACACGGGCTCCCGTCCGAGTACACGTTTCTGAATTATCCACTATTCGATCTTTCCCTTAAACCCCAGCTTGGTTATTTATTATTAATGTCATCAAACATACATGAATGTGTACTAAATAGTGTCAAACTAACATGGTATAATTAGTACTAAGTTCAGGAAAACAAATAAACATGCATAGATGAGATACAGTCACATAAACAGGCAAAACAGTGTATGTTCATATTCAGGACAGTGTGACAGTACAGTACTAAAACGGTGATTTCTGCTACTACAAACATCCAAATCTAGATTCGTCGATGGATCTGACAAGTAGGCTTCCACACGAATCCAACAAGTATAAATAAGTCATATAGTAATTCACAACATCAAAACTCAAAACAGATTTGAAAACAGAAAACATGTTCAGTCAGAAATCAGGAAAACGAATTCTCAGTCAAGAAAACTGCTTCAAAACCTCTCAAATAAATTCAGGAAAAATCTGGAGCATTCCCCTATATATCTATAATAAAAATATAAAGCTTTAGAATATTCAAGTAAAATTAGTTTAGTCATCAAAATTAAGAAAACATCAAGAAACGATACTTTGGAAAACCTGGAAGTCCCAACACTGCTGTACGAAAACTGAAGTACCTCGCAAACAGTGAAACGAAATCCAAATCCGCCAAAGGGAGATGAAAATAGATAAAATATACTAACTTTCATATTTCACAAACATTTTTAATACAGTACATGGAATCATAGTGAAAATAGGGTTCTTTACAGATCAGCGAGCAAAATATAGCAAATATAGAATTTATAAACGAGCATGAAACCACACATAAAACTCATCAATAAAATTCACCAAAATTCTGGGTAATCCCTAGATATGTATAGAAAGACTGACCAAAGTTTCAAATCAAAATAATATGTATAGCATGGTTCTTGAAAATACTTTGTTATCAAAATTACTGAAAAACAGAATCTGGAAAAGATCGACACCTCTGTACTAAAACAGTCATAACTCAGTCACACGAAATCAAAACTGAGCAAGGTTAACGGGGGTTTGAAAATAGACGAAATTATCTAAAACTCATCTTTTATACCGAGATCAAGATACTGACTGCAACCCCGTCGAAAACAGCAAATGAAACAGAACAGTGCCAAAAATACAGAATTTTCTCTTTAAAACAAAATCAACATAGATTCAAGAAAATTGATCCAAAAACATCCAAACTTGAAATAAAGTCTACCAAGTGTCTAAACATCATGAATTAGGGTTATGAACATGTCCTCGCCAAATATATCTCATGGATCTTAACCAAAACACAAGTTTGCACACAAGTCTCACATACATGTTTCAAATCAAGAATCGGGGGAATCCTAGGTTAAATCATGTCAAGATTGTGTCGTGAGTCTTCTATGGCCAGAATATCACAATAGAGACAAAACTCATCAAGGAAAACGCAAACACGAGTTATCTCTAGACCCAACTACACTATAGGTGAACTTTTTGACTTGTATCAAACAAATAAATTGGAATACAAGTTACTTGCCTGAAAGACGACGAGAACAACACAAGAGCAAGAATAACGGGATGGATCCTGGGCAACGAGTGAAATGGAACTCGCAGCCACCACGAGCCAACCAATGGTCAACGAACCAACACACCGAACAACGAACCAACACCCAAAACAGCACATGCAAAACCACGCACGTGCAAGGGAGAGCGAATGGAAAAAACCCACGAACCATGACAAACCAAAAGAGAGCATCCACCACGAATACGACCCAACGAAAGGAACCACTTGAACCAACGAAACACGTGCACGAAATTGCACGTTCACACACCACTAAAAACTCAACAGTAAGAGCTCACGACAAGAGCAGGGGGGACAGCGACGGTAAGGCACCGCAGCGAGGGGGAACGGCAGGGCACCTCGATGATGGGGCAGCGGCCTAGGGCGACAGGGACTGTCGCGGGTCGGTAGGTGAACGGCAGTGGTTGGTGCCAGCTGTCGCAGCGCAAGAAGGCAGGGTGTGCGGACTGGCATCGCTTGGGAGGAGAAGAAGGGAGGTGTAGTGCCAGGAGGACGGGCTGGTGATGCATGGGGGCAGGCAGGCACGCTCCGAGGCCGAGCGGGGGAGACGAGGGGAGGAATGGGGAGACGACGGTGGCACAGTGGTGGGGCGGTAGCCCTGCTTCCTGGCTGCGCCGGAGGGAGAGGGCAGTACAACGGTCGACTGCGGAGGAGAGCAGAGGGAAAGGGAGGTAGACGAAGGGCGGCTGGGTTTTTCGGAAGGTGAAGAGGCAGGCTCAGAAGATGGGGATGAACTGCATGCCGGGGGGGGGGGGGGGGGGGAAGGGGGGTTCAATACAAGGGTTGGGTTAGGGAAATAGGGTGCTAATGGGTGGGTAGTTAAGTTTCGGGTCTGGGTTGGGGGTATTGCGGGTTTGAGGATTTAATTAAAATAGGGTATGGTTGTTGGATTGGGTTATTTGGTATAATGGGTTTGGGTATAGGTTTATTTAATGGGTATAAGGATAATTAACTAATGGGTAATTGGTTTAATGCATATATGGGCTTAATGGGTTTAAGTTAAAAATGGGTTTGGGTTTCAAATAAAAATCCAATAAGAAAATTAAATACAATAACTAATAAAATATACTTTTATAAACTAATATAATTTGCATTAAAAATATAGAGTCTATAAGTACAAACGTAATTAATACACAAAAAGGATTTTTAATAAACATTCAAAAACAACAATAATAACAATAATACAAATAAGAATAATAATAATAATAAGGCCATGATAAAAATAATAATAGTGTTAAAAATAACAGTAATAATATCAATAATAGAAATCAGGGTATCAATTTAAATGATAAGATTTGTATAAAAAAAATCATAGGAAATAGTTACATATAAATTATTGATTAAAGATAAACTTTAGTGGAAGATTGAAAAATACATTTTAACGAAAAGAATTTGAAAACGAAAAAAATAATTTACAAAAATTTTAAATACAGAAAATATACAAAAAATACAATTTTGGGAAAACAGGGATTAGAGTGTCCCTGACGAAACAACGCCGCACTTGTCCCCTTGACAGGTAAGCACACGCCCAACTAGTGTCTGTCCTTATAACAATGGTCACACAACTAGAGCCACTTGCATGATATCGGCTCATTAATTTGCTAGCTTTACGTGATTCTACTTCCTCTATTATCACTACTTCAAGTTTCTTATCTTGACATTTATATTATTGGTTAATTGAACCGTGCTCCTAGTTTCCACTTTTATCATTTTACAAGTTCACTTAGCAAGGTTAACATAGTATGTATATATATACTAACTCACTACTTTTCATAGTCTATAAACCTACTAAATTTTATTGCTCCAAATAGCCAAATAATGTTTTAGGGAAACTAAGAGAATGTTTGGAGTTGAAATATGGAAGTATGGAAGTATGGAGTAATTTATGGAAATGTTGAGTGAATGGAGTGAAGTATAGAAATAAACTACGGAGTATGAGAAATGAGCTAGGATTTATTCATGCTCTCTCATTTATATTGAGAGGGGCTAGGGTTTGGCCGGCCATCAATAGGGCAGGATTGTTATGGTTGTGTGTTGGTTTGTGTGGGCATGTGAAGAAAAATCTAGGAATCCTTAACTGTGATACTTTAATTAATAACCCTAGGGTTAGGGTTACAGAAACCCCTCTCCCCCCCAAGGTTACATATAACCCCTCTAGGATTGCTAACCCTTAACCAAGCCAAATTTTGTGGGCTACCCTTGTTCACATTGTAATAGGTTCACTTGCCGTCCACGAAAAAAATATTCACGTGTGCATAGCATAAACAAGTTGGTATGGTTGAATCCTATTTGCTCAATTTGAATTCAGTTGAGCTGAGTCCATATCATACAACTTATAGTGTTTGTTAATACGTCTCTTAAAATGTCACATACAACACAATTAAGTGAGACAATTTTATTATTATGTGCAACAATATGCATATGCAAAATATTGTTGTACCAAAATAATGCAACACTATTTATATACCAAATATTGTTGTACAAAATAATTACTAATTATTTTAGGGGTACGTCATTCAGAACCCTCCTGGCGATAAATTTTTCTCAAAGCATGGTAGCACCAATGTGGACATCATGTACCAAGTGTTCTGGCCACTGTGAGCTCCCAAAAATATCTATGAACAGGGGAGTGACCAAAAAGGAAGGTCCTGACGATTTCTGTGTACTTGGATTTCATGCTATGAAGTATGCATAACAAGCTGTTGCACCGCCGACCCACACCACCGAAAACGATGCCGAAAGATTGCCATCACCACCCAACCAAGATCCAAAAAATTATTGCCTAATGGGGAGATGAAGTGGACTCGTCCACGGCCGAGATGCTCATGTAGAGAATGCTAGTCAACATGCCAATCTGCTAAAAGGCTAGGGCCTCAAGAAACCCTGCAAAGGGTGTACGTAGTCCCTACTAAATGCCTAATCAATAAAAGTATAGTGTAGTATCTATCCTAAAGTAAAATGCAAAGGAAGTGAAAATGGTAGGGAATCTTACCATGCCGGTGGCCCGACGCGAGGAGGATAGCAATAAGCATTCCTACCCTCTAAGAAATGAAAATGTGTGTAAAACACGGGAAAAGTAATAAGAATATTTTGGTAAACTAATGTGCTAGCTTTGTGGTAAGGAATAAACAAGAAGCCTACTCCTCAACTAACAACCTAAAGTGAAAAGATGCATGTGAACAAGAGTGTGGATATATGGTGGAAAAGTAGTGAAAATATGCAAGATGTGAAAAAGGTGTGATATTTGGTAATAAAAATATGGTATGAGATATGCAAATATGATTTGATCTGTATACTAGAAATGCAAATCTAAGCAAGCAAACATGTAAAAGATGCCATCTTTATGTGAAAGATGTGTGAGTGCAAGTGTAAAATGCATGATATGAAATTTAAGACGAAAAATATGCAAACTTAAATATAAATTAGCAACCATAACAATATAGTGAGCAAGTATAAAATAAAGAGAGCAAGAAAATGTGCAAGATCTAATTTAAACATACTTGATAAAAGTAAGAGAAAGTAGAGACTAACCCTAATATAAACTAACAATTTCAAGATTGAAAACTAATTTACTAAGCAAACAAAAGAACGAAATATGAGAGAAATGTGGGATATTTAAGATAAAATAGGCCACATTTCATGCAGAAATGCTAAAAGAAGAATAAATGAAAAGGAAAGACATGGAAAAAAATTAAGATAAACTCCCCTAAATGTAGCGCCCCGAATTCCAACACTGGAAATTCGTAACACAATCCAGAATCTTACTTCAAATAGTACATAACACAGAAAGGTATAGGAAATTAAAAAAACTTTTTTTAAATAAATGTTATTACAAAGTCCAAAAGGTACAATAATTATCACAATAAAATGTTACAATGAACTCGGACATTATCTCTAGTTAGAGGCTTCACCCGACTTGAGTGCCTCCCACTCCCACGATCTGGTAGTCCTACACTAACCAACTGGGGGCACATCAATTGAATGCAACTGACGCTATGTTGATAAAACCAGTGACTTCCCAACTTAACAACCAAAAAATTGATGCAAGAGTAAAATGTGCAGTTAGAACACAGGTGTGTGTGTATGCCATGACCTAGAATCTAATGCATAGTTCGATGAATGCACTCGATGCTCCTACTCTAATGCACACTTGATTTGGAAGCGTATGGATCCCATACTACATACTTCCCAAATCAAGCTCGCTTCCTCCTGATTGTATGGTTCAATCCCTCGCCATGCATCATACTCTTGTACTCTTTTTCGTTCCTGACATTCATATGGTGACTGATAAGATTGCAGTGGTTCGGTCCAATTCCGCTTCTGCAGTCAGTAGCGGTGTCCCCATTTTCCACTACGCTCAGTCCCCATGGTCCCACTACTCCGGACCTCACCCAAAAGTTGCCACGAGCATAAAGGTTGCCATGCAGTACCCCTGCCCACTGAGATGCATATAGTCTTACTCATACATTGGAATCTTACTTTATCTCCTACACGTACTAAACAACATAGAACATGACGGATTCGTAGGGTCCATTCCCTACTTCCGACAGGAGCACCTCCCGTTCTTATCACTAGATCCTAAAAATTAACAGACGAGATCACGCAATCCATCCTCCCAACCAGTGGGAAGGCACTGCACCTGTTCCCTTGATAGGCGAGTATAACCACCCGACTAGTGCCTGTCCTATCAAATAAATGACATGCTTGGTCATAGGCTACTACAATAAACCTACCGATCCTAACTTAGAACTCATGCTGGACATATTAAGGCAATTAGTTATCTGTTATTATTGAGATGTTTAGTGAAATACTGGATGACTACTTGCTAGTTAACTACTAGTCTTTTATTCAACTTATCTGCCTCATGTTAATCCCAATTCGGTCTCTAACTCAGACCAAGAATTGTCCTAACCTGATCTCAACTTTACCTAGTGAAGACAATGATTTGACCTCATCGATCGCCGCCCGCCCTCTTGCTTTGATCTCGTCCCGATCTCTATCCCGCGATCAACCCTCTATGGTTAGCGATCAGCCAGTGCACAAAGACTGTCCTTATCCAAGGCACTAGAGGTGACAAGGTTACAAGCTACCCAAATATCATGCAATGTGTCAAAGGGTACGGCTCACTAACTAGGCCACTAGAAAACAAAGATGAACAATAAACAAGTGTACCAAGGCAAAAATGAGACAAAAGTTGCGCAAATAAAAAAACACATTAGTTGCACATCAAACACGACACAAATGTCAGAACGAAGACCATTTTAAGTCAATTCTAATGCCCCGGTATGATGCATGCATATATTCAATCAAAATGGTAAGCTACTATTCAATCTGTGATTTATGCAATTTTGGAAAAATGACCATAAATCAAAAACTTAATGAAATTCCAAGTTCTTAGGTTCTTCGGAAAGATCTTTAAGTCTATTTTAACATCTCAGTTGAAGACTTTCTCAGAATACTTCATTTCAGAGAAGAAACATATCCATAGCTGTGTAGTATCTAAAACTTTTAGATCTGATGGAATTATGAACCAGTTCCACCAATAAATTCCTTTAAAATATAAAATGAACTCAAAAATTTATAAATTTTTTTAGGAATGTTCTAGACACATATTCATAACCAAAATTTAGCTAAACACTCAAAGTATAAAGGAAGATATGATATTTTGAATTAGATGCAAATTACCACACAGGAAAAGCACTGCTTCTTAAGCATAGCGGCAAGTTGCATTTTTAAAAGATAACAATTCTCATTCAAATATTACGAAACTTGGTGGAAATGTTCCACATTGACTTAGGAAGCTAATGTAAAATTTTAGGTTCAATTTCCATCAAGACACAAAGTTGTGATTTTTATTAGTCAAGCAAGTTGAACTCACAGAGCAGAAAATTTTATCCCTGAATCAGCAATAAGATTGAATTTTATTAAGATATCAACGCATATTCAAAAATTTTGAAATTTGGTAAAGTATAAAGACATGCATGAGAAGCCATATTAAAATTTTCAGCTCTAAACTCATATTAACCATGGAGATATACATTTTATAAGTCAATCATGATCATTCAACCAAGAACAGCAAGATGATTAGACAACAACAACAACATGGATTTATTAAAACTATCAACCCTCACCAATAATTCACGAAATTTTATGGAGTTATTAGGGACACAATCAAGATTGTAATATACAAATTCCATGTCTAAATTCCAACATACCACAAAGTAATGAGTTTCTAATCATCTCATGCTAAAACTTCACAAGATTCAACATTTTCTATCAATTAGCATTCTTAGCCTAAAAGCTTAAGTTGAACATACAAAAATCTCATTCATGCCATCTAGCAAGCCAAAATTAGAAATATTTCATCACACAAAACAAGAAAACAACTAACATGCATAGAGTTGAGAAAAGTCACCAACTATGAAGTTGTTGATGATCTTCTCTTCAAATTTTTCTTCTTTGCTTGAATGGCTCCTCATCCTAGCTCCTTGCTTCTACCACTTTCTCCTCCTAAGCTTAGATGAAAAAAAATTCCATTTCTTTTTGAAGTTGAAGAAATGCTAGAAAATGGGAAAAATGTAGGATTTTTTAAGGAAGAAAAATTTTAGAGTTCAAAAATGAAGAAGGCGGTATTATATTAGGCTTTGGGGGTTTAAATTAGGGGGGGGGGGGGGTGGTGGCCGGCTATGGGTGAGAGGAAGGTGAGGGAGAGGGGGGTGACTATCACCCCAAAACAAGCCCATAGTTTTTAATAGTGGTTTTATGGTTTAATTTGTGGTTTCAGGGTTTGTATGAATCATTAAATATACATACATACACTAATACATATACATATATATATGTATTCCTACAGTCATACAATTCATACACAGATATATATATATATATACATGTATAACACAAATGCTTGCCCAATATACTTCTCAGAAAAAACTTGCATAAAAACAAAGATATTTTTTATTCAAAAATTATTATTATTATTTTCCGGGGACCTTACATAACTCTCTCCTTAGAATAGTTATGTTCGCAAAACTAGGCTTAGTAGGGAGATAATAAGATAAAGTCACAGAAACAACCCTGGGAAAGAGTCGCTCATTCGGCTTTCCGCCTCCTATGTTGCTTCCTCCATGAAATGGTTCCTCCAGAGAACCTTGCTCATCGGGAAAAATTTGTTTCTCAACACCGTTCCTTGACGATCTAAGAGCTTTACCGGTTGCTCTTTATAGGAAAGATCCACCTGCAAATTCTTAGGAATCTTAGACAGTTGGTGGCCCAGATCTGGTACATATTTTCTTAGCATCGAGACATGGAATACACCGTGCACATGCGCCAATTCTGCGAGTGGCTCTAACTTGTATGCCATCTTGTCGTTCCTCTTCAAAATCTTATATGGTCGAATATATCTCAGGGCTAGCTTACCACTCTTCCCAAATCTGATTACTCCCATGGTTGGTGAAAGCTTCAAGAACACTGAGTCGCCATCTTCAAATTCTAGTTCTCTTCGACGGGTGTTGACATAGCCTTTCTGTCTGCCCTGTGCTATTAGTAATGTCTTCCTGATCAGCTCTATATTTTCTGAAGCCTGTTGTACTGATTTCAGGTCCAAATATCTGCCTTTCTCCCACTTCATACCAGCACATGGTCATCCTACACTTCCCTCCATAAAGAAAATTCTAGCAAAGCTAGGTACTTCTCCTCGCTCCCTCCAAAGTCCATGACACATGCCCTCAGCATATCTTCTAAAATTTTGTTTACTCTTTCCATTTGTCCATCGTTCTGAGGATGAAAAGTTGTACTGTAATCTGTCATGGTTCCCAAAGCTGCTTGCAGACTCTGCTAGAATCGTGAAGTAAACCTTGCATCTCTGTCGGAGACTATCGATAATGGCAATCCATGTAGCTTCACTATTCCTTCTATGTAGACTCCTGCCAACTTCTCTAAGGACCAATTAATCTTTACTGGAAGAAATTGTGCGAACTTTGTCAGACGATCTACAATAACCCATATTGAGTCGTTACCCTTAGAGCTCCTGGGTAAACCCGTGATGAAGTCCATACTGATGTTCTCCCACTTCCACACTGGAATGGGTAGCAGCTGTAGTAGTCCTCCGAGCTTCCGATTCTCTACTTTGATCTTCTAACATGTAAGACATTTTGTCACAAATTTTGCTATATCCCGCTTCAGCCCAGCCCACCAATAATATTGTTTCACATTTCAATACATCTTTGTACTCGGGTGGACTTCATGTAGAGTGGAGTGCGCTTCCTTCGTGGTTTGTTCCCTTAAATCCTCATCCTCTGGTACGCACAACCTGCTCTTGAACCACAATAATCCTTCTTTTATACTAAACTACGAAAGTTTCCCTTTGTTCACTTATTCCTTAATTGCTTGGATAGCTACATCCCTTTCGTGAGCCCCCTTAACTTGCTCCTTCATGCTTGGCTGTAACTCCAACCAAGCTAAAATTGCCCCCAGACCTTGAGTAACCATCTCGATACCGGCCTGTCTAATTTCATCCTCCAACTCCTTCCTGGTTGTAATCAAAGTGGGTATACTTCTTTTCCTAATAAGTGCATTTGGCACCACATTAGCCTTCCGTGGATGGTATAAAATTTATGGTCTAATAACCTCCAAGACTTCCAACCATCACTGCTGTCGTAGATTCAAATTCTTCTGCTAGTATATATACTTTAGGCCCTTCTGATCTGTATACAATTCCACCTTTGCTCTGTAGATATAATGTCGCCATATCTTCAAGGCAAAAAATATTGCAGCTAGCTCCAAATCATGCTTAGAATAGTTCTTCTCGTGTGGTCAGAGTTGCCTTGATCTTCAGGCTATTACTCTTCCTTCTTCCATCAGAATGCACCAAAATCCCAAATGCGAAGCATCGCTGTAGATTACGTACCTTTTGTCCGCTTGAGGTATGACCAAAATTGATGCTGAAATCAATCATTTCTTCAACTCTTAAAAGCCTTCCCCGCACTTCTCAGTCCATTCAAAGTTATTGTTCTTCTTTGTTAATGCTGCGAGAGGTACTGCTATCTTTGTATAATTCTGGATGAACTTCCTATAGTATCTGGTCAGCCATAGAAAGCTCCTGATTTCTTTTACTGTTATTGGTTGAGGCCAATCCTTCACCACATCCATCTTCTATGGATTAATGGTCACTCCGTCCTTAGAAAGGATATGGCCAAGGAATGTGAATTCTGTCTTCCAGAACTCACACTTGGACAATTTTGCATACAACTGATCCTCCTGTGGCTTGCTCAGTAGTGCAGCCAAGTGCCTGGCATGCTCTCCCTCCGTCCTTGAGTACACTTGAATATCATCTATGAAGACAAAAAAAAACGAGTCGATGAATGACCTAAGAATCTGGTTCATCGTATCCATAAAAATTGTTGGAGCATTTGTCACTCCGAATGGCATCACCAAGTACTCGTAGTGACCATGCTGAGTCCTGAAAGATGTTTTCGGTACATCCTCTTCCTTGAAACGGACTTGATGGTATCCTGATCGTAGATCGATCTTCGAGAACACAGCTGCTCCCTGAAGTTGTTCAAACAAGTCATCGATCCTGGGAATTGGATACTTGTTCTAAACCGTGACCTTATTTAATTCTCGGTAGTCAATACACATCCTTGTCGAACCATCTTTCTTCTTGTGTAATACCCCGTGCTTGAGGAGTATGTACATATATGGTATGTATATACATATGTGGCCTATAGTTGTGGTAGTGTGTGGTTGGATCCTATAGAAAGAATGAATTAATTAATACGGGACCATGGTGTTCATGGCAGGTGGTGGTGACTTAGTCCCACATGGAAGCTGAGTTAGGATTGTGTGTGTATATATAATAGTTGCCTAAGATGAAGGAGTACCTACAAGTCATGACACTTTTTGTGAGACTAAGTGAGATGATCCACTATCGAACAAAACACTGACTTGGATTCCATTATTACTTAACCATATTGTTACAAAAGTTACAACTTTCATTAACTTCCTTTACATAGTTCAAAATAGATTAAACAACTTACATTTCATTTCCTATACTAGTTATAACATCTTCATTTCCTTATGCATCCTCCTCGGTTAGGGCAAAGACATGTCCTCGGCAGAAAGGCTTCTTCTACTTGTCATTTACTCTCTGAGTCGGTTCACTATTGCCTTTCTGGAGTTGGGGAAATTTGCATTTGATGTGCCCCACCTTCCCACAATTGAAGTATGTAAGTGGACTGGTCTGCAAGTTGCTATTCGGGCATCGATCCTTGAAATGTCCTTGGTCACCGCAATTAAAATAGCTTCCTCATTTGAAGGTTCCTATCCTAAAATTGGGCTTCTAGAACTTCTGTCTCTGGCCTTGCTTCATGAAGTTTGAGTCTGGAACAGATCTCTTCCCCTTATTCCAACTTGTTGCCTTTACATGTGGCAGCTGATTCTGATTCATGTCCATCTCCGTCGCAGCTGCCCGACGAAATAGTTTGTCAAACCTCTGAATACAAAGTGGCACCATTCTTGACCTTATTGCCGGCCTTAAACCTTGCTCCATTCTTTTTGCCTTCTTCACTTCGTCCTGTACCATCTCTGGAGCATACCAAGATAACTGTATAAATTTCATCTCATATTCCTGAACTGACAGACTTCCTTGTCTCAAGTTTGGGAAGTTCATAACCTTCTCTTCCTGAACATCGAGAGGGAAGTAATGCTGCCTAAACTCCTCGAGAAAATCTTCCCATGCTACAGGCCCGTCTCCACAATGATGGTTGCTAGTTTAACTTTGCTTTCCTCCGGGGTTTGAAGCACTTCAAAGACGAATTCCACTTGTCTTCCAGTTGTCGGTTTCAGTGGGATCTGCTTGGCCTTCAAAAACTGGCAGCTTCATCCTCTTAAAGGACTCAACCATCTTGACTAGATCAGCCATGGCGTCCCCTAGGTTCCTTCCCTACGCACCCTGCTATGGCATGAAGTTCTTACTTGCTTCCACAACTGCCCCCATCATTTGGTAGACACAAGCAAACTCAGTTTCGACAATGAGGCCGGTTCCATTGGCCCCAGTTCCCTCAGTTTCAGACCGTCCACTGTGACTACTCCTAGTTCTTCTTGACATCTGATGCATGGTTGATAAAATCACATGTAAGATCCCGCAAAATAGTATATATCTATTTTGTATTTTAATCCGTGCAAGATTGAGAGTTGCACATATTAATGGATTTTTCTCAATTTTAATTGAGTAAGTATTGAAACATATTATTATTCAATATATTTTGAACTGAACGAAGGTGCAATTGTAGAACCGGAGTTGAGATATCTTCTTAATTAAGTCTTATATTAGTCTTAACTATAATTGAGTTACGACGTGTAATATTGAATTGTTAATTTGTATGGTGATTATACAATTTCATATGTGTTATTACAAATCGTATGTACAAATTGTATTAACATTGTTTGTGTATTTCAATTTCTATTGCATGATTTTAATTAACCTAATTAACTCATTTAAATGGACTTAAACTAGACTTAAACTAGACCCAAATGAACTCAATTGACCCTAACTTGACTGGTACACTTGTAGTGTAGCATGTGATGAACCCAAACAAAAAAAACAAAAAAATGAAATGTGCATGCATATGCCTGGCCGACCAAATGTAAAGAAGGAGGGAAAAGAGCTAGGGTTGAAGGGTGTTTTGTTTGAATTAAAAGATTCTTCATGATGATGTTGTGAGACCCCAAGTGACAAACCCACTCCTACACTCCACCTCTTCTCTCCCCAATGCATGGAGCTCTCACTCTCTCTTTCCCCCCTCTCTCTAAATCCGGCCAAGTTCATCTTCCCGACTCTCTATTTAATCCCCTCATCTCACCTTAACTCCATTTTCTCATTTGTACTCCAACTTTAACTAATATCTCCATTCTAAACCACTCCAAATCTCCCTCCTACAGTTGAGTTGCTGTTTGGAGGCAAGTAGGGAAATAA
The DNA here is from genome assembly GCA_017893485.1 of Hemerocallis citrina. NCBI lineage: Eukaryota > Viridiplantae > Streptophyta > Magnoliopsida > Asparagales > Asphodelaceae > Hemerocallis > Hemerocallis citrina. The sequence continues at coordinate 127,225,522 of CM030359.1, read as the reverse complement.
GGAGCCAAGGAGAAGTCAAGGAGGATCCAAGGAGTGAAGCACTTGGACCAAGAAGGGCCATGGAAGCTAGGAGTTCGAAGTTAAGAAGAAAATTTCTACATTTGACAAGGTGGTGTTTCTAAACCTTTGAAGTGTTTAACTTTTATGTGGTGAAATTTTGATGTAGTCTTGATAGCATGAGGAGTCATGAAATGTGTAATTAAGTCGTAGAAATTCATTGCATGCTAGTTTATCAGTGCAAGACTAGATGCAAAAATAGTAAAGAGGTAAACAGAAAAGTGTGCTAGGTCTGGACGTTATCAGTCAAACATTACTTGGAGTTTGAAGCTAAAATTTTAAACGTAGATTCTTATGCATGTTATACACATTGATTCAAAATTTTATAATTTTTAAAATTTATTTTCTATTTTAATTAAATACGAACTTGAACTCTGACTGCATAGAGAACTGACTTAACTTGTATTCTGACTATGATTTTTCCAATGCTCATAACTGTAACCACATAAGATCTATTGCTAAAATTTTAGTATGTATTTCTAATATATGTTAAGTAGTTGAATATATAATTTTATGATTTTTGTACATCATTTGCTATCTTTAGAAAATCTGAAACCCTTGACTGTTCTGAAAATAAAAGGCAGAGTGAAGATCATCTGTTCTGTTTTTAGTTAATATTGAATAGGTCATAACTTGATAAGTACTTGGTAGAATCACTTGAAATTTAAATATGTTCTGTTATCATGTTTTTAGAACCCATGTTCCAAATTTCATGATGTTTAGAGATCATTTTCTATTTTTAAAGTATTTTTATGTTAGCGATGGTTAGTTGTTGCTCTTTTATGGAAATAATTTCATGCATGTTAAAGAAAGACTTATTTGACCACTTTAATGACATAATCTGAAGAAGCATATAACTAAGAAGTTGTAGTAGACACATAGACCTTTCTTTAATGTCTAAGAACTCATTATTTGGTTTAGTATACGAATTATAATGAATTTTGCAAGTGACAATAGAAACACACAAATTCAAAAAGCTCACTGTTCTGCCCTATGCCTATGAAATTGAATTTGAAATTGTAGAATATGAGTTTTAAGTTGCTATTGTGGGTCATAAATCTTGTTGTAGATGTGGGAATGAGTTAGGACTTAAATTATATAAAGTTTCATGTTATGAGTAGCTCTTATGTACTTGTAGACCACAATATAGACATGTTTGTTCATTGTTTTGAAGTAGGAATTGTGGATATTTATGTATTGTTGTTGATCACTTTGGGATGAGATACATGCCCAATTTGTTCTTGTGCTTGCTGTCTACTTTGAGTAGAAGCATGGGGACCACCCGATCGTGTTTCTTCGACCGGGAATGACTCCATTTTGGCATGAATGCCAATAGTATGCTTGCTGTTTGGAAATGTGATTTTACATCTTTAAAACTTTTTAGCACTCTTTTGAGTAGTCTTTGTGTAAGATTTCTTCCTAGGGTAGTGTATCCTTGTTGGGCTACATTGGTTAAGTCTGAGACTCTAGGATTAAGACAGGTTGGCATATCGAGACGGGTAGAATAGGAACTCGTGTCACGTCGAATGTGTTGGAGAAGATGACTCGTACGCCGACGTACTCGCCGTGCATGGAAGGATTCCATGGTTGTGTTTGGTGCTACCACTTGTTGAAGACCATGGAGTGTGAAGGTTAGCGGGAGCTACGTGTTGGTCAGGTCGAGGTTGTGATCGAACTCTAAGCGTAGATAGCGGTTGTGGTAATCGACAAAGTCGGTTCGTTGTTGGTTCGGGCCAAGTGTGGGCCGAGGCGAGCCAACTCTTTGCCAGATTTGAGGGCTAGGTTGAGCCCCATTGTGGTATGGGTTAGGTCCTAGTGATGAAAAAGGTAATTAACTAGAAAATGGTCTACATGTCGAACTTAACTAGTTGTTCTTATTAAACAAAAGTTGTTTACTAAGTTAGGACATGAAAGTGGATAGATATCCTAACTATAAGAATATTGGTTAAAAATAAAATAGAACTAGACTCTCCTAATAATTCCCAATGAGATAATGAAAAGGGATTACAGATCGATTAGAGTCTTCGGATTTAGATAATCAGATGATCGGATGAAACAAAAAGCTAGTAATCATATAATTAACCTCATTCTTAATCTTGGTGCTAGAGTGGGTTAGCACTTGTACCTTGGGTTTGTGGTGTTGTAAGACTAGATCGAGTGTTGGTTGAATGTAAGGAAAGGCACTAGCGAGTGGTGTTCGCCTGACAGGGGGACGTGTAGCATCATCATGGCTGACCAAATCTTAAGTTCGTTTAACGTGGGCAGAGACATGGAGAAAGGCCCAACTGGGGAGTGGCTCAGAGGAAAAGGCACTAATATCTTCGGCCAAAGTGCCTTTATGTCCGTAACAATTTTTGAGGAGGTCCGGAGTGGCGGCGTCGTCTCGACTGCAAGTTCTGGTCTAGTGTAAGGACGATAGCAGAGCGGAGATTAGGGAAAACTCTAAAATCCCGCCAGGTCCTATGTTGATCAATGCATGCAAGAGGCTTAGAAAAAGGCCGAACTGGGGAGCGGCACAGTAGGGAAAAGCTCTAAGTTCTCTGGCGAGGAGCCCTTGTGTTCGTACATCAGTTTTTGGTGAGTTCCGAAAGGCAAAAGTACTACATCTCTACAAATTGCTTGGGCAGTGACGGATGTGAGTCGTGTGACTGCGATTCCTGATATAGTGGGTAAAACACATGGTATTGATACCACTACTGACAGCAGCGATAGGTATGAACCGGATGACAGCAACCTCATCATCACTAGAATATCAAAGACAGGAGAGAGCACAAGAATAAAATGCATAGCGAGGGAATCGAACCCCATCAACTGAAGAACGTCGTTTGGTTGGGGAATGTGTAGTATGTGATGCATATCTCTCTAATCAAGCGTGCATTAGCTTTAGGAACATGTGTTCATAGTGTGTGCATTAGACTAGGCCATGGCATACACCGACTGTCACGGCCCACTTCCCAAAAATGCGGAACACGGGCACATGACCTTGGCCCAGCGAATGACTGACGTCACCCATAAGCTGTTTATCCGATCAACTCAACAATAATAACAATACAAAATAATTGCGCAGACAATAATGATAATCTCATGAATAATAATACTTGGATTGAAGCAATATGAAATATCCAAATACAATAAACCAACGTCGGGAAACAATAATAAAAATATGGGTCATAAGCCCAATACAATTATAAATCCAATATCAATAATAGTAAGTCTCAATACAATAAATAAATAAATAAATAATAAGCAACTAGAGAGCATTAAATCCTCAGAAAGTTTGTTCTCCAATCTCAGCAGGCACTTCTCCTTAGTTACATGTGAACACATCATCTAAAAAAATAAGAAAAATTGTCCTTAGAGCAAATCATGGACAGCAAGTGGAGAAAGCAAGGAACAATGGAGTAACGATATAACAATGAGTTCAACGGATCAATTGGAATCAATAACATGGGACAATAGCAATAATCAATATCGTGATAATCGATGCAATGGTTTTAAACAATGGTTCAATAATAGATAACAATATTCAATGATCAATATCAATAACACTTAGCCAATCTTCAATATCAATAAGAACAATGGTGTACAATATGCAATGTCGACATGATGTTAATTCTTAAGTCTATTAATCATTTTATTCCTAACTAATGCACGAACTACTATATCCCATATGTTTCATACCACAGGTTCGATGCATACAATCAATTTCGTTTAGACTTTAGTGCTGAATTTTATAGATCATGTGTCGGTACGATAATCATTGATACAATAACAATATTGTGCATGATACATTATAATGATTCACTCATTCACTAATTCACTGATACTGTAACCCCTGTTTCTGCAAATACGTATTTTCTGTATTTTAAATTTTTATAAATTATCTTTCCGCTTTCAAATTCTTCTGTTATAATGTATTATTGGATCTTAGGTTTGTAACACCCCAAATTCCAAATACAACTGAATTCAAGTTCCACAAGATCTTTACACTTCATTTTATATAATTTTACAAGGAATTTAAAAACTTTTAATTCAACAATAATTACATCAGAGTCTTTTACATCAACAAGCAGCGGAATTAATAAAATACAACAATAATAAATGTACAACCGTAACAACTTGACATTTGAATAATCATCAGCAACCATTTCATCTTTACATCTTCTTGTAAACTCCAAGTCCTGCATATAAAACTGTGGGCACGTCAGTTGCTTACAATCGACGAAATATTATACACGGCCATCCTCGCTATGCCGAACAGTATAACGATTCTTAAACACTTTAGCAAACACAAACTTGATCACAAACAAAACTACAAAGGGACTATCCTATTGATGTCGTGTTGTGCTGTGCACTTAGTCCTTAATGCAATTATTTATATTACATGACACTAATGCGCACTTATTGAGATTCTATGCATCCCATACTACATAGGTCTGAGGGCAAGCCCTTAACCGTTCTTCATGTTGTAGGGTTCAATCCTTCGCCATGACTTAACTACTACTGTAACTATGATAAGTATCCTAGATGTTCTCTGAGTTACGAGCTCATGTCCACACAGCCTAGAGGTAAATCCTACGTCATGTCACGATGCATCGTGAAGACAGCATGTAGACAATTCAGTCTCCGTCATGGGACATGACACCACCTGCAGTCACCAAACACCCCACGAGCGTTGCCTGCGGTACAGACTCTTGGAGACATATCCACATCATGTCACGACGCATCGTAAAGATAGCCTGTGAATACTCTCACACCGTATCTTCGAGGCCCTCAATACTCGTGTTTTTCTCTTATTTTCGTTACCTCTTCACTATGTATCTAATCCTTACAATTTTGTTTGTTTTAAAAGAAAATCATCACAACCTAGAGCTAGCTTACCCTACCAGACTTAAATCAAAACAAAAGAGATAGTCAGTCTGTCTGACTACTTCTCAAGAGACGCTCAACCCTCAATGGTTAGCTCTCAAATCATAAATAAAATTGCCGGTCACTAGGGTCTCGCCTAGCCTCTAGATTCCAACAACTATCTCTTTCTAGAGATCAACAATATGCCATAATCAATCTCAAATAATCATTTCCATTTCTTTTGTTCACAAACTCTTTCTAAAAAACATTTCGTTTATAATCTCACAACATAAGGCAATTCAACCTCTTAATCAATTTAATCATTCGTACCCTTGTGTGCATTTCAAAATAATCTCAATCAAGTATTAATAATCATAAAAATCTCGTATTCAATCTTATTCAACTTTCACATGTCAGAAATCAAATCCAAACTCAAGAAAATCCATCAGTCAAGACAGTAGCAGTCGACTGTTAAAAGTGACCAGTCGGCTGTTCTGCGAGACCTCAAAACTCAAGAACAAAAGCCAGTTCAGTCGACTGTGGAAAAATGTCTACTCAACCGTCTTGCGAACTTTGAAATTCAAACACAACCCACTCAGTTCAGTCGACTGTTGACAAAGAATCAGTCGACTGTTCTGCGAAACTTTGAAACTCAAAAACCAATAATCAAGACAGTAACACTCGACTGTGGATAAGTAGACAGTCGACTGTTCTGCTGACAAAATCCAAATTTTAATACCTGACAGTCGATTGTCGACTCTAGTTCGGTCGACTGTCGATTGCACCCGGCTGCAGTTAAAGTGGAACATAAATATATTTTCGACATTGAAAGGCAACGATGACTTCTTCACAATCTGACAACACATTCCCAACAAAGGGTGTTTTAATAAAACTTGATCTTTCAATTGATTAGTACTTCTATAAAAATATAAATTATTTCCGGAATGTATTCCTTTGAAAAACAATATCGTACATGTTCTCGAATTCATAAGTTTCTCATTTTTGCAATATAATAAAATCTTTTCTTCAAAATGCATAAAAACACAAATAATTAATTTTCCAAATAAAAATGCTGTCTTTCTCCAAAACGTTTCTTATAAAATTTCTATACTCATAAAAACGAATATTAGTAAGATTAGATCTGTACTTCTTTAACACATTAGCATCAAACAATTCCTTTCTACACATTTGCATTATTTTAACCAATGTCTTAACATGTGTCAATTTCCATACAAATCACGTTTCTTCAATTCTAGCATTTCAAACTAACAATCATAACAATTTTTAGAGACTAGATTAAGCAATTCACATCTACCACACCAATTAAAATTTAGCAATTTGAACTTTAACTAGCATGCAATTTTATCATACCAATTAACAAGTAATTGTATATTATGTATTATGCAATTTCTACTCCTAAATTAGAAAGGATTTAAGAAACACCCATCCAAAGTTGAAGAATTTGTACTCAAATGAACTCCTAGAATTAGGAGCTCCTAAAGAAAACTCCAATGCAAACTCCTCGAAATCCGTGCACCAAAGCCAAGCCCCCAATCCAACTTTCGGTCAGCATCCAGTGGGCTCCTTCCAACTCATTTTTGGCAAGCAACAGTAGGAGCAACTCATTCTCCATCATGCACATACTAAACACACATACATAGGTATACACACACACACACACACACACACACACACACACACACATATATATATATAATGGATATTATATGTTGGAATAGGTGGAGTAGACAGTGGAGAGTTCTGGATTGCTTTCGGAAAGTGACAGGAGAGGCAGGAGAAGTAGTGTGAAGAGTGATGGGATTGCATATATATACATACAAGTGTATATATGTATATCAAATGTATGGTGGATAAAAGGCCATTGGAAACTTGTTGACTTGGCTTGGTCTGATGGCTCTCTCCGAATTACACAAGGAAAGAGTAGGGGATGATGAGGAGAATGTGGAAGAGTGGGGGGGGTATTAGTAGGTTAATTAATGGGTAGTTAGCATAACTAATGGTCCACTACTCCACTAACTAATCCACTAACACAAAATCAAAATTTATACTTTCCCTCCTACACAAAAACCAACCGGTCATTTTTCCTCTCATTAAAACAGCCCGGCCCCAAAAATGTGTGCACATCGCACGTGTGCACGTGCACGTGCTTTGTGTACACCCCAAAATAAATTATTTGTTTAATTCCTTTAAATCAATTATTTATATATGTAATAAATATATAAAATTAACTTAAAAATATATTTTTTATGCACGATAAAAATAGACAGACACTCTTCATGAAATTTATTTTGAACAAGAATCCGCTTAAACACATGCATCAAAAATACGTGCGTCGCCCATAAAATCTCAAAACAAAAAATTGACTATATTAACCAAAAAAATATTTATAAATAATCAAATTGCAATATAAGAAAAAAATATCTAATATGTGCATCCAATATTACGTACATTTAAAACACGTGAACTATACGTATAAAAGTATATTTATCAAAACAGACAAAAGTGGATTTCCATTTATAAAACAATTTAAATATGTCATAAAAATAAATAATTGAAACCATCGAAAACATTGCACGTAACGGTAGAATACCCGAAATCGACACGTGCATCGATAATACGCAAAAGCACGTAAAAACACAAAGATTGAAATTTAGCATTTGAGTTGTCTCAAATGGGATTTTAAGAATACGAGAATGCATAAATAATCAGAATCCAAAATACATATCAAAATACGTCACGGATATCACCAGTAATGGTACAAAATGCACGTAACACCCGAGGGCAAAATTGTCATTTTCAATTTTGCGGGGTGTTACAATGCTGCGGGGTGTTACATTCTATTGTATTTAGTAGTATATAAGTATTAATTTAATGCATACAAATTGATTAATTGTGTTACTATATTATTGTTGATCTATTTGTTCATTTATTTTCCTAAAACTTCAAACCCATTTTCTTATTGGATATTTTTAAAAACCCAATACCCAATAGCCATTTACCCCTAACCAAAATTTTACCCCTATATATATAACCACTGTTAACCCCTAACCTAATTACTTTTTACTAATTAACCTCCTAATCAGCCGCCTAATACCTCTACCCTGTTTCTTCATTTTCTACCTCTAACCTCCCGCTCATCTCACATCCCCTAGCTCTGAAACCTCCACCTCCATCCCGTCCTCCATCGCTCGCCTTTCCAATATCCGACCACCACTTCGACCATCACCTTCTCTACCATCCCCTCGACGACCCTGCACACCACCACCCTGCACCCCCATTGCCGAGCTTCCTCCTCCTCGCCCTCGTTCCACCCAGTCGAGCCCTGCCTACTCCCCACCGCTATCGCCGCCACCCGTCGCTGCCCAACTCCTCGACCATCGCCTGTGCTCCTGCATCTCCTCGACCTCCCCCCGCCGACCTCCCCTATTTTTCCCGCTGAAATAGAGCAAGCACAGCCACCAACTTCATCTCCTTCACCAGATCGCCATCAACTCCCCATTGTCGCCGCGATGCCCTGTCGCCAGTCAGCCACCGCGATCCAGTCGCCGACCACCACTGTTGGCAGCCAGAGCCAAGCCATTGATGGGATGTTGTTTGATCAAGTTTTGATCAAGTGAATTATGGGCCTGTCCGATTCTCCTCATGATCATCACGATCATGATGATCATCGAGATCTTGATTATTAGATCTCCATCATCATCAACTCTGGACCATCCGATCGACCTGATCACCATTGATCATCATCATCTTCATCAGGATCTGATCAGATCTGGGCCATCAGATTGTGTTCGTGATTATTCGTGTCCATTCGTTGTATCGTGTTCGTGCCCTATAAACCATTCCGTTATTCTCGCTTTTTGCATCATTTTTTTCATCAACTATAAGGCAAGTAACTTGTATAATTTCTGTTTGCATATACAAGTACTAAATACTGCTTGTAGTGTAGTTGCTTCAAGATCTATTCTCATGAAAACCCTTGTTATATCTTGTCTCTATGTGTTGATCCATTCGTAGTTGTCTTGTACATACACGACATGAAATAACTTCGATATAGTAGATTCTTGATGTATACATGCATGTGTTCGTGATTTATGAAGTGTCGTATGATCTTGTATGCTTGATGTGTTATTAGTAGTATAACTCGTTGTAGAGTTGTTAAACACCCTATACAATGTTGCCTGGGCATCTAGTATAACATATTTCGCATTTCGTTGTGATTTGGATGTGTTTCATATGATCTAGTTGACTTTATGCATGAAGAATAACTCTGTCCTTGTTGTTACCCCGTTCTTGTTCAGTACTTTAGATCCTATTAAGGTCAGTATATGAAAATTATTTGTGAATATGAATTATAGAGAATTCTGTCTACTTTCCAGAATTTCTGACAGATCTCAGTTTTGATTTGTGAGTTGCATGTTATGGCTATTTTACTACAGAGGTATAGAAAATTACAGATTTGGTTTTATGTGAATTATGGAGAGTAATTTATTTTTGTACTGGTATTAAATATAATATTTTGATCCAATATTTTGCTGAGTACAACTAGACTTGACTAGGATTAACCCCTAATTTTTGTGAATTTAATTGATGAATTTATAAACATTTCTATGCTTGCAAGCAACTACTATACTTGTAGAATTTTCATGCTGTTCAGTAGAGAACCTTAATTTCAACCTGATTCTACTTATTGTTAATAAAAACTTTTTAAATATAAAATGTATCCTACTATATCTGCTTTATCACCATTTTGACAGATCTGGATTTCGATTTGTATTTCGTAATCTATTATTGTTTTAGTACTACTCTGTCAAGAGTTTCAGATTTACAAATTTACTGTATCTTGCTGTTTTCTGATTTTATTTGACTATACTATCTATATTCAAAAATTATGAAATTATATTTACTGAAACTAGACATTGTAGGGAATATTCCAGATTTTTTTTGGAATTAATTAGTAAGTTTTTATGCCGTTTTTCTATTTATGAATACAAACTTGTGATTTCTGGCTGAATATGTTTTTTAGGTACAATTCTGTTTTGAGTCCTGTTTTTGTGAAATACATAATGACTTGTATATATTTGCTGGATTTGGCCGGTAGTTTATTTCTATATTTTCTGACAGATCTTGATTTGCATGTCCATGGCAATGAGAATCCCAGATTTGGTGCAGTACTGTCTTGCTGTCCAGAACAAGAATTTTCGTTGTCTTAGTCTATTTTGACTCATTTGTCACCCGTTCTTGTACATCTTTCAACTTGTACTTGTCCCTTGTTCATACCATGTTATTCTTACCATGTTTTGTGCACGTATATGCCGTTTGATAATAATAATAATAAGAACAAGCCAGGTTTTAAGGGAAAGATCTAATAGTGGACAATAAAGGTGCCCATACTCGGAAGAGGACCCGTGTTTCCCGTGTGACTTTTTTACCGACCAAGTTACCGACTATGTTATGCATCAAGTATACCGACCAAGTTAATTACATGTTACCGATCAAGTTTACCGACCAAGTTTTGTAGTCCTGTGATGACCCGAGTACATGACCTATAGAATCCACTACGAAATCTAAACGTAAATTGCATGTATATAGCAACCATGTGGTAAAAGTCTGGGACGCATGAAGTGCTACCTAGATAGAAATAAGAACAAGACTTGACATAACATGATACTTGTTACATGTTTACCTGCTTGCATGATACCAGTTATCTGTCATATGTCACATGCGCCCTGTTATCACATCATATTACTTGTTCCTGCTCCTATTTTATGTTATCCATTATGTCACCTGTATTTCATGCTTATTCAGCACTTGCTTCTGCTGTTACTTAATACTTGTCAGTCTTTTCTGTACTTGTTTCCTGTACTACAAGCGGCCCGAAACTTGCATTGACGGGCATTTTGGTTTTCTTCCTTTTCCTGCAATTTGTTAAATTGCAGACTTTGGTGACCAGCTTCCCGATGGAGTAGGTAATCTGAGATTCTAGTTGCTAGCGTTCTTGCTATTAATATTTCTTGTTGCTTATTTTGAATAATTGTAATTTGTTTCATGGATATTTGTATTGGGCATTTTGTCCCAGACTTGTATTTTGTTCCAGACATGATTGTTTGAAATTCAGTATTCTTGCTTCTTGTTTCAAGTAATCTTGTTGACTATATTGATTCATAGATGAGTGATTGATTTCTCCTTGTTACTTCTTGTTACTGCTGTGAAATGTTGAAAAGATCCTGACAGCTTAAGAAAGGTAAAAGCCATTCGCTGGACTTAGTCACGTATCCGTATTTCGTATCTTCTTTTTGGAAAGCGGGGCATGACAAGGTTTTTAGTGGTATCAGAGCTCAGGTTTGGCTAATAAATTGGTTTGACTAATATGTTAGACATGTTTGGCTCGATCAAGGATTGACTCAACAGTACACAGACCATGCATTACATGAACGAATAATATTCAACTTGATTTGGATATTAGTCTTGTTCCGTTCATTTTGATCCCTTCCTATTCAATCCCTTGATTCCTTGATTCTCCGTCTTTTTTCAGTCGTCCTCTTTGATTGATTTCTTCTTGTGTATGAATTCATTCTTTCCGTACCCATATTCTTTTGATTCTGGTTCTATCCATTCTTTTCTTTCTGCTTGGTTCGTCAATCGGCATCACTGTCTACTACGACATGTCAGCGGCTTGGACCATCACCAGGAAAGGAAGTGTCATCGTTGCTCCAAGATGTGTATGCAGAGTCCCAGTATTTCAGGAAGTGTTCAAAATCTAAAGTTGCATGGAGTTTGAACTCCATGCCAAAGAGATGTTGTTTGGATGTGTCAATGATATGGTGAACCACAAAGCAGATTGTTGGAGCTAATGGATGCTATTGGCAGAGTCTTCCCCGATCAAAGTGGCGGTGCGAAAGCGTGTGGGCCAATAACCCATAGGTCCCAGGATACTCTTGTTGTTTCTCCTTCCCGGCATTGTTTGCTTCTCTATCCCTTGCATTCGTCCTCATCCGTTGACTCGTTATTTGGTTCAATTCTTCCCTGTCCTTTCTCTCTTTGATTCCAGTTCTACCTACTCCCTATCTTGCCTTGTTATCTTGTGTTGTTCTTTTCTTCTGATATCGTTCACTTTGTTCCCTTTGCATCAATTCATTATTGACTTTGTTGTTATCCACTTCTTTCTTATTCTGTTGTTGCCACCGACTTTGTTCCTTCCCCATTAATTCTCTGTTTTGTTACCCTCCCCTAAGTTTGTTTTTGTCTTGTCCTATGTACCGCCTAACCAAATTTCGAGGACGAAATTTTATTGTAAGGTGGGTAGGATTTGTAACCACTGTTTTCGTAAATACGTATTTTCTGTGTATTTTATGTATTGAAAATTTTTGTAAATTATTTTTCCGCTTTCAAATTCTTCTGTTAAAATGTATTATTGGATCTTCTGTTAAAGCCTATTCTAATCGATAATTTTATTTGTGACTATTTTCCAATGAATTTATATTGTAATTCAAATCCTATTATTGTTGTTACTATTGTTATTATTATTATTATTTTGGTTATTATTATTATTATTATTATTATTATTAATTTTTTTTTTTTTTTTTTTTACTATTAATATTATTGTTAATAAACTTATTGTTTATAAAATCTTTGGAAGCTTATATACCGTAATCTATATTGTATTTTTATTAGAGTATTGATTTTATGTATACCATTTTATTTAATTAAATAATATGTAATATTATTTTGCTCCTTATTATATTTTGGTTCGATTCAAATATAGTCTTGATCGTTTCGAGAGGTCTCACATTGTATTGTATTTAGTAGTATTTGAGTATTAATTTGATGCATACCAATTGATTAATTGTGTTACTATATTATTGCTGATCTATTTATAAATTTATTTTCCTAAAACTTCAAACCCATTTTCTTATTTTACCTTTTTTTAAACCCAATACCTAATAGCCGTTTACCCTAACCATAATTTTACCTATATATAAAACCACTATTAACCCTAACCTAATTACTTTTTACTAATAATCCTCCTAATCAACTTCCTAATACCTCTACCCTGTTTCTTCATCTTCTACCTCCAACCTCCCACTCATCTCTCATCCCCTACCTCCGAAACCTTCACCTCCTTCCCGTCCTCCATCGCTCGCCTTCCCGATATCCGACCACCACTTCGACCATCGCCTTCTCCACCATCCCCTCGAAGACAATTCACACCACCACCCGCACCCCCATTACCGAGTTTCCTCACCCTCGCCCTCGTTCCACCCAGTCGAGCACTGCCTACTCCCCCCTCCCCCCGCTGTCGCGACCACCCGTCGGTGCCCAACTCCTAGACCACCTCCTGTGCTCTCGCATCTCCTCATCCCTATCATCTCCCCTCGCCGACCTCCCCTGTTTTCCCGCCGAAACAGAGCAAGCACAGCCACCAACTTCATTTCCTTCTCCCTTTCACCATCGACTCCCCATTAACGCCGCGATGCCCTATCGCCAGCCAGCCACCGCAATCTAGTTGCCGGCTGCCGTCGTTGACAGCCAGAGCTAAGCCAACGATGGGATGCTGTTTGATCAATTTTTGATCAAGTGAATTCTGGGCCGTCCGATTCTCCTCTTGATCATCACGATCATGATGATCATAGAGATCTTGATTATCATATCTCCATCATCATCAACTAGATATGGACCATCTGATCGACCTAATCACCCTTGATCATCATAATCTTCATCAGGATCTGATCAGATCTGGGCCGTCCGATTGGGTTCGTGATTGTTCGTGATTGTTCGAGTCCGTTAGTTGTATCGTGTTCGTCCGGGAATCCATTCCCGTTATTCTCGCTATTTGCATCGTTTCTGTCGTCAACTATAAGGCAAGTAACTTGTATAATTATTGTTTGCATATACAAATACTAAATATAGCCTGTTGTGTAGTTGCATCAAGATCTATTCTTATGAAAATCCTTGTTATATCTTGTCTCTATGTGTTGATCCATTCGTAGTTGTCTCGTACACACACGACAAGAAATAACTTAGATATAATAGATTCTTGATTCATGATTTATGAAGTGTCGCCTGATCTTGTACGCTTGATGTGTTAGTAGTAGTATAACTCGTTGTAGAGTTGTTAAACACCCTATAGCATGTTTCCTGGGCATCTAGTATACCGTATTTTGCATTTCGTTATGATTTGGATGTGTTTCATATGATCTAGTTGATTTTATGCATGAAGAATATTTCTGTCGTTGTTGTTACCCCGTTATTGTTCAGTATTTTAGATCCTATTAAGTTCAGTATATGAAAATTATTTGTGAATATGAATTATAGAGAATTCTGTCGACTTTCCAGAATTTCTGACTGATCTCAGTTTCGATTTGTGAGTTGGAAGTGATGGCTATTTTACTAAAGAGGTGTAGAAAAGTACAGATTTGGTTTTATGTGAATTTTGGAGAGTAATTTAGTTTTATACTGATGTTAAAGATAATATTTTGATCCAATACTTTGCCGTGTCAATTAGACTTGACTAGGATTAAACCCTAATTTTTGTGGATTTAATTGATGACTTTTATAAGCTATTCTATACTTTCAAACAACTACTATACTTGCAGAATTTTCATGTTGTTCAGTAAAGAACCTTAATTTCAACCTGATACTACTTACTGTTGATAAAAACTTTGTAACATAAAATGTATCCTGCTGTATCTAGTTTATCACCCTTTTGACGAATCTGGATTTTGATTTGTAATTTGTAATCTATTGCTGTTTTAGTACTGCAGTGTCAACTGTTTCAGATTTACAAATTTGCTGTATCTTGTTATTTTCTAATTTTATTTGACTATACTATATATATTGGAAAAGTATGAAATTATATTTTCTGATACTAAACATACTGCAGAATACCCCAGATTTTTCTTAGATTTAATCAGTAAGTTTTTATACACTTTTTCTATTTATGAATACAAACGTGTGATTTCTTGCTGAACTTATTTTTTGAATACAATTCTGTTTTGAGTCATATTTTTGTGAAATACCATATGACTTGTATATATTTGCTGGATTCGGCCGGGAGTCTATTTTCTAGATTTTCTGATGGATCCAGATTTGCATGTCCGTGTCAACGGAAATCCCAGATTTGGTGCAGTACTGTCTTGCTGTCCAGAACTAGAATTTTCATTGTCTTAGTCTATTTTGAGTCATTTGTCACCCATTCTTATCCTTCTTTCAACTTGTACTTGTCCCTTGTTCATACCCTGTTATTCTTGCCCTGTTTTGTGCACGTATATGCCAGTTTCATAATAATAAGAAGAAGAAGCCGGGGTTTAAGGAAAATGTTGGTTCTTGATTCTGATGATCACAACACACTGCACATGTATCTATGCTAAACTTACAGGTGCTATACACAAAAGACCATTTCAGCTGAACAAATGATCAAGCACAAAAAGCACCAAATAAGAGACAATGGCCAAAGCTTCGCTCAAAGACTCAAGACTCAAATCAAGACTCAAGACTCAAAGACTTCAAGCTCAAATGTGTTAAATTGTTGTGTCTTGTAAAACATTGTATTTTTATTTTTGTTGAGTCTTAGTCTGATTGTAAAGCCTTGTCACACACATATACACTCACTATTTTCATAAATGTGTGTTTTTCAGAAACAACAAAAGAGTCAAAACAGTTTGATATAATTTAACTGTTGAGTACCAGTCCACTGATACCTCTGGCAGTCGACTGACAAGTACAAAACTGTTTAAATTTATTCAAACTCTGACCAGTCGACTCATATGGCAACCCAGTCGACTGTTCGAGTGCTTTTGACCGTTTTCTGTTTTCAAAATTGATTTTTCAAAATCAAAAGCTATAAGATCCGTTGGTTGACAGTTGGAATAACTGTCTCCCAACGTCCAGGAGATCAAACTCTATAAATAGAGTTCAAGATCTCACTGAAAAGATCTAACAACAAATTTTCAAAAGATCCGAGCATTCTTTGAGAAATTTCAAGTGAAAAGTGAGAAAAAGCTTTCAAGTTTAAATCCTCTGGTTCTCTACACTTAGTCCAGTATAACAACGATTTCGTTCTGGACTGGGTATAGAAGTCGACCTTGTTTTAGCCACGTGCAACAACACAATACACCAACAAGGCTATAGGTTGACTGTAAAGTTTTTCTTGTTTCTTTTGCTCTCGGTTAGAGAGTGTTTTAGACTCTAGGTTGTAGAGTCGGTTTGTTTCACTCTTGGTAGTAGAGTGGGTCTGCTTTTTCTGGTTGAGATAAAGGACTACGGGTTAGACAAGGTTGTTGTCTTAACGCCGTAGGGTATTCTTGTAAACTTTTTCAAGAATAGTGGAAATCTCAAGTGGGTTGCTTGGGGACTGGATGTAGGTCGGGAGGACCGAACCAGGATATATCTTGTGTACTCTGTGATTAGTTGTGTTGATTTTGTATTTACTTTTGTTTACTTAAGTTCTGCAAAAATTGTCTGGACAGTCAACTCCTTGCACTATCAGTCGACTGGTCAGTCTCGTATAAGTTATTCTTTCATTGTGTCTTCAGTCGCCTGTCTCATCTATAAGTCGACTGCACAGAGTTATTGTATTTGCTTTAATTTGATCATATCAGTCGACTGGTTCACAACCAAGTCGACTGCACCGAAGAAAATTTCCGCAATTTTTTATTAACACTATTCACCCCCCCTCTAGTGTTTGTTGTCTCGCCTACAGGATCCAACACTTGGTATCAGAGCTTGGTTACAGGCTATGACAACTACTTCAAATACAAATCAGTACCATGAAGGCCAATCTACACAATGGCCACCGCTATTCGATGAAACTAACTACAATTATTGGAAGTGCCGAATGAACAATCAATCAACTACGAGATATGGCAAATGACAGAGACGGAATTCACTGCCCCTACCATTCCATATGCACAATGGAATGATGATCAAAAGAACCAAACGATAAACAATGCCAAAGCAATGAATGCTTTATTTTGTGCACTCACAAAGGAAGAATTCAACCGTGTATCCATGCTACAACTGCACATCAAATCTGGCATACACTCGAGGTAACACATGAAGGGACAAATAAAGTTAAGGAATCTAAAATTTCTGTTCTTGTTCACAGGTTTGAGATGTTCAGAATGAAGGACAATGAAACCGTATCCGAGATGATCACCAGATTTACTGATATCACAAACTCTCTTGTGGCACTTGGAAAGATTTACACTCAAGCAGAGATGGTTAGAAAAGTCTTACGTGCACTCACTCCAGAATGGGAAAAGAAGACCATGGTAATAGAGGAAGCAAATGACTTGTCACAACTTTCTCTTGAGAATCTTGTGGGCAATCTCATGGCATACGAGGTCCAACTTGAAGATCGAAAGAAGGATACAGAATCACACCAAGCAAAGAAGAAATCATTGGCTTTTAAAGCCATGACAGACTCAGAAGATGAGGAGGAAGATGAAGAGGAGATAGCAATGTTCACTCGAAGATTCAAAAAATTCTTAAAGAAGGGTAAGTTTAATTCTAAAAATAAAGATTCTAATGACCCTCCTACATGTTTCAGGTGCAATAAAACAGGAAACATGAAGAAGGATTGTCCCCTTGAAAATGCAAAGAACAAGGAAAAATCATCCAACTTCAAAAAGGACAAATATTCAAAGAATAAGTTTGCCAAGAACAAGAAGGCCTATCAAGCTACATGGGATGATAGTGATTCGTCTTCCGAAGAAGAAACGGATAAAAACAATGATGTGGCAAACATGTGCTTCATTGCTTCACAAGATCATGTAAGTAATGACTATGAATCAGAAGATTTACTTGATGCATTTAATAAAATATTTCAAGAATTGAAAAAAGAAAAGATTAGAGTTAAGAGTCTAGAGAAAGTTAATCAAACACTTTCTCAAGAAAATCTTAACCTTGATAAGGAAGTGAAATCTTTAAATTCTCGTATTGCAAATTTAGATACTGATCTTGAAACTCTCAAAAAGAATTATGAAGAGATATCAAAGAACGTATCTAAGTTTAACAAAGGCAAAGAGAATTTAAATGATGTCCTACATCATCAAGTAAAATCTAGTCAAAAATATGGTCTTGGTTTTAAAAATTCTTCTGTAAAAGAATCTCCTGCTAAAAACACTAGTAGAAATAAATCAGCATCTATTTCTAGTGTTACACACAAGTTGTATGAATTTTTTGAAAAGCCTAAGGTTGTTAATGTAAGTGATAAAAGCAAGCCTAATGTTCGGTTAAGTCAACTGAACCAATCTACCAGTCGTCTGTCCAGAGGAATTGAATCTCATTCAACGAGATCAAAACCTCATATAAGTCAACCTAGTGTATCATACAATCGACTGACTCACACTAGCAGTCGACTGAAGGACACTGTTAAGTCGACTGGACAGAACAAGTTTGTATGGGTTCCAGTCAGCTTAAATCAGAATGATAGAATTGCGTATATTACTTCATATGTATCAAATGTGTGTAATTCTATTAATTATATTCCTGCTTATGGAGGAAGATCAAACTCTTCATGGGTTTGGTTTCCCCCAAACTAATGTGTTTTGGACCCAATAAAAAGGGTACCATATTTACCTTAAATTTTTTATAGGTACCCAAGAAAGATCGCTGGATACTAGACAGCGGATGTTCAAAACATATGACAGGACATGCCAACCTGCTATCCACCATTCAAAGCATAGATGGAGGAACTGTCACCTTTGGAGATAACAACAAAGGCAAAGTCATAGGAATTGGCATGGTCGGTAAAATTTCTAACCCAACCATAGAAAATGTATTATTAGTTAGTGGTTTAAAGCATAATCTTTTAAGCATTAGTCAATTATGTGATAAAGGGTATAAAATAGTTTTTGAAAAAGATACATGTTTGATTTATGATTCCACTATGCAAAATGTTATTTTTCAAGGCCTTCGTAAAAATAATATTTATGAATTGTGTTTGAATGCAATTGAATTTTCAAATGATTTTTGTTTAATAGCCTCTAACAATGAATCTTGGCAATGGCATAGAAGATTTGGACATGTGAACATGAAAAATCTCTCTAAATTATCTAAATATAACCTAGTTAAAGGACTGCCAAAACTATCCTTTAAAAAGGATAAGTTATGTGATGCATGTCAACTAGGAGAACAAATCAAATCCACTTTTAAAACAAAAGAAGTAATTTCTACTAGTAGACCGCTCGAATTAATCCATATAGATTTATTTGGCCCTGCTAGAGTTGCTTCTTTAAATAAAAGTAGATATGTATTTGTTTTAGCAGATGATTTTTCAAGATTCACTTGGACATTCTTTTTAAGACATAAAAATGATGCTTTTGATGAATTTGCACATTTTTGTAAACGTATTCAAAATCAAAAATCTCTAACCATAGTCACTATTAGAAGTGATCATGGTGGAGAATTTGAGAATGAGACATTTACAGAATATTGCAACAAGAATGGTATAACACATTCATTTGCATTTCCTAGAGCTTCACCACAAAATGGATTGGTTGAACGGAAGAATAGGACTTTGCAAGAATGCGCACGTACTATGCTTGTTGAAAGCAATTTACCAAAATACTTTTGGGCTGAAGCTGTTGCTACAGCTTGTTATGTTTTAAATAGGATTCTTATAAGACCTAAGCTAAAGAAGACTTGTTATGAGTTATTCTTTAACAAAATTCCTAAAGTCTCTTACTTTAAGACATTTGGTTGTAAGTATTTTATTCTAAACACAAAAGATAATTTAGACAAATTTGATCCTAGATCTAATGAGGGTATCTTTTTAGGATACTCAAATAGGAGTAAAGCATATAGAATTTTCAATAAGTCTACAATGACTATTGAAGAATCAATGCATGTTACATTCGTTGAATCTCTGCCTTCATCAACTTTAAATAAAGATGATGAAATTGATTCATCACCTTTAGATAATGTGATTAAATCTTTAGAACAAACTAATCTGACTGATAAGTCGACTGATAAGGACTTCCAGTCGACTGAAGTGAAGCAGTCGACTGAAGAACCTATTAAGTCGACTGATCCTATAGTGATATCTTCAACTTTACCAAAATCATTTGTTGAAGTTAAAGATCATCCTCATGACTTAATAATTGGTGACATCTCCCATGGTATTCAGACACGTTCACATGTTAATATGATTTCTCATACAGCATTCTTGTCGGATTTTGAACCGAAAAATATACAAGAAGCTTGTGAGAATGAATATTGGATGAATGCCATTCAAGATGAACTAAACCAATTTATAAGAAATGATGTATGGGATTTAGTTTCATGACCTCCTGATCAGACTATTATTGGTACCAAATGGGTATTTAAAAATAAGTTAGATGAATCAGGACAAGTTGTAAGGAACAAGGCTAGATTAGTTGCTCAAGGGTATAATCAAGAAGAAGGTATAGATTTTGATGAAACATATGCTCCTGTTGCTAGACTAGAATCTATTCGTATTTTATTATCTTTTGCTTGTTTTATGAATTTTATACTTTATCAAATGGATGTTAAAACTGCTTTCCTTAATGGGTTTATTAAAGAAAATATTTATGTTAAACAACCACCAGATTTTGAACATGAACAATTTCCAGATCATGTTTATAAATTGAAAAAGGCTTTATACGGTCTTAAACAAGCACCTCGTGCTTGGTATGATCGTTTGAAAACTTTTCTTTTAGAAACAGGATTTGAAATAGGTAAAGTAGACACTACATTGTTTATCAAAAGAGTTAAGAATGATATCTTAATCATACAAATATATGTTGATGATATAATTTTTGGTTCTACTAATAATAATCTATGTCAAGAGTTTGCTAATACCATGAAAAATGAATTTGAGATGAGTCACATGGGTGAACTCAATTATTTCCTTCGACCTCAAATTAAGCAGTCCTCAAGTGGCATATTTATCAATCAAGGAAAATATGCAAAGGAATTACTCAAACGTTTTAACATGGATAGTACTAGTAGTAAATCCACACCTATGGCTACTACTACTACTCTTGACAAAGATATATTAGGTAAGAGTGTTGATCAAAAACTCTATCGAGGTATGATTGGTTCACTCTTATATATTACTGCAAGTAGACCAGATATTATGTTCAGCGTATGTTTATGTGCTAGATATCAATCTAGTCCTAAAGAGTCTCATTTAAAAGCAGTGAAACGAATTTTAAGATATATTAAAGGCACATCTGAATATGGTTTATTTTATCCACGCACCGATAATTTTCAACTTCTGTCATATAGCGATGCTGATTTTGCTGGAAGCAAAACTGATCGCAAGAGCACTAGTGGTACATGTCACTTTTTGGGACATTCCCTAGTCTCTTGGTGCAGTAAAAAGCAAAATTCCGTGTCCCTATCAACCACAGAAGCTGAGTATATCGCTGCAAGTTTGGCATGTGCACAA
The DNA here is from genome assembly GCA_017893485.1 of Hemerocallis citrina. NCBI lineage: Eukaryota > Viridiplantae > Streptophyta > Magnoliopsida > Asparagales > Asphodelaceae > Hemerocallis > Hemerocallis citrina. The sequence goes on along the minus strand of CM030359.1, from coordinate 127,204,182 downwards.
ATCTTGTGGATGAAACAAACTTTATTAGATTATGGTATTTCATTTGAAAAACCTTCAATTATGTGTGATAATACCAGTGCAATTAATTTATCTAAAATCCTATTCAACATTCACGTACGAAACATATTGATATTCGACATCATTTTCTACGTGATCATGTTTTAAAAGGAGATATATCTTTAGACTTTATCTCTACTGATAAACAAGTAGCAGATATATCTACCAAACCCCTTAAAGAAGATACTTTCATTAACTTAAGAAGAGAACTAGGAATATGTGATTTTATTGATATTTGTTGAAAATTATTTCTGTTAAGTCGACTGTGTCTTAAGTAAGTCGACTGTACTGTATTTTCAAACATACCTATTTTTGTTCTCTGACCAGTCGCCTGGTCCTTATACCAGTCGACTGATAAGCAGACATAAATTTTTTTCTCTTCTCGACTAAGTCGACTGATATACCCTACCAGTCGACTGTCGCGAGTTCAAATGTCTTTAGCGACTATTCATCGCAGCTTTTGAGATAAAAATCTCTTAACTTTTTCACCCGTGACCTCTTATCTCAACCATTGATCTGTTCTCGTTCAATCTCATCCATCCATCTTCAGTTAAAAACCCTTTCACCTCAGCGTCCATCCTCTTTTACTTTTACCCCAAATCTGAAACCCTAAGCCAGAGAAGAAGAAAAGAAGAAGAAGTCGACTGCTGCCCTGGTGTTTTGATCGACTGCTATCTGTTTTTCTCTCCAATTTTTTTGGTAAAATCCTTCCCTCACTTCTTTCCAATGGCACCCAAGAAATCTAAGAGAACTCATGGTGATGCTAGTTCTTCATCCCTAGATTATTCTCAATTTCTATTGAGTCCCGATCTTCTTGAACGATGGTACATTATGTGTACCATTGTCATCTTCCCCGGGAGATATGTTAATTTTGATGATCTTGATCCATTTAATCTTGTTCCTCTATTTCAAAATAGTAGCCTTTATGAATATCTATCCTTAGTTAATTAACCTAACTATTATCCCCAACTCATCTATTTGTTTTACACTAATATGAGGATTGTACAAAAGAAAGATGGGGATGTAGTTATCCGCTCATCTGTCAAAAATGTTAAAATGACACTCACACCCGAGAGAATCAATCTCATAATGGGTAATGATGACAGAGGATTAGATCTAAGTGATATTATCCTTGATGATGCATCTATCTTATCTAAAATATTTTTGCCTAATCAAGGACCTCCAATGACTAGCAAAAATATTACTCCTATTGCTAAGCTTGTAGCCAGAATACTAGCCTATAACATCATTCTCAAAAGAGGAAGTTATGACCAGTACTCTCTGGAATTACAAAAAGCTGTTTATGCAATATTTGGTAAAATTGCTATAGATTGGGGTCGTGTCATCTTTTCAAAATTTGAACAAAACCACACCCACTTCTTACCTTTCGGTGGGCTTCTCACTCGTGTCTTTAATGCTTTCGGTATTGATCTCGATTCCGAGACCAATGTCGTTACACACTATGAGTGTTTTGATCGTGCTAGTTTAGCACGTATGAAACTTCTTGATCCTCCTCCTAGAACAACCCCTAGGTCTCCTCCACTCTCTCAAGTTCCTTTGGCTTCTACCTCTAGACCTTCTGCCTCTTCTAGTTCATCCTTTCCTCAAGCTAAATATGAGGATCCAGCTACTCTCTATGAATGTGTCAACTACCTTATGAAACATTCACAAACTGTTGATTCTCAGATTCACACCCTTGATTCCAAACTTGATCATCTCACCGATCTTTTCACTTCCCAATTTCAACCTCCTTCTCATGCTGCTGATGAAGATTCAGACGAGGACAATTGAAGACTTTTTATTTTTTTTGCTATTATGTAATTTTCTATTTTCTTTGTCTTAATGAACTTATTTATGTATGAGAACATTTCTTAGTTTATTTCTATGTTTTTTAATGCAAAAGACTGTTTATTCTGTGTTTTTTGTTGATGACAAAGGGGGAGAGATATCCTCTTAATTATTCAACTGTGTTTAATTTCTGTGTATTGATTTCTGTGTATTGAAAAATTTCTCTGATCAGTCGACTGGCTACAAGCATATCAGTCGACTGCTGCATCTGTGATACTTATGTTACTGCATCTGTGATTGTGGTTCTACTATATTTTTTTGTCTGATCAGTCGCCTGATATACTGTTAAGTCGACTGATACATACTGTATGATATACATTTTTTTTCTTGTATGCATAATGTGTTTTTAATATGGGGAGCATATCATTACCATGCTTGTATATTATATGTTATTATCAGCTATTGTGTTGTCATCATCAAAAAGGGGGAGAATGTTGATTCTTGATTTTGATGATCACAACACACTGCACATGTATCTATGCTAAACTTACAGGAGCTATACACAAAAGACCATTTCAGCTGAACAAATGATCAAGCACAAAAAGCTCCAAATAAGAGACAATGGCCAAAGCTTCGCTCAAAGACTCAAGACTCAAATCAAGACTCAAGACTCAAGACTTCAAGCTCAAATATGTCAAATTGTTGTGTCTTGTAAAATATTGTATTTTTATTATTGTTGAGTCTTAGTCTGATTGTAAAGCCTTGTCACACACACATACACTCACTAATTTCATAAATGTGTGTTTTTCAAAAACAACAAAAGAGTCAAAACAGTTTGATATAATTTAACTGTTGAGTACCAATCGACTGATACCTCTGGCAGTCGACTGACAAGTACAAAACTGTTTAAATTTATTCAAACTCTGACCAGTCGACTCATATGGCAACCCAGTCGACTGTTCGAGTGCTTTTGACCGTTTTCTGTTTTCAAAATTGATTTTTCAAAATCAAAAGCTATAAGATTCGTTGGTTGACAGTTGGAATAACTGTCTCCCAACGTCCAGGAGATCAAACTCTATAAATAGAGTTCAAGATCTCACTGAAAAGATCTAACAACAAATTTTCAAAAGATCCGAGCATTCTTTGAGAAATTTCAAGTGAAAAGTGAGAAAAAGCTTTCAAGTTTAAATCCTCTGGTTCTCTACACTCAGTCCAGTATAACAACGATTTCGTTCTGGACTGGGTATAGAAGTCGACCTTGTTTTAGCCACGTGCAACAACACAATACACCAACAAGGCTATAGGTTGACTGTAAAGTTTTTCTTGTTTCTTTTGCTCTCGGTTGGAGAGTGTTTTAGACTCTAGGTTGTAGAGTCGGTTTGTTTCACTCTTGGTAGTAGAGTGGGTCTGCTTTCTCTGGTTGAGATAAAGGACTACGGGTTAGACAAGGTTGTTGTCTTAACGCCGTAGGGTATTCTTGTAAACTTTTTCAAGAATAGTGGAAATCTCAAGTGGGTTGCTTGGGGACTGGATGTAGGTCGGGAGGACCGAACCAGGATATATCTTGTGTACTCTGTGATTAGTTGTGTTGATTTTGTATTTACTTTTGTTTACTTAAGTTCTGCAAAAATTGTCTGGACAGTCAACTCCTTGCACTATCAGTCGACTGGTCAGTCTCGTATAAGTTATTCTTTCATTGTGTCTTCAGTCGCCTGTCTCATCTATAAGTCGACTGCATAGAGTTATTGTATTTGCTTTAATTTGATCATATCAGTCGACTGGTTCACAACCAAGTCGACTGCACCGAAGAAAATTTCCGCAGTTTTTTATTAACACTATTCACCCCCCTCTAGTGTTTGTTGTCTCGCCTACAGGATCCAACAGAAAATATCTAGTAGTGGACAATAAAGGGCCTGTACTCGAAAGGGGACCTATGTTTCCCGTGTGACTTGATTACCGACCAAGTTACTGACTAAGTTATCGATCAAGTTTACCAACCAAGTTAATTACATGTTACCGATCAAGTTTACCGACCAAGTTTTGTAGTACTGTGATGACCCGAGTACATGACGTATAGAATTCACTACGAAATCTAAACGTAAATTGCATGTATGTAGCAACAATGTGGTAAAAATGTAGGACGCATGAAGTGCTACCTAGATAAAAATAAATACAAGACTTGACATAACATGATACCTGCTACATGTTTACCTGCTTGCATGATACCTATTATCTGCCACATGTCACATGCTGTTATCACATCATATTATTTGTTCCTGCTCCAGTTTTATGTTAACCATTCTGTCACATGTATTCCATGCTTATCCAGTACTTGCTTCCGCTATTACTCTATACTTGTCTATCTTTTCTGTACTTGTTGCCTGCACTACAAACTGGCCGTAACTTGCATTGACGGGCATTTTTTTCTCTTTCCTTTTCCTGCAATTTGTTAAATTGCAGACTTTGGTGACTAGCCTGCCCGATGGAGTACGTGATCTGAGATTCTAGTTGCTGGAGTTCTTGCTATTAATATTTCTTGTTGCTAATTTTGAATAATTGTAATTTGTTTCATGGATATTTGTATTGGGCATTTTGTTACAGATTTGTGTTTTGTTCCAGACGTGATTCTTTGAATTTAAGTATTCTTGCTTGTTGTTTCAGGTAATCTTGTTGACTATATTGATTCATGCATGCGTGGTTGATTTCTCCTTGTTACTTCTTATTACTCCTGTGAAATGTTGAAAAGATCCTGACAGCTTAAGAATGGTGAAAGCCATTCGGTAGACTTAGTCACGTATCGTTTTCCGTATCTTCTTTTTGGAAAGCGGGGCATGACAGATACACTGATACACTGATACAATACACGAAAGATTGGGGTGTCGTAGTCAGCGCTCCAACAATCAATCAATAAAATACTAGCGAACACAGTCACTATATTATTCACTACTCAAGTCAATCCCTTAAACCCCGGATTGTTAATTATTTTATCAGTGCAACAATACAATATGAAATTTGAGACATGAGATGAATAATAGTATCAATAGAGGAACAATAAGATGATCACTTGGGTGGATGATTAGAATGATGACAATATGACATTAGGATCATGCAATGCAACACACTTTAATTCATGCAATACTATGATATAGGAACAATAAAATAGTAAAACTAGAAAATAAAATTCTGGACAACAAGAGTCATCTGTACCAAAATGTAATTTCCTGCTGTTAAAAAAATCAAAAACTGAAATCGTCAGAAATTTTGAAAACTATACTTCCACACAGTTCCAACGGATATTTTAAGTACAAAATCCGACAAAAGTAGCTAGGTCAAACACACCATTCTTTACTGATTTCATGTTCAGGCAGAAATTCGACACCAAGTTATTATATTTTTAGAATCAGCAAAAACTCAATAGTAAATTCTTTAAAAATATTTATTAGGCTCCTAAACATGTTAACTAATATTATGGAAATTATCAAAGCAGGATTTGAACGTTAAATCAACCTTTTAATAGATTAAACATGGAACATACATGAATCTGAAATTTTGGAAATAAAAACACAACAGTAGTAAAACGATCATAACTTTTGCTATACAATTCGAAATTTAGCGATTCAAGATATTCCGGAAACTAGAAACGTAGGGCTACAACACTTATTCAGAAATTTATATATTTTAAGATCACTTACTGGGTCAAAATTATTAGGCAAATTCCAGATAGCAAACAACATACATCTTTTTTGCTATTCGTGATGAAATAAATTATTTAAACATGATGGGTTTCAATTCTATAGTCAATAAACTTCATAATCAGCATGGTAGATATAATGGCATGGTAAACATGATTAAGATTACACACAAACTTGATTTTAACAACACCCAAACATCAATCGATCAATCAACATACAACCAAGCAATCATGTCTATAAAAAATTATTCTTGTAGTGATTATGTGCATAACCCTACTATCAATACTATATGAGTACATGAAAGATGCAATCTTTGGAGTTAATAGAGGCACGAAGTCGAGAATATTGGGGTTAGCTCGTGTAAACCCTCAATAGACTCAATGGAAGATAACCAATATGACAATACGGTAAATGATCAAAATCTACTTGCGGAGTTTCAATAAAATTCTTGAATTTGGTACAATTAGCAATTCAAGAGGGAAAGTGACTTTCCTTATGGACGATTATTTTGAATACCAAGAATAACGGGATCAGAATCCCTAAGCAACGAACCCACAAACTTACAAAATAATACGTGCAAATCACGTGCACAAAGAGCAACAACAACAACAACAACAAAAGAGACAGCAACTACAACAGAGAAGGAGTGGCAGCAGGGTGGACGACACTTGGCGGTGGTCGAGCATGGCGGCACTGCGCGGTTGGAGGTCGACTGGCATCAATTGGCGGCGCATCAGTCGATCGGGAACAGGGTGTCGAGGTTGGGGTCGAGCGGAAGCAGTGGAGATAGGACGATCGGGGGGCTGTTGGGTCTAGCGGTGGCGTCGACGGGATGGTCGGGGGTTGACGACTGTTGTTCTTTGGAGTTCGGTCGGGGAAGGAGGAGTTGCATGCAGATGAGTTTGGGGCGGGAAAAACTGTACGACGGGGAGAGAGATACAAGGAGGATAGAGAAGACGGCTAGATTAGGGTTTGCATTTGTGTGATTTTAGGGTTTGCAATAGGATTGTACTTATAGAGTGCAATTAGGATGTTGGGTTAATGGTTTAGGATCCAGTAATAGTGGGTTTGGGTCAAGAGTTAATTGTAATAGGGTTTTGGGTTCAATAAGAGATGGAATAAAGGAAATATGGTTCAAATATAAAACCCATTATCAAATAAAAATAGGATCAACAAGAAAATGGTTCGACAAGAAGAATGAGACCAATTTCATGAACAAAATTTAATAACAATATCATGAAAATAATGTATTTCAATCAATTACAAATAAAATATTACAAAAGTGGGGGAAAATGAAAGGAACGAAAACTATAGTTACAATCCTACCCACCTTAGACTAAAATTTCGTCCTCAAACTTTAAGCAAGTGGGTAGGGTAACCCCGAAGAAAAGAAGGGAATCTCATCTTCAAGCTCCCAAGTCGACTCACCAGGCGAGTGAGAATTGCAAGCAACACGAACCAACCTGATAACCTTATTCTTCAAAATCTTCTCCCATCGGTCCACAATCGAAACCTGACGAATCTCACAGGACAAATCTAGTCGAACTGACAATTTCGATTAGTTAATAACATGACTATCGTCCCTGAAATACTTCCGGAGCTGAGAAACATGGAACACATGATCACCCACTTCGAACTCCCATGGTCTCCTATGAATGTCTGCCCATTTCCTCTGCCTGTCTTGTGATGCCTGCAAATGCTTCCTGATCTGGGCCACTACATCAACAGTCCCCGTGATCAATTCCGGCCCCAAAAGCTTCCTCTCACCAATGTCATCCCAGCACACTGGTGATCTACACTTCCGACCATACAAAACTTCATACGGAGCTACCTTGAGACTAGCTTGGTAGTTATTGTTGTATGAAAATTCCACCAAGTGTAGATGATCTTCCCAAGATCCTCCAAACTGAAGCACGTAGGACCTTGACATATCCTCCAATGTCTGAATAATCCTCTCTGATTGTCCATCTGTCTGCAGATGGAATGCAGTACTGAATCTCAGCTTACTCCCAAGATTGTTCTGAAGGCTCTCCTAAAATTGAGATCTGAATCTAGCATCTCTGTCTGATATAATGCTGACAGGGACATATGCAATCTCACAATCTCTTGGATATACTTCTCTGCAAGGCTCTCTGTAGATTGACCCACTCTGAAAAGATTGAAATTCAAGCGATCCACAATCACCCAAATGACATTCTGACCCTTGGGACTTATAGGCAAAGCAGTCACGAAATCCATAGTGATATTCTCCCAATTCCACTCCGGAATAGGAGGTGGTTGAAGAAGTCCAGCAGCCCTATGATGTTCTGCTTTCATTTGCTGACATATCAGACACCGAGAAAAAAATTATGCAACAGCCCTCTTCATACAATGCCACCAGAAATGTAACTTCAAATCTCGATACATCTTTGTACTACCTGGATGAATAAAATAGGTCGAACGATGAGCTTCTTCGAGTAACTTTTGCCTGACTTCCCCATTCGGAACACATAGACGGGTCCCAAGCAGAGAGATCCATCCTCATGAATCATCATATCAGTCCTTCAACCGGTTTCAACTTCAGCTCGAAACTTTTGCAACTGCACATCACTAGACTGTGCCTCCTTAATTTCATCCACCAAAGATGACTGCAATAGAAGCACCAAACAACTCTGCTCAGAACTAGGCAAAACCACATCCAAATCTAATCTCCTCATAGCTTCCATAAGCTCTTTATGCTCAGTAAGAACCATAACAACTGGTCTTCTGCTCAAAGCATCATGTACCGAATTAATCTTGCCAGGGTGATACTGCAAACTGATATTATAGTCTGACATCAATTCCAACCATCGTCTCTTCCTTATATTCAACTCCTTATGAGTGAACACATACTTGAGACTTTTGTGGTAAGTGAAGATCTCCACTCGGTCTCCAAGTAAATAATGCCTCCAAAGCTTCAAGGCAAAGATCACATCTGCAAGCTCCAAATCATGTGTAGGATAATTCTTCTCATGTGGCCTCAATTGTCTAGATGCATATGCAACAACCCTTGTCTTGTTGCATCAAAACAGCACCCAAACTGCTTCCTGAAGCATAACAGTGAATTACGAAACCTCCTGATCCGTCCAGTATAGTCAACACAGGTGCTTGTGTCAACCTATTCTTCAATTCAGAGAAGGCTTCATCACAGGACTCATCCCACACAAAGTTCTGAACTTCCCAGTCAACTTGGTCAAACGGCCCGACAATCTTCGAAAAATCCTGAACAAACTTCCTGAAATACCCCGCGAGACAAAGAAAACTCTGAACATCCAATACTGACTTCGGCGTCGGCCAATCCTTAACAGCAGATTTCTTGGACGGATCGACAAAAACTCCATCACCAAAAATAATATGACCTAAGAATGCCACACGATTCAGCCAAAATTCACACTTGCTAAGCTTCCCATACAGCTGATGATCCCTCAATGTTTGCAAAACAATCTTCAAGTGCTCAGCATGCTCATCACGGTTCCGAGAATAGACAAGGATATCATCAATGAACACCACAACAAACATGTCTAGAAAGAGAGAAAAAACCTGATTTATCAAGCTCATGAACACAGCTGGAGCATTAGTAACTCCGAAAGGCACAACCAAGAATTCATAGTGCCCATATCTTGTACGAAAAGCAGTTTTCTGTACATCCTCGGCTTTTACCTTAACATGACGATAACCAGAACGAAGATCCAGCTTCGAAAATACTCAACTCAGACAACTCAACAGGAGCCATTCTGTACGAACTCTTAGAGATTAGAGCTGTACCCGGCTGAACATCAATACTGAACACCACTTCACGATCAGGCAGTAATCTCGAAAATTCCTCAGGAAAAACATCCAGAAAATCTCGCACAACCAACGGCACAACATTACCATCTGCACAAACTTCCTCTATCACTCCAACTTCCTGACTTGCCAACTTCTCCACACAAGCAACCGGTGTTTCACCAGCACAGAATTCAAACTCCTGACAATCTGGCATTTGGAACACCACTTTCTTCATACGGCAGTCAATTACAGCATAAGTGGCACCAAGCCAATCTATCCCGAAGATAACATCAAAACCATAATTGTTGATGACAATCAGATCGACAACAAAATCCAGACCACCAATAACTAATGGACTCTGCTCAAAGATCTGAGAGCACACGACAACACCTCCACCTGTAGTAATGTTCCACGCTGCTAGCCAAGTAATGTAGGTCGACGAAATGGGGAAACAAAAGAATAAGTTGCACCAGAGTCAAAGAGAACATGAGCTGGAGAGGAATGGACAAGGATAATGCCTAGCAAGAAGACAAAGTGAGAATACAAAAGGCAGAAGCAAATGCAAGAAAAAGACATGAATGGAAGGCTAACATGAATAAGCAACAGGATAGAATCACAAAATAGCAAAGAAATCAAAATAAAATACAAAATGAATACAACTAAAGATATACCTGCAACAATGCCCAAAGCAGTTTCAGTATCCTGCGTAGTCAAGTTGTAGGCCTGAGCATGACCTACAGGATGATTATCCCTAGGAGCGACTCTCTTCTGATCAAAGTTCTGCCTTTGAGGTGGGAGTGATGGTCCACCATAACCACGAGCAAGTGCACCCTGCAGAGCGGGACCTCCAACTGGTGCCTAGGACCTGGACTTAGAGCAATCGCGAGCCATGTGATCATTGCCTCCACATAAAAGGCACAGGTGATTGCTATCCTGCAATACTGGCGCAAGTGCCCAGCCTTCTGATAGTATGAACAAACAATTGCGTCCTCTGATCAGCAGGTGGGTATGACAACGTCCTAGTATGAGGGGATGGAACTGGCCTACTAATAGGCCCTCCAGAAGGCCTAGCAGCAATAGGGTTCGGGGCAGAATGCTGAATAGCACGCTTCCTCATACCTGTCTGCTCCTGAATTCTTGCAGCATCTAGGATATCAACATAAAAATGAATTCGCAAGGCGGCAAGATGATCCTGAATCTCAATATCCAAGCCCAATAAGAAACGACGACCTCTATCTTCATCATTCGCCACCATGGAAGTAGCAAAATGACTTAGTCGGGTGAATTCCGCAGCATACTTGTCCACGATCTGACTCCCTTGATTCAAGACGGTGTTTAGTTTAACGTCGATACTTTATGAAATAACAATGAAAAATTAATTAAACACTATTTGACGGACCAGAGTTAAAGAAACAAACTATCGTTCCATTTCAGTCTTGTTAGCATTAAGGAAGAACTTCGTGAGGAAGCTCTTATTGAAGGTCGCCCAGCGAATGGGTTGCCCCAATCGTTCAGCCTCAGCTTGCCACCAGATGTGGGCAAGATCAACAAGTTGGATGCTCACAACATCCACATGATCTACATCTGCTATCCATGCTGCACTCAACAGTTGTGCAGTCCTGCTAAGCCATTTCTCAGCTTCAAGCGGACCTTCAGTGCCTGAGAACTTGTCTGGATGGAGCCTGATGAAATCTACCATATTACCAGGTCTCGGTGGCAGCAATGGGGGGGCAGGTACAACAGGTTCTCTATTAGTAGCTTCGAAAGCCATCCTCATCTATTCATGATGTTCCCGTTGCATCCGCATGATCAGTTCATTGTGCTCACGCTGCATTTGCATCATCTGTGGAACAATAGGCTCATTAGAGTGATCATCCCCAGCATAGGAAGATGAAGCACCTTTGCTAACCATGGTCTGCAACAAAAATCAATTGGTTAGTGTCCAGATCATAAGTTGATTATCAATTATTCATGTGATTCCTGTATTGCTCATACTATTGAGTTAAATCGGTTAAAACTCAAATCTCATTAATGTATCAATCAAAGCCAAACTTCCTTTTGTTAGTCATGTTTGACTAATATAGTATCCAAATTCAGACTCTGATACTACTAAAAACCTTGTCACGCTCCGCTTTGTCACACCCCGCTTCCCAAAAATATGGAATACGGGTACATGACATTGGCCCAGTGAATGACTAACGTCACCCATAAGTTGTTTATCCGATCAACTCAACCATATAATCAATATAGAACAATTGTGCAGGCAATAATAATAATCTAATGAACAATAATACTTGGAATGAAGCAATATAAAATATCCAAATACAATAATAATCCCACATCTGGAACAATTATAAAATTCGGGACATAAGCCCAATGCAATAATAAATCCCAAACACTATAGTAACAAATCTCAATACAATAAGTTCATTAAAATAACATTCAATTGTAAAGCAATAGTTCTTTAGAAAGTCTGCCCTCCAATTCCAGCAGGAAATCTCCTTCATTACCTGTGAATACTTCATCTAAAAAGAGAAGAAAAAATTATCCTTAGAGCAAGTTATGGACAGCAAGTAGAGAAAGTAAGGAACAACGGAATAACGGTATAACAATGAATCAATAGATCAATAGGAATCAATAACATTTTACAATAACAATAATCAATATCATGATAGTTGACACAATGGCTATAAACAATGATTCAATATTCGGTAACAATAATCAATGATTAATAACAATAACACTTAGCCAATATTCGATATCAATAGAAACAATGATGAACAATATGCAATGTCGGTGATGTGTGATTCCTAAGTCTATTAATCATTTTAATCCTAACTAATCTAGCACTTCATGCGTCCCATTCATTTATCACATTATTGCTACATACAAACAAATTACGTTTAGACTTAGTAGTGGATTTTCCAGTTCATGTACTCGGCAACAATATTCAATAATGACCAATAATTTAATGACCGATGACCGAAATAATTGAGATACTGTAATCAGTAATCTACAATCAACTGATGATCGATATGACCGATAGACCGATAATTAGGGAAACACGGGTCCCTCCTCCGAGTACAGTCCTTATATTGTCCATTACTAAAGTCAACCCTCAAACCTTGTGTCACGCCCCACTTTCCAAAAGGAAAATACGGAATACATATACGTGACTAAGTCCAGCAAATGATTTTTATCATCCATAAGCTGTCAGGATCTTTACAATATTTCACAGAAATAACAGGAAGTAACAAGGAGAAATCAACCACGCATGTATAAATGAATTAATACCAACAGAATTTACTTGAAACAAAATTTAATAATTCTCAAATAAACTAGATGTGGAAACATGTTAATAATCCTGGGTCATACTGCCCAATACAAATAATTCAGGTACCAATACATTTATTCAAAATAAGCAACAGGAAATAATAATAGCAAAAAACTCCAACATCTAGAATCTCAGATCACCTACTCCATCGGGCAGCTGATCACCATAATCTACAATTTAATAAATTGCAGGAAGAGAAAAAAAACAAAACAAAACGCCCATCAATGCATGTTACGGGCCGCTTGTAGTGTCGGCACAAGTACAGGAATAATAAACAGATATAAAGTTACAGCAGAATCAAATAAAGCATGGAATAGATATGACAGCAAAATAGAATATCTAACATGAATCAGAAAACAGAATCAAGCAACATGGTGTGCTAACAGCTACAGGAAATATGTAACAGATGTCAAGTATCATGCAAACAGGTAAACAGATAACAGTTGTCAGGTGTCATGCAAACAGGTAAACAAATAACAGTTGTCAGGAGTCATGCAAATAGATAAACAGATAACAGATGTCAGGTAGTAGGTAACAGGTAAACAGATAACAGTTGTCAGGTGTTATGCAAGCAGATAAACAGATAACAGATGTCAGGTAGCAAGTAACAGGTAAACAGATAACAGATGTCAGGTTATGTCAGTCTTGTATTTATTTCTATCTAGGTAGCACTTTATGCGTCTCATCCATTTACCACATGGTTGCTATATTCAAACAAGTTTCGTTTAGATTTCCTAGTGGACTGTATAGGGCCATGTGCTCAAGTATCAGATAATTTGATAACAGATAACAGATACAGACAGATAGAACCTACGGGTTCTCTTCTGAGTACACCTTCTTATAGGGAAGTGTGCAATCAGATAATCAGATAACAGAATCGTGTATCATGTAGTCATGAACACGTAACTGATAACAGATAACAGATAACATGTCCGAAACACGGACCCCCTTCCAAGTACAGATTTCTCTATTATCCACTACTAGATCTTTCCCTTAACCCCGGCTTGGTTATTTGTTATTATTTTCAAACAGACATATATGTGTGCAAAATAGGGCAAGAATAACATGGCATAAATAGGTAACAGGTTCTAGTTGAATGATGAAAATGTACAGATGAAAGACAACTCATAAAAGATTAGAACAACAAAAATTCTAGTTCAGGACAGCTAGATAGTATGCACCAAATTAGGGATTTCCGTTGCCACAAATATGTAAATCTGGATCCGTCAGAAAATCTGAAAAATAGACTCTCGGCCGAATCCAGCATATATAAGTCATATGGTATTTCACAAAAACAGGACTCAAAACAGAATTGTATCCAGAAAATATGTTCAGCCAGAAATCAGAAGTTTGTATTCATAAACAGGAAAACGATATAAAAACATACTGATTAAATCCAAAAAAATCTGGGGTATTCCCCAGTATGTTTAGTATCATAATATAAAGTTTTATAATTTACTTACATTGATAGAATAGCCAAGTAAAATTAGAAAACAACAAGATGTAGCAGATTTATAAATCTGAAATCATAAACACAGTAGTACTAGAACAGTAATAGAATACAAAATATAAATTGAAATCCAGATCCGTCAAAAGAGTGATAACATAGATAGAGTAGGATACATTCATATTCAGAAAGGTTTTATAGACAGCAAATAAAAACGGGTTGAAATTATGTTTCTTTACAGAACAACATGAATATTCTGCAAGTATAGTAGTTGTTTGCAAGCATAGAATAGTATATAAAATTCATCCATTAAATCCACAAAAATTAGGGGTTAATCCCTATCAAGTCTAGTTGTATTCAGCAAAATATTGGATCAAAATATTATCTTTAACATCAGTATAAAAATAAGTTTCCCATACAGAACTCATATAAAACAGAATCTGGAATTTTCCTACACCTCTGTAGTAAAACAAAAATAACTTGCAACTCATAAATCGAAACTGAGATCTGTCAGAAATTCTAGAAAGTAGACAGAATTTTTCTATAATTCATATTCAGAAATAATTTTCATATACTGACCTTAATAGGGTCTAAAATACTGAACAGAAAACTGGTAAGAACAAACTCATAACAAAGTGCATAATATGGTGTACTATATATCTAAGTAACATTGTATAGGGTATTTAACAAATTTACACAAGATATAGTACCAGTAACACGCCAAGCATGCAAGATTCTCACATCATATTATGGTTCACAACCAACATACATATATGCAACAGAGATTAATTTGATATACATTAAATTTCTTGTTGGGTGTGTAACTAAAGACGACTATGGACGTAGCAACACATAAAGACAAGATATAATTAGGGTTTTGGCACAAAAATTGTCTCTAGAACACAACTACACTACAGGCGGTATTTAGTACTTATATATGCAACAGAAAATTATACAAGTTACTTACCTTATAGTTGATGACGGAAACGACGAAGCATGAGCAAGAATAATAAGAACGGATTCCTGGCATGAACTCAATGAACGAACGAACCCAGGAACAATGATCACAACTCTCTGGATCACACACGCACTCAAGAGCCAAGACATCCTAGGTGTGCACGAGGGAATGGCGATGGCAAGCGACGAGACGACGGTGGCAGGGAGCACTCATTGTCGATGCTGCAGTCAGTCGTCGGAGAGGCACAGGGCAGGCAGGATGCACAATGTGCTAGCTTCACGATAGGAGGAGGGCAGGGCAGAGCGTCGAGATCTGGCGGTGCTGGCGGCATGACAGGGAGGCAGGGGCACTGCCACAAGAAATCACGACAGGGAGTTTGCGTCTGTGGTGAGGTGCTGCTATCGAGGGGGTACAGCACGGGGAGGGTCGGGGGGTCTGGCTCCGTCGTCGAGAAAAGCATAGGGGGCTGGAGGATGGTCGGCAGTCGGATAGGGGGTGTAGACGGAATCAGCGAGAGAGAGGGAGAACGGGAGGTAGGGGATAAGGGGTAGCGGCTGGGGTTTATGAAGATGAACAGGTAAATAAGAGGGGTATATAAATAGGTAGTATATTACGGTTCACAGGGGGGTTAACGGGTAGGATTATATAGGGTTAATGGGTATAAAAGATCCATTAAGGTTTTAGGGTAGGGTGTTATTGGGTCGTGGATCATTGGATTAAAAACAAAAGATCCAAAAGGAATATAGGGTGATCCCATAATGAGATAGGAACAAAATGAATAAGTAGAATAGGACATGAACAATTAAAATAATGGGGATTAAAAATAATGGCTCGATCAGTTAGAGACGAAACAATGGGCAAACAAATCGAATCAAGAAGATCAAATAAAAAGACGACCAATCAAAAAGATGAAAATATATATAATGAAGATCCAATACACGGTTCAAAAAGAGATACAAGATGAATAAATACCCAAAAAGAAAAATACACCCAAAAATACAGAAAATGAAAAATAGGGGTTACAAATCCTACCCACCTAACAAGAAGAATTTCGTCCTCGAAATTCAAACAAGAAGTAGATAGGGTAACTCCGAAAAGAAAAAAAAAGAGCAAAACAAAAAGCTACTCAAACAGATGAGGAAACTTATGCTGAATCTCCTCTTCCAACTTTCAAGTTGACTCACCTGGCAAGTGAGGATTCCAAGAAACACGAACCAGCTTAACGACTTTGTTCTTAAGCACTTTCTCCTGCTGTCACGCCCCGCTTCCCGTTATATGGGAATATGAGTCCATGATGAAGGCCCAACGAATAATTTTAACATCATCCATAAGCTGTACCAGTCTTAACTTAACAACATAAAAAGAAATAATCGCAACCACGCAGAGAAACATAATCGCATAAACAAGAATAAAATCCAATAACCAAATCTGGGATACAAGAACTTACCAAATAGCTTGAGAATATGCAATGCAGTAACAGTTCGACGAGTTCCTTTCAGTTACCCATCACTGTACCTATATAACATAACTCAAAAGGAAGAGGAAGAGAACCCGTTAGAGCAAGCTTCGGGCAACAAGTAGTAAGAAGCAGTAGAATAGGGAATAAAGAACTATATAACAAGAACAGAAATTAGAAAGATATCGGAGTCAACAAATGATAAACGTTAACAAAATCAAAAGTTGATAATCAATAATTCAGAATCAGGAATTAATGTTTAATAACCAGTGTTTAGTATTAGTATCAATATTCAGTGTTCATTTATGTCTATAAGTCTTTTATCAATCCTAACTAATGTAGCACTTCATGCATTCCATCTATTTACCGCATGGTTTCTATATGCAAACAAGTTACGTTTAGACTTAGTGGTGGATTTTATAGGGCCGTGTACTCAGGCATCATTATATCAAGTCCTGTACTCAGGTAATGGGTTCTAGAGGTGGCCCTCGTAGGTTCTAGAGGTGGCCTCTGTCAACCCTGAACGTGGCACTTAGTTCTACGTGGCACTTAGTTCCATTTAACTGGTAAACCAGAAAACTGAAAAATACGTTCATGAATCATGTAATCATGTAATGGGTTCTAGAAGTAGCCCTCGTAGGTTCTAGAGGTAGCTCCCCGTTAACTCCTGACGTGACACTTGGTTCCATTTAACTTTAAAATATGGGAAACATGGGCCCCCTTCCGAGTACAGTTACCTATATTGTCTACTACTATGGTCAACCCTTAAACCCGGCTTGATTAACATTCTATTAACAATCATTTATGAACATGCATGTGATCAATGTGGACGATGTTATCAATACTCATGCAACAGGTACAATTGATGAGACCGGTAGCACTAGTACAATTTCAAGATGACATCAAGACTATACAATACATGAAATATACATGGCCCAATTTATAAAATATGGAAAACACAGTTTATATGCAAAACATAACAATATATGGACTAAGTGTACTACAATATCTATGTGCAAGATTTTAAGTTTCTATGTAAGGAACCGGGTCGAAACCTCAGTACAAACTCGGGCATATGACAAGGCAGTATATTTGAATGTTCTATATTACACTAAATTTATGGTTCAGGATTGAAGTCAACAATAATAGCACGATGAGAAGACTATGAATCAATAACATGGTACAATAAATAAACAATTGAGTTCAATTAGATATGATATTCAATTGGATTAATACTGCCGGATCTCAAAGAGTGTTTTCTTGAACTAGAAACAATAAAAGAAACAATAAAAATGAGTTCAAGAGATGCTTGCCTATAGGAGACGATTCAAATAAATAGAATAACAGGATTAGAATCTCGGGAGACGATCCAAAACACGACAAGCTATGCACAAAACACCAAATAGCGACTCAAGACCAAACTGCAAACCACTCCATACCGGATCCAAGTACAATAGCAAATGGCGAGTTCAGATCACCTGTGCCCATCACACAAAACACCGAAATCCTCTCACTGTTCCTCCTTCTTTAACCCAATAGAGAGAGAACTAGAGTAGGAAAGAGGACGACGATGTCTGGCGGCGCTGCAGTCGAGAATCGATGGCGGCGGCAACCACAGCAAGGGCAGCAACGGTGATATGGTCGGGAAGAGAGGCAACGACCAGGCTTCGACGGCGACTCCGTTTCTCGACAAAAACAGAGGAGCGAACAGCGGGGGGCATTCGGGCATGGACAACGGCAATGGTGAAGAGGGGGGTCTGCGGTGGTTGCGAGGGTGAGCGGAGGGCGACGAAGAGACGACGATGAGGATGAAGGGTTCTGCGGTAATGGGTTTGAGCGACTGCGGATGTGGCCTGACTTTGGCAACGGCAGAGGAAGAAGAGGGTGCTCAGGTTGACGAAGTCGACGGCAATGGTAGTGCTGCAGTTGTCGCGATCAAGAAACGACATCGACAGAGTCGAGGAGTAGGGAACGGATGCGACTGGATGGCGATGGCTCGACTGAAAGTGGAGGATGAATGGTGGTCATCGAGCGGCACGACGAGGAAGGCAGGGGAACTCGAGGAGGTTGTAGGTGGTCTATGTGATGGCGGTGTGTGAGGCGATGAGGAAGAAAAGGAGGTGGTGGTCAGTTGGGCTCGACGAGGCAGGAGGTGTGTTCTGTGTTGGGTTTTATGGGAAAACAGAGAGAGGGAGGGCAACACAGTAAAGGCGGTAGGGGTGAATAGTACGGGGGTTAGTGTAGTACCTTGTATTTTTAAATATTATTTTAAATATTTATAAATGAATTAAAATGATTTTTGGAGATTTAATAAATATTTTTCTGAAGATTTATCTTTTCACACGTGCAAAACACGTGCAATTATTTTCTTGAAAAGTTCAAAAGCCAAAAATATTTTGTAGAAAATCATTATTTATTATTTAAGATTATTTGTGATTTTTCTAGATTTTTCTGATATCTATTGAACCTATTTGCATATATTTCAAAAAGAGGGACTTTAGTGCAAACTTACCAAATGGGGTGAAAACTCTAGATTTTCGGATTTTAGGGCTGGATATAATGCCTAGTCAACTCAGGGTTAAAAAGTTACTTTTTGTTTTCATGAATTTGGCCTATTTTACAAGTTTTGATAAAAGACGATCATTTTGCAAAATTATCATTTTGAGGGGTGAAAATGCAAATTCGTTTTTCTGGACTTTTCAAACAATGCCGACTGAAATAAATTGTTTATTTTGTTTTTAAATCTCAATTAAATTGGTTATATCAAGTTTCCAAGTATAGGGATCTATTATATTTTGAAAGGATTATTTTGCAAATGTGTTCAAATCCCTAATTCTTCAATTTCGACCTATTTAAAAGGTTGAGTGCAGCTGTCTTTCATTGTAAAACACAAAGGTTTTATTATTGTTTACTTTCTTGGAGATTTAAAGAGGGGATCTTAGATTATTTGCAAAGGAGGGATTCTTCGTCCTGCTTTGTTATATTCGTTTGATCTCTCCAACGAGGTGAGTGTTGTAAATTGTTTTGTTTTGTTTTATGTGTGTTGTATGTGGAGTTATATCCATTAGATAACATGTTAGGGTTTGAGTATGAATATGTACATGATGGATTGATGATAAAAATTGGATCTTTGAGAAGAACTCTAGTTATTTGTGAGTAGAATTGCATGTGGATGATTTTAGATTGTTGGAAAACCTAATATAAATTGTGAGTAGGCTATTTCTTTTGGATTATTGCTGATTTGATTGAGTATGATGGATGTTATGCATTAATTGATTAAAGAAGAGATTTTTGGACTATTAGTGAGTTGGATGAATGCAACTTGGCCATGTAAATGATAAATTTGCTTATGGGTCAACTATTGAGAATAGTTGAGTTTGAGTTTGAGGAATTTTGAGAATGAGTAATGGATTAGAAGACCATATCTTGAGGATTTGAGTTTTGATGTCTAGATTTGGGGATTGATACATTTTTCATTAAATTTGGGAATTTGTGATTTTGTGAAAGATTTTACTTGAATTTGGACTCACTCAAATACTAAGTTTTAAATCTGAATATTTTGTTATTTTAGTTTATGGATTTGTGAAGTTCTTTTGGTGCACAAGCATGCACAAACGTTTTTCATGAATATCGTAATTTGGTATTTTAGAAGAAATCGAGTTTTTATGTGTTTTCGAAGGATTTTACTATATCTCAACTTATTTTGGTACTGATAAGGTTTGGAATATAAAACAAGTTATTTTGATGAATAACTGATTCTTAAAAACTCTAATTTTGATATATGCACACATTCCTGTTTTTATTTTGAAGAAGCTCATCAAAAAGCTATTCTATCAATTCAAGTGGTTTTTTATTGGTTTTTATAAATCTTTGTATATCCTATAAGTTGTATTTGATCATATCAGAAATATACTTTTGATAAATTTCGTTTTTGTAAGGTAAATCTTCGTATCGGTTGAATTATGCACAACCCAAACTGCATTCTGTAGGTGAGGCAGTCGACTGGTATGTTTTCGATAGTCGACCGTTGCTACCTGGCTGCTGTATTTTCTCGTTTTTCTTGAAATCTCGTGCGGAACAGTCGACTGAACCATTTCTCCAGTCGACTGTCTCTGCTCTGTTTTGATATTTTCTCGAGGTGTTAGATTTTCGCTCTGGGCAGTCGACTGGTGACTTTTACAGTCGATCGTCAATACTTATAATTTATTTTCTTAAAAATATTGGATTTTCGTTCTTGACAGTCGACTGACTCTGGGTTGCAGTCGACTGCTACTGATGTGTTTTGAGATGTTTTGATGCTATTTTAAAATGAACGATTCTTTGAAAGTTTTTGATCTATAACTTAATATTCTAAATATTATTGTTTCTACAGAACATATGTTTTCAAGATATTTTATTGTTGGATTTGGATTCTGAAATTTTATAAAGATTTGGGTTTTGTTGATTGGAGAGGTTTCTCCCTATGATCGTTTTGACGATAGATTTGTGAATTTTTGGTCTTGTTGAGATCTCTAGGAGTTGAGTGGGAGTCCTGTGAACCGGCAAGTTGAGATTGTTGAGTTAGACCTGGGGGTCTTGGTTTAGTTGATATTGAGTATTTAAGTCCGGTAGGATACACTAACTCTAGAGATGGGGATTTTTGTGGTTTAATAATAATCAACTTAAGGACAGGCACTAGTGGGAATGTGATGGAACTTGGGAAACGTAAGTATAGGCTCATAATTTTGTTAGTCCAACAGATGCGTTCCAGGACTGTTTGTTGTTCTGTCTTGAAAGGACATTTGTGTGTTCGCGTGTCGAAGGTCTACAGGCCTATTCACGGAACATGCAGGATGCATTCGTGTATCGAGGGTCAGCAGGCCTATTCACGGAATGTACCTAGTTTATTTGCACGTCGAGGGCCTTTCAAGCCTATTCGTGGGGTACACGGGGTTGGGAGATGATTCTCCGGTTGTTTTTTAGCTATCTTACATGATGCTTGCGCATCGAAGGCTGTGGTGCCTATTCGCGGAGTATTCTGGATCTTGTTTTCCATCATCTTAGTAGGATTAGTGGCATAACGGGGGGTTATCCCTATAAAGTAGAGATCGTTAAGGGCTTGCACTGACCTATGTACTATGGAATGCATAGAATCCGACAAGTATGCATTAGAGAGTTAGCATATAGAATTGTGTTTTCCTTGACTTGGTTTTATGCATGTGTTTTTCCTGTTTTCCTACACCTGACACCTAGTCTAGATTCACTTGATGTTTTCATGAATTACTATTTACTATCTTATATTCCTTGAGGTTTTCATGCTTTACTTCTTTGTTAGTTCTCATTTCATTATTCTTGCTGTCAATACATGTTATTGATGACTCCATGTTTTACCATTTAATTATATTGCTTTGTTTTTATGTCACTCACACCATTATGGCTGATCCCTTTAGTTTTGGGGGTTAGGGATTATCTCTAGCCTCATATTTTACAGGTTGTTGTTTCTTAGAGCTTGGGATTTGGATGCTTGAGTTAAAATAATGTAATGACTTATGTACTTTGTAAAAGAAGTGTTGTACAAGAAAGTTTGTAATTTAAGGTGTTTTGTATTCTGCTGTGTTGTAAATGATTGTTGTAATAAAAGTTGAAATAAAAATTATCTGTGTTTTTGGCTTGTGTACTATTGCAATTGAAGTTGATGTTGGGAATTGTGTCGCGTATTTCTAAGATATCATATTGGAAATTCGGGGTGCTACAGTTAGGGTTTTTGCACAATAATGGGGAGATGAAGGGTTTGTGTATAAGGAAGAGAGAGAGAGAGAGAGAGAGAGAGAGAGAGAGAGAGATACCAGCAGTTTGGATCGTGAGGAGTAAATATCTGGGGGGTTCTGTTAGTGGAGATATGGAGGTTGTTTTGGGTTAGTGGGTTTGGGTACAAGATCCAATAGGAGGTGGGTTATAGGTTTTGGGCACAATATGGGTCAAATAAAAGAACAATTCTCAACCCCACAAGAAAGACAATTTAAGAAATTAAATTTTAAATTAGGACAAGAAGAAAGTTCAAATAGTCAAACTGAGCTCAAGGATAAATCATGAATAATATTAGAGATGATATTTTTCGATACAATAATGAAACAAAATGAAATGTTATAGAATTGCAAAAGAGATTGCAATGGGGATCAATAATAAAACAAGGAAAATTGAAAATGGGAGTTACAATCCTACCCACCTTACAATAAAATTTCATCCCCGAAATTTATTTAAGTGGCGATAGGATAACCCCGAAGAAAAAGAAAAAAAAAGAATCACACAAAAAGGTATGGAAACTTCTTCTGGATCTCATCTTCAAGCTCCCAAGTTGAATCACCCGGCGATTGAGGAATCCAAGCAACCCGAACCAACCTGATGACCTTATTCTTCAAAATCTTCTCCCGTCGGTCCAAGATCGAAACCGGACGGATCTCACCGGATAGATCTGATCGAATAGACAATTCTGAGTAAACGATGACATGACTATCATCCCTGACATACTTCCTGAATGGGGAGACATGAAAGATATCGTGCACTCCCGATAGAGCCGGCAGCAATGCGAGTCTATAGGCCACCTTGCCTACTCGCTCCACAACATCGAACGACCCAATGAATCTAGGGCTTAGCTTGTCCCCGCCTCCAAAGCGGATAACTCCCTTCTATGGTGATACTTTGAGGAACACATGATCACCCACTTCAAACTCTAATTGTCTCCTGTGAACATCTGCCCATTTCCTCTTTCTGTCCTGAGCTGCCTGCAAGTGCTTCCTGATCTGGGCCACTGCCTCAACAGTTTTCGTGATCAGTTCAGGCCCCAAAAGCTTCCTTTCACGAATGTCGTCCAGCACACTGGCGATCTACACTTCCGACCATACAAAGCTTCATACGGAGCAGCTTTAAGACTTGCTTGGTAGGTATTATTGTACGAAAACTCCACCAAGTGTAGATGATCCTCCTAAGTCCCCCAAACTGCAGAACACAGGGTCTCAACCTATCTTCCAATGTCTGAATGGTCCTCTCCTATTGCCCATATGTCTGCAGATGGAACGCAGTACTGTAGTTCAGCTTGCTCCCAAGATTGCCTTGAAGACTCTTGTAACCCCAGTTTTTTCACTTTATGTATTTTTGACTGTATGTTTCGTTTTTTGGTATTTTTCTCCCTTGTATTTTTCTGAACCGTATATTGGATTTTATTTGATGAACCGGATAGAGCCCGAAAGCTCCAGCCACGCAATCATAATATATTAATAATGAAAAGTACAAACAAAGGAGATTTACAAGGAGTAAACACCAAATAAACAGACAATATAAAATACAGAACTTGACAATGCTGATCGATGGATCACGCAGACTCTAATAACA
Organism: Hemerocallis citrina; assembly: GCA_017893485.1. Taxonomy (NCBI): domain Eukaryota; kingdom Viridiplantae; phylum Streptophyta; class Magnoliopsida; order Asparagales; family Asphodelaceae; genus Hemerocallis; species Hemerocallis citrina. Next base: position 127,180,296 of record CM030359.1, on the reverse strand, counting down.
CGAGACCGTACAATCGAGCGAACACTGAGATCCCACCAAATCCTGGGAGCCTAACCAAGCAGCTGGCGTGAATCAGGAAGCCATCAGAACCCACGGTGATGAAGGGAGGCACACCTCGGTAAGCCAAGTAACCTGGCACTGCGGTCGCGGCGATTCAAGAATACGATCTGCTGAACAATTAGCTCAATATCCAAAAGCCAATCGCATTCAGAGCCCGAAGTTAAAGAGTAACAGAGGACAAATAATGGAAACAGCCACTCAATCAGGAGAGATAAAGAGAGAGCACTACAGTAATCACAGACCCAGAATACAAGAAAGAACGAATCGCAGCAAGAGTAATCATCTTAAGGCAAAAAATTAATGAGGCAAAGGTAAGGCACCACTGCCTCCAGTAAAAAACCAGCCGCTAACAAAAAGAACAGCAGAACAACAATAGCATAATGATATTAGAACACTTGAGATAACATAACTTCTCAATGAGTCATAGATATAAGCTACAAAACCCATCGAAGGGGAGAAACAAAAAGAACACCACCACATAACGGGAGAGGCTAAAACAGAGACCGCTAAAAGTCTTAATACCGCAGCCGTCAACAAAAGGCCAATCATTCCTCCAGTAGGATTAGTACCATAGATTATCAACAGTAGTAGTAACCGCTGAAGAAGAGAAGCATTAGGCTAACAGTACCTATCCTCTGCAAGAAAGCCAGAGGTCAGCGGTAGGGAAAGGGTAGCAGTGACCCACTGCAACATCATCAGCTACTCAAAAAAAACCCTGCAAAACAAGGGGATCAAACAAGCCATCTAGACCAAAAAAACCAAAAACAAAACAACTTCAGATGCTTCAATCCTGCGATAATAATAAAAAGCAATCAGAACACGAAATGGAGGATTAAGAAAACAGTCCCAAGAGACTGAAATGAGAATACACAGAATAAATTAAATAGTATGTAATGCACAAAGACAAAGGATTTCTTCATCCAGCCTAAAACTGTGGAGGGCATTTTTAGCTGCTGGCTTTAAGGTCGAAGACCAAAAATTGAATAGAAATACAAATTCTTCGATGGTGGAAAGGGAAGTAGACTCGCACTGCCTAAATAGTCTTTTGTTTCTTTCCAACCATAAAACCCAGATGATGATTTGAACCGACAGGTTCCAAGAACGGCGGTACTTATTGCTAGTAGGGGGACACGACCAGCAAGATTTTAAGTTCGAAGGAAGGGTAGAGACCTCCCAAGCAAGAGAAGAGATTTTCCAAAGCGGACGCAAAAATTCGCATGTCACGAATAAGTGATCGGCATCCTCAAAAGCGGATGCACAAAGGGGACAGTTCTGCCCCCACGCCAGATTTCTTTTGTTGAGCACTTCCGCTGTCAGAAGCTTATTGTTGAAAGTTAGCCAGGTAACGATTTTAACTTTAAGAGGGGCACAATAGTGCCAAATAGCTCCGGCGAAAGGGGAGGAGATGCCTTTAAAATTGAGGAAATTATAAAATGATTTGACAGTGAAGACACCTGCCGAATGCCAACGCCACAAGAAGTCTTCCTTGGGATGCCAACCATAATTGTTCAAGGAAGAAAGAAGAGCAGTGATCTGGGGGGTTAAGTGAGGGGGAGGTCTGAAAGGGACAGACCAAACTCGTTGAGAGTTAATAATGGTGAAAGAGTCTGCTACCGTAGCACTAGGGTTGGTGGCTAAACGATAGAGCACTGGATAGGAAGAAGCCAATGTGGCGTTACCGATCCATAGATCGTTCCAGAACAAAGTCTTGGATCCGTCGAAACAGACGTGGGAGATTCCACAGAGGAAAGCGGCAGCCGCTTTCCAGATACCTTTCCAGAACGAGGAGGCGAAACGGTGGACTTGGTTGGGAAAGACCCACCAAAGCCCTTGAGGATAGCAATAGGCCTTGATGCACTGAATCCAGGGTAGGTGGTCGAGTTTGAGAAATTTCCAGAGCCATTTGCCCAGGAGCGCAATGTTATGGTTGCGCAGATTGAGGACCCCCAGCCCCCTGCATCCTTGGAGGAACAGACTAAGGTCCAATTGGCGAGGTGGGAGCCCGGACGGAGATTGGGGGATCCTGACCAGAAAAAGTTACTACGGATTTGGTCAATTCTCTTAATAACCTAGGAAGGGATGAAATAGAAGGACATCATGAAGAGGGAGATAGAAGTAAGCACCGAGTTAAGGAGAATGAGTCTGCCTCCTCTAGAGAGCAGCTTGCCCGACCAGACATTCAGTCTGGCCTCCACCCTATCCACCAAAGGCATCCAATCCGCTCTATGCAGTTTCCCCTTCTTAATGGAACTCCCAAGTACGTAATAGGGAAGGAAGCGATGGGACAATTGAAAAAATTAGCAATTTCCAGCTGACGATTAGGCATTCCTCCCAACCAAAGAACCGAAGATTTTTGGAAGTTAATAGTAAGGCCCGAAGCAAGCTCAAACAAATAGAGGAGAAGTTTGAGATTACGGAGAGAGTGCGGGTTAGGTTTTGCAAAAATAATAGTATCATCCGCGTATTGCAGATTAAGAACACCGTGAAACAGCCGAGATTCACCCAAGCCATCAATGGCCTGGGCTTCCCGCGCATTGCGCAGAAGTTTACTAAAGACATCAGCCGCCAGAGCAAAAAGGAGAGACGATAAGGGATCGCCCTGATGGAGCCCCCGTTTGATTTTAAATTTGTGGCCTTCAGAGCCAATGATGAGGATGGAGGAGGTACCGGAGAGAAGGCTGGACTTGATCCATGCAATCCATTTGGGCCCAAAACTCCTAAATGCAAGAATGTCAAGTAGGAAGTCCCAGTTCACACTGTCGTAAGCTTTTTGGAAGTCTAATTTGAGGAGAATGCCTTCAGAGTTCGTTCTGTGGCAAAAAGAAATAATTTCTTGAGCCGAAGCTACACTATCGAGGATAAAACGATCCTTGATAAATCCGGATTGGGCCGGGTCAATAAGGGAAGGCATAACCACACTGAGCCTCGTGGAGAGAACTTTCATAATAATTTTGAACGTAGTATTAATCAGACTAATAGGCCAAAATTTGGATACTGTGTTCGCGCCCAAAATCTTGGGGATGAGGACAATATGCGCATAGTTGATGCGATCAAAAGAGAAATCGCCTTGATGCAGTTCCGAAAACATACGGAACAGATCATCTTTAAGGTAGGCCCAAAACTTTTGGAAAAAGAAGGCAGGGAAGCCGTCCGGCCCAGGCGCCGAATCACTTTTTAAAGCAAACACCGCTTCTTTAATCTCCTCCATGGTGAATGGATCCTCGAGGGACGAGAGGTCTACCAAGGGAGGACCATAAAGATGATGCCAGTCAAGAGAGATAGCTCGCTGCTTTTGAGAGCCGATAAGATTTTTATAGAACGACTGGAAGGATCGATGAATCTCCACATCGGAGCAAAGGTCAACACCATTGTCAGAGATCGTAGAGATACGATTACAACGCTGTCTGTGAGACGCAAAAGAATGAAAAAAGGCTGTATTGCCGTCACCTTCCTTAAGCCACTGAACCCTGGCTCTTTGAGCCCATTTGATATGTTCCTGGCGAAGGATGTCAGCATAATCTTTTTTACAGGAAAGCCTTTCAGGATGAGCTGAGTCGGAGAGAGGACCCAGCTCTTCCTGCTGATCGATGGCTTCAATCGAAGCAAGAAGAAAATTTTTGAGGAAGTAGGTGTTAAACTGTCTGTTGTATCTTCAGATCTTGCAGCCGAATTTAATGGCATGTAGTTTAAGCAGGATACTTGCAAATCCTGAGAGACCGGCTACCGCGGTTAAGCATTCTTCAATTCGATTGACGAACAATGGATCAAGCAACCAGAATTTTTCAAAGCGAAATTTGCGTTGGTGGGTAAAAGGGAAGTTGGAGTAGAGGGCTATAGGAACATGATCAGAAGATGGATTAGGGAGAGCCTTGGAAAAGGTATTTTGAAACTGGTTGATCCAATTCTGTGAGACCAGAAAGCGGTCCAGTTTGGCCAATGAAGGCGATTGGCGCTGGTTGGACCAAGTAAACGATCTACCATTGAGAGGAATGTCTGTTAACTGCATATCTCGAATGCAATCGTTGAAACGGAATGATTGGAGATCGACAGGGGATGATGATGATCTTTCGAAGGAGAATCTGGTGACATTGAAGTCTCCACAGAGGAAACAAAGATCATTAGAGTATGATTGGAGCGATCGGAATTCATCCCAGAACAGGGGACACCCTTCAGCAGATGAAGGACCGTAAACCGAGATTATCGTAAGGGAGAAACTGACGGAAGACCATAGCAGCTTGGTAATGAAAAAATAAGTAAGCCGATGGTATGAAATGAGGGAGAAGACTGATTCTTTGAAACCCAAGAGAATGCTTCCCCTCGATCCAATAGCGTCTAGGGAGATCCATTTAGTGATAATGGATCCGCCTATCGCACGATAGATGGCCGGGGAAGGAGACTCAATCTTAGACTCTTGGATCGAGATAAGGTCACAGTTAGAAGAACTAATTAATTGATAAACTGCCCTTTGTTTGACAAGGGCAATTGAGGCCCCGAATATTCCATGAAATACTAATCATTAACACTGTAATTCTCACGCACTCTGTTACGTTCAAGTAGCCTGATAGAAGGGATAAACGACAAGTTGTCTGACTCGAGCTTGAAGCCCAAACGGCGCACCTGTAGGGCCAATTGGTCATCAGACCAATGATTGAATTGGGAGTGGAAAACGGAACCAAGGATCTCAGAATCTTGATTCAACATGGAGGGACAAGGTAAGTCAAAAGGTGAAGCGGAGGTCACTGTGGGAGAGAAGGTATTCCTGTTAAAAGGAGAACACGCGGCCTTTTTAGCCCGAATCCTGGCACTAGACCTATTAATACGAGAGGATCGACAGTAGTCCAGGTCGGCTTTGCAAGCCGCACCTATAGACGACTGAACAGAAGCCTCGATGGGGATGTCCCTATTCGAGACGAGCAAAATCGGGGCCAATTGGTCAATAATAGGAGAGGGGGAAGATGGGGAAAAGGTGTCAGAATGCTGAGGGGGTGGCGCCAACCACCTCCGATCACTAGCGATTCTGGAGGGGCAAGATCACTTGCCGAAATGAAAAATGTCCCACACAATCTCCTTCGCAGAGAGTGGGGGAGAGAGAAACGAAAGAAGAAATGGCCGTAAAGAACGGAAAGATAGGCCAAAAAACAGCATTTAAAAAATTGATCCCCATTATGAACAGTACAATATCCATTGAAAAAGTTTAACGAGACACTTAAAACAGTTACCTGCTTAGCCGATGGCTCCTACTTGAGATCTAAGACCTCTTCGTCTAACAAATCGTCCTGCTCAATCCAGCTATCGCCTTTAGAAGCGGAAAGAGGTCTGACCTTTATCGGCGGAAGGCGGGGATCCGAGGCGCAAAGGCCTGATCCGTGCTCTTGCTTAATGAACTTATCCCAATCAGCCACATAGTGCGGGTTGGGCTCCCACGCTAGCCATGGGGCAGGAGATAAAGGTTGCTTGGGAGAAGAGGCAGAGGCTGAGGGACGGGAAGAGCTAGGGGCCCTTTCCGGGATAGGGTTCTTGACTGGGGACACTTGTGATTTTGACAATGGGGCAGTCCCTGGCTTCACCGAAGCAATAGTGGGATTGATCCACACAAGATTAGGAGCTTTAGATGGGGAGATCTTAGGGGCGGAGGAAGTAGCTGCTAGCTTGGGGGAAGGATGAACTTTCTTTCTCGCCGCAGTCTTAAGGTACCCTTCCATGAGGGTCTCGATGAAAAGGAAGAACCCGGTTGGAAGGAGAGATTGGAAGGAGCAGACTTAGAAGAGGTCTTCGAGGGGGCTGCTGAGGGAAGTGGGGGAAGACTCTGCGGAATCACCGGGTCGTGGTATTGAACAGTAACAGTGAAGCAGTTGAATTCGTCGATAAGAGAGTAAGCCTCAATGCGATCAAAATTACTAGGGATGCGAAACAGCGCGTCCACTTGAAGACAACCTGATGCCAGCTTCGTAGAGGAGGAAATGTTGACAACCTCTCCAATGCATTTTGACATTATGCTAACCAAATGCAAGGAGGAACAGCACGGAGGTAGTCCAATGAGAGTGACTTTTGAAGAGATTAAATCCAGGGAACGCAATGGTGGGTTAAACTGAACCCACTTATGAAAGGATAGAGATATCGATCCAATCGCAAGAGAAGAGTTGGAGATCAATTCCTCAAGAGTTTTGGGGGAAGGACAACGAATCACCACATCCCCGTTGGAGCAGGAGCTGATAAC